>JAVJIF010007207.1:0-184208 GCA_038442645.1 Agave tequilana
GAACCAGCATTCGAAAAATGTGTATTTATGAAATCAGTGGTAAAAACTCATATGTGCTAATGTTCCCTCGATACTTCCGTTATATAGCATTGGCTCAATGGGTCGAATCCACAGGGACGGGAAGGCGATAGAAGCTTAACAATCTTTATTCACGTCGGTTGTTAACAAATTCTTCTTTGTTAAAGAATGAGAAAAGAAAAAGAAAATAAAACTGAAAGTGATAGGTGAAGAAGGCAATGAAATGGCGGTGTGAAAACAAAAGAGAAATTGTTTTGAAAATAAAATAGAAAAGAAGATTAAGCTTATGGTAAAGAAAATGAAAACAAAGGTGAACAAAGAAGATGGTGAAAACAACGATTAAAAGATAAAAGATGTGTTTTGAAATCGATTTTAAAACAAACTAAAAAGAAGAAGGAAAACTATGAAGGAAATCTCATGGTTTCTAACTACTAATTACTCTGCTAACATGCTAACCTCTTAATGATAGTTGCCTCACATGGATCCTTGACCATCACTAATCCTTGGCTTCAAGAGACGATACAAAGTATGGCAAATAAGATGGTTCTTCACATTCAAACTTACATCAAGAGCAAGCTAATATAAACATTAGATCATCAAAACCATTAGAAGCAAGCATGAAATAAGAGAGAGTTAGCTTGATTAACAAGTTAGCAAGTTAGATGTTAGAACCCATCATCACGAGCCATCAATGGCTCTTGCAAGAGAAAGGCTTTTAGAGGCTATTAGATTCATATGGATTATCAAGTAAGATGTTAGCTAGTTAGTGGTTAGTAGTTAGTCACCATGAGAGAAAATCTAGCTAACATCATGTAGAAGATGAAGAAGATTACATTAGAGAAGAAAGGAGACACCTTTACATAGATTGTCACAATCTATTACATCAATATCTCTCTATCTCTCTCTGTATCTCTCTACCCTACTACAAGATCTAAACACGAAATGAAAATACAAAATAAAAGAAGAAGAAAATCCTAGTCTACAACTAGAAGATAGAAAACTTAGCCTAAATCTAAATCTGCCTGCATTTTGGCCAACCCCTACCATATGTATAGGCAAAAGGAGGTTCCAGAAGACGAAACAAGGCCACGCGTTGAAGACAACGTGTGGCCCCACCAAATTGCCGTGGAAACATGGCATTTGCCGCGTTTTCATGGCAAAACCAGGGACTTAGGTCCCTGGTTTTGGCGAGGAACTTCCCGTCGCTTCTAGGACTATCTTGGTATATTCACATTTTGGTATTTTTGCCCGTATATGCGTCTGACGTGTGCAAAGGTCTAGATTCAATGCATCTTCTAGAAGTTCCCTTACTTGGCCTCCAAGAATTACGGATTTAATTACCCAAAAATGGGTTTAATTAAGCTCCTATTACCCTTTGGCCATTGGACTCTTGATTTATCTGCAAAGTAGACCAAAACGCAATTAGAAATGACATTTTATTCATAAATCGGTTAGGAATGCGATATAATAATGTAGAACTGTAGACTAATCACACGCGCCCAATGGGGAAGATCAAGCTTAAATGCCAGATTGGAGATCTAAGATCTGAAATGATATGTTATGTAATCGACGCCGACACTTCGTACAATTTACTGCTCGGACGATCATAGATTCATCGTAATTATATCGTCCCTCCACTCTCCATCAAGTCATGAAGTACATCGACAAAAGTGGGAAAGTCTGAACGTTGATTGTCGAAAGGCATCCGTTCAAGGGTGTAGAGAACTATTTCGCGGACTCCCTCCTATACTAGACTCTGGTAATGAAGCTGACACTGAGCCACAGGTAGAAGAAGAGTGCATGTGGGAATTAACTCTACTTGTAACAAGCATTGATAAGCTCGATGTTAATAGCACCGCTGATGATGTAGGCGAGTGGTATATTAATGAAAAGTTGAATTTGGCTTACTTTTTTGTGTTTGCTTCTGATTTAGTGCCGACAGCACTAGTACCGAGGTGGATAATGACCCTGGTCGGCAATGGATGCTCTGACATCATTGCATGTACCAATGAAGTCATCCCTCAAAACGTACCATGATGTCGGTGATGCGTAAGAATCAGTATTCATGGTCCCAGCAAGACACAAAGGCCAAAAACTAATTCTTTTCGGAAGAATTAAGTCCGAATTGATGTCTCACAAAGACTCAGAAAACGAGAACGAATCCCCTCAGTTCTCTCATTACGAGCCAAATGTACTCAGAATGATGGAGAGCATGGGGTACGATCAAAAAATGATCCTGGTTTGAACTTCGACAAAAAAAGAAGAACACTACTTCGCTCTTTCGTTCCGAAAGGGAAGACCCCTGATTATTATCATCAAACTCGCAGGGGGTTGGGCTATGTATCAACTCCAATTCCGTCAGCCTCTGAGTCTAAAGAGTCATTATACCATAATTACTCATCGGGCATGTCATCGTGGAGTCGGATGTTAGTGTCGGTAACATCTTCAAAGAACTTTTAGTAAACATAGTTTCAACAAGCCACCTGGAAGACGGAGATGAAGAAATGATCCAGTTTGATACAGATCCTTGGATCAAACACCTAACACTCTCTGGAATATTCGCTTCGGACAACGGGAACCACCCACGGAAGATAAGGTCACCGAGATTAATCTGGGAGATGAGGCTAATCTTAAGACCATCTTTATAAGAGAAAGCTTATCACCTTCCGAGAAGGAAGATCTAATATCTCTTATACGAGAGTATATAGATGTTTTCGCTTGAAATTATGAGGACATGCCTAGGCTTCATCCTCGAGTGGCTATGTATCGCGTCAACATTAATTCGGATGTGAAACCAGTCAAACAGCAGCAGCGACGGTTCCGTCCAGAAATAATAGAAGCAATATAGTCAGAAGTCAAAAAGCTTATAAACTTCGGCTTCATCAGGGAGGAATAACACCCTGATTGGGTAGCCAATATCGTCCTCGTTACCAAGAAAAATGGGAAGATCCAGATTTGCGTTGATTTTCGTGATCTAAATGAGGCATGTCCCAAAGACGAATTTTCTCTCCCGATCACGGATGTCATGATTGACAATATGTGTGGGTTTGAACGAATGTCATTTATGGATGGATTCTCAGGGTACAATCAAATCAAAACGTACCCTGATGATGAAAAGCATACTTCTTTCAGGACACCACTGGGAGTGTATTGCTGTACTGTCATGCGTAAAATAATGGAATGCTACATCGATGACATCACAGTGAAAAGCCGCACCAAGGGTGATCACATAGCAGATATGAAGACGATATTTGAGATCATGCAGACACATCAGTTGAAGATGAACCCCACCAAATCTTTCCTAGAGATAGCCAGTGGTAAATTCCTAGGGTTTGTAGTGACATCCAAAGGAATTCACCTAGACCCAGTAAAAGTCCGTGCTGTCCAAGAGATGCAACCTCCGAGGAATCTCAGGGAGCTTAGAGGATTGCAAGAGTGACTAGCGTACATCCGAAGGTTTATCTCAAATCTCTCCAGAAGATGCCAACCCTTCACCAGACTAATAAAGAAGGGTGTCTTATTCATTTGGGACGATGCTTGCCAACAAGCGTTCGAGGAAATCAAATGATACCTCACGCAACCATCCGTCCTTACAGCTCTGGTTTCAGGAAAACCTTTCTTGATATATGTTCAAGCGATGGATCATTCCTTAGGAGCTTTACTAGCCCAGAATAATGATCAGGAACACAAGTAGGCAACTACTATCTGAGCAGAATCATAATCGGAGCCGAACATCGGTACACCCCGATCGAAAAGGAATGTTTGGCATTGGTGTTTGCCATCCAGAAAATGCGACATTACCTGGTAGGTCAAACCACACACGTCGTATTAAAAGTCAATACTTTAAGGTTGCTTATGACAAAGCCATCGTCACTAAATGATCAACTGGCAAAATGGGCCATACTGCTTTCCTAATATGAGATGCACTTTCTACCACAAAAAGTCGTGAAGGGACAAGCGGTGGTAGATTTTCTGGTTGAATATCCAGATCTGAAAGCGACCGAACTTTATGAGAATCTCCCAGACGAGGTTGTTAAAATTTGTCTGACTCAGACTTCTTTCGAAGGACAAGTGCGGTGATTAAGCTAGAGCCTGCACACAAAAATACAGAATTTCAGATCTTAAAGATAAAGAGTGCAAGTACTCAATACTACCGCAATAGCAAGTGGCTATGCGGGTCGTGATCCACAAAGAGGGACTAGCGATGGAAGCTTTTTAAGCAAGTTCTCTTTTACGCTACAATTAATGATTAAAATTCTTCTTTTAGTTCTTAAAAAGAAAAGAGAAAAATGAAGTTAAAGTCAAGTTAGGAAGAAAGTGATAAAATGAGAAGGTAGAGAAAATAGAAGTGATATGTACAAAGAAATTGAAAAAGAGTGAAAGAGATTTTGAAGATTGTGGTGTTGGTAATTTACACTAAAAGATAAAAGAAAGAAATTAAAAATAATTACTTACCTCCTTTGACCAAAAGTTTACCTTGAATCTTTGGCGACGATGTTACCTTGAAGTGGAGGCAATCAGCGCATAGCCCATAAGAGTTGATTCTCGTCTCTTCCACATTACATCATCAAGAAAAAACAAGCATGAAATGATACAGACTGAGACTAAAATCCATCGTTATGAGCTAATGGTGGCACTCGCAAAGGCAGGGCTCTTTCGATGCTATAAGACTCACTTGGATAGCAATTGGTACAAGAATGAGTGAAGTAGAAAAGAAGAAGAAGAACACAAAAACAAAGTACATATAAAGGTAACTATAGATTTGATTTCATAACAATAATAAAAAAGAAGAACAACTTACATAGGTGTCACTCTCAGCACAAGCTTCATTCTCATTCTCCTATGAAACTCTGATCTCCTCTGAATTACATAAAAAGAAAAACAAAAACCTATTCTAAAAAGAATGAACAAGTGGACTAAATTCTATCTCTACATAATCGTTCCCACTGGTCTCTGAAAAACCTTGTATTTATAGGTAAAACCCAACGGGGCTAGACGTAAGAAGATAGGGGGAGCAAACGCTTCCCCTAACTCCCTAACAAAGCCGCGGACAGGTGGCCACAGCCGAGGGGTGGAGCTACCTGGTTTCGGGATCTGACATTATCCCAAACCAAATGGTCTCAGGGCACTGGGTGAGAAAACACACCAAGGACTTAAGGACTCGAGCAAACAAGGCCTCAAAACTAAGGATTTTATTATATGAACGCTTTTAGGCGTGAATACTTATGCTTTATTAGGCATAAATACCCAGCTTAATCAGAGAATTTATATATATATATATATTTCTCAAACTTATTTAATCATCTTTCGCATAAATACTAAGGCTTGCTTAGGCCAAAGCACCTAGCTAATCAATAATTAGATTTGTTTATCTTTCATAGATATATTTTTTCTTTTTTTCTTTTTTATTTTTTAAGGCATAAGAATCTTTGTTTTTGAATCCTAAATGTGTAAGTGTATGAAGTGTGCATATTTCATCAAGGTAAAGATCAAGACTAAATTACTTTGACAAATTATCTTCCTAACCCTAAAAATCAAACAAATAATTGTATTCTGACCAAGTATAAGAAATCCTAATTTGGATTTTCTTACTCCTTAAAATTGACTTAATTTTTTACAAAAAAAATATGTCAAAATATTATTTCTATTTTCAAAAAGTTTTTAAAAGTAAAGAAAATGTTAATTTTTTTCTTTTTTAATAAAAAGAAAAACCTAAGTTATGATAGACTCTCCCTCCCACCTATCTCATGCATTGTGAATTAATGCATAGATGCATGAAAATAAAGAAAGGGAAGAAAAATATTACCTTAAGGTGGTGGTTCTGGTGGTGGTCTGATTGGTCCACGAAATGCGGCCCAATCAACTTTTCGTGGAGTTCAGAGGATCCCACCAGAAATCTCTCTTATATAACCTACTAAAATAATGTATATATGTACGGTTTTTATTAAAAAATTTACCCCATCTAATTTTTAAATTTCATAATTAATTTCGGAGTCATTTTGTCAACCGCCTTGTCCCAAAATGGAGTGTCAAAAGATGGAATGATTGACTTGGACTTAGGAAGTACGAGAACTAATACCGACTCAGGAAAGTGTCTTAAGTCAAGTAAAGGTTCAGGAGTCGAGATTGGTTCAGGAAGTGGGTCCAAATTAAGAAGTTGAAAGTCAAGTCCACATTTATTTTCCCACAATAGAATGTGACTTAATATTGGTGATTCAACTTCAAGAATGATAGGTGTGGGAATCAAAACTAGCTCTAAAATATTACTCAAGTCGGGTAACAAAACAGGAGTCAATATTGATTCAGGAATTTGAACTGGATCAGAAATTTGAGAATCTAGGTCACATTTCTCATTGAGTTTAATTTCATAAAAATGAGAACTTGCCAATTTGTCAATGGGACTTTCAAAAGCTTGAAATTGGTCAAGTTCAATATGATGATCATAAAAGATTGGTGATTCAATTTCATAATGAATTGACATAGGATCCAATGTTGACTCGGAAAAAAGATTAAAATCAGGTGAAGGCACCGGAGTCATTATTGAATCAAGAAGTAGAATTGAATTACCAAGTTGAGATTCAGGATCATATTCATTCTCAAGTTTAATTTCAGGAAAGGGATAACTTGCCAAACTGACAATGTCATTTTCAAAATTTAGAGTTTGGGCAAGTTCAAATGGTTGTACTGAAATGGAATCTTGTTTTCCAAAATAACATGATTCTTCGGCTCTAACAGAATGGTTAGCGACATCAAAAATGGTCAAACGGTGAGAACGGAGAGTTTGGACCATCATATCTATGTCATGATTACGAGAGATTTGAGCCTGAGTCATGGCTTCAAGCATCTTTTCATAGTTGATTGGTTCATCGTTTTGTTGCAATTGGACTTGAAAAGATGAAGTGTTGTTTTGGAATTTGTGATGAAATTGTGAGACCATCAGATTTTGTGATTGTTACTTGGACTCACGCATACTCATTTCCAAGATTGATGGTTTTCTATTTTGAACTTGTGGAACTGAGTATGAATCTTGAAAATATTGTGGACAAGGTGGATAAGGAGGAAAAGTTTGTTGAAAATTGGGCTCGGGGGAGGTGAATCCCCATTGACTCTGTGAAGAGTTGAAATTATTTGAAAATTATAGTCATAATATTGGGGGCATGGGTTATATTGATTCGGATAAGACTAATCCGGCACTCTAGGTTGGTTAAAGTTTTGATATACCGGGTTGATAATATCTGAAAAAGAGGTCAGGGTGTAATATGGATTACCATTAAAATTGGAAAAATTATTGTTTTAAGCCATGTCACACAATAAATGTCAAACACAAACAAAGAAAAAACAAACAAATAAGCAAATAAATAAAAAAAATCTAACCTAAGTTAGGGTAAACCTTAGACCTAGACGACTCCTAACTGGTTAGACTGTCCGCAGGGGGTATATTGCAAATCTGACCACAAGTTAACTGGCCAGGTAGGGGTAAGATTGGTGGGAGGTATCCGCGCAGAAGCGACGGGCCTAATTAAGCCAAACCACCAGCCTTTGGGTTTCGCCCCTCAATCCCCAATCTTAGTCACCGATTTGGTAAGAGTCAGATTCAAATAACTTCCCCCTTAGGTCAGTGTCCTACTTGAGTCTGAGATGTCCCTAAGGCCAACGTCTACTCAGTTTTAATTAGGCTTGGGTTAGTGAGTGAGGAGATTATTTGTATGCTAAGGGAGGGTAATGACTTCTCCCACCTAATCTTGTTTATAGGACAAGCCCTTAAATCAATTTAGTGCAGTGTACAAGTATATAGAAAAACGTAACACTCAAGCAATATTTCATACAAGAATAAACCTTATACTAAATGCTATGCACACATAACCTTGGCTCCAGCACTCTTTAACAGTAAATAGAAAATATAGTGAAATAGACACGTGCCTAAATGCAAAGTGTAAATCATTTTTAGTATTTACAATCAACTTTTTACCGTTGTGTTAGAAATATATATACAGTGAGTCAAATAAGAAAATAAATGCTACAGAGATTAAACTATGATATTCAGCTAATCTGCAGAAAATACAGGTTAGTAGTTCACTCAGATTGCCACAGGAATGTAGCAAATCTGAGGGCTTCTGGGCTCTGCTTTCTTGAGTAGAGTCCAGGACCACTTATATCTCTACTGCAGCAAAAATTCCTTGCTGTTAAATCTGTATACCAAAAACAAAGAAGAAGGTTAACCAAAAATATAAACTTTAAAGAGAATTACTTACCATCCCTCTCCGGAAACGGCAACAAAATTTGATTGAGCTAAAACCTGCACACAAAAATACAGAATTTCTAAACTTAAAGATAAAGAGTACAAGTACTCAATACTACCGCAATAGCAAGTGGCTATGCGGGTCGTAATCTACAAGGAGGGACTAGCGATGGAAGATTTTTCAGCAAATTCTCTTTTATGCTACAATTAATGGTTAAAATTCTTCTTTTAGTTCTTAAAAAGAAAAAAGAAAAATGAAGTTAAAGTCAAGTTAGGAAGAAAGTGGTAGAATGAGAATGTGGAGAAAATAGAAGTGATATGTACAAAGAAATTGAAAAGAGTGAAAAAGATTTTGAAGATTGTGGTGTTGATAATTTACACTAAAAGATAAAAGAAAGAAATTAAAAATAATTACTTACCTCCTTTGACCAAAAGCTTACCTTGAATCTTTAGCGACAATCTTACCTTGAAGTGGAGGCAATCAGCACATAACCCATAAGAGTTGATTCTCGTCTCTTCCATATTACATCATCAAGACAAAACAAGCATGAAATGATACATACTGAGACTAAAATCTATCGTCATGAACTATCGGTGGCACTCGTAAAGGCATGGCTCTTTTAATGCTATATGACTTACTTGGATTGCAATTGGTACAAGAATGAGTTAAGTAGAAAAGAAGAAGAAGAAGAACATAAAAACAAAGTACATAAAAAGGTAACTATAGATTCAATTTTATAACAATAAGAGAAAAGAAGAACAACTTACACCGGTGTCACTCTCAGCACAAGCTTAATTCTCATTCTCCTATGAAACTCTGATCTCCTCTGAATTGTATAAATGAAAACTAAAAATTACATAAAAGAAAAACAAAAACCTATACTAAAAGAATGAAAAAGTGGACTAAATTCTATCTCTGCATAATCGTTCCCACTAGTCTCTGAAAAACCCTGTATTTATAGGCAAAACTTAACGGGGCAAGATGTAAGAAGATAAGGGGAGCAAACGCTCCCCCAACTCCCTAACAAAGCCACAAAAATGGGGCAAAGGCCACGTTTTTGCGGCCTTGCTGTGGCCAGGTGGCCACAGCCGAGGGGTGGAGCTGTCTGGTTTCGGGATCTGATTTTATCTTTAGCTGAATTTTTAGTTTTATCTCCAGAATTGTGACAAAACGGCCTTTGATCGTTGGCTTTAACCGATTGATTTGAAGAGATATGTTTTTAACTGATATTCACCCAATTTGAACTGACCTGATTTGCCCTAATTGACTAACTTCGAATTAATTTTGATTTAAATCAGAATTTGATGGGCTTTTGGGCTCGTTTCTCTTCCCTCTCCTTTAGTAATGGGCCTGCAAATAACTTAAACAATAATTAAGAAAAAGCAGAATTTATTCTATAATAAGTATGAGAATATGATAATGAATGTGCAATATTAGCGATCGATCACACCTCTATACCTATCTTTTGCTCGTCCTCGAGCAAAACAATTAAACAAAAAATTATTAGACGACTTTCGCAGGTCACGCGATTGCATTGAGCATGTGCAACAAGCCGTTATACCTCTAGGTTTCCTCGAGGACGAGTTTTGTCTCGTGAGGGTTTTCAGTGGATTGCACCCACAAAATCCATAAAGAAAGAGAAAAATGTGAGTATTTTGAAAACACATTTTGAAAGAAAAATATTTGAAATATTATTGTAAGATTTAAGTAATCTATAAGTTATAGGAAAATAGAATTTTTCATTCTTAAACTTAGTCTCTATTCAAAAATTTGTTATCAATCAAAGTAAGGAGTCAAATTGTACTTCTCATCTAGTTTATTACTTTACCCTAAGTCATATACACTTTTGTGATCGTAAAATTTTAACTAAGGGCTCTTTAACTCTAACGTTTATGCCTTATTTATTTATTATTATTTTAATTTATTTTTTTGGTATTATTCTTTAGTTCTATTAGGCTTTCTAATCTGCCCATGTAACGAGCCTCTAATTGGTGACTCCTAAACCAAACGGTCTCAAGGCACCGGGTGAGAAAACACCCCAAGGACTTAAGGACTCGTGCAAATAAGGCCTCAAAACTAAGGATTTTATTATATTAACCGCTTTTAGGCGTGAGTACTTATGCGTTATTAGGCACAAATACCCAGCTTAATCAGAGGATTTTATATATATATTTTTATCAAACTTATCATCTTTCGCATAAATACCAAGGTTTGCTTAGGTCAAAGCACCTAGCTAATCAATAATTAGATTTGTTAATCTTTCATATATATATTTTTTCTTTTTTTCTTTTTTCTTTTTTGAAGGCATAAGAATCTTTGTTTTTGAACCCTAAGCGTGTAAGTGTATGAAGTGTGCATATTTCATTAAGGTAAAGATCAAGACTAAATTATTTTGACAGATTATCTTCCTAACCCTAAAAATCAACAAATAATCTTATTTTGACCAAGTATAAGAAATCCTAATTTAGATTTTTCTATTCCTTAAAATTAACTTAATTTCTTATAGAAAAATATGTCAAAATATTATTTCTATTTTCAATAAAAGTAAAGAAAATGTTAATTTTTCTTTTTT
Organism: Agave tequilana; assembly: GCA_038442645.1. Taxonomy (NCBI): domain Eukaryota; kingdom Viridiplantae; phylum Streptophyta; class Magnoliopsida; order Asparagales; family Asparagaceae; genus Agave; species Agave tequilana. The sequence goes on from JAVJIF010007207.1 coordinate 10,831, forward strand.
TAATAAAACGAAAAATCTAAGTTATGTTAGACCCTCCCCCATACCTATGTCATGCATTGTCCTTAATATACGAATTAATGCATAGATGCATGAAAAAGAAGAAAGGAAAGGAGAATATTACCTTAAGGTAGTGGTTTCAGTGGTTGTCTAATTTATCCACGAAATGCGGCCAATTGAATTTTCGTGGAGTTCAGAGGATCCCACCAGAAATCTCTCTTGTATAACCCACTAAAATAATCTATATATGAATGGTTTTTATTAAAAATTATACCCCATCTAATTTTCAAATTTCACAATTAATTTCGGAGTCAATTTTGTCAGCTGTCTTGTCCCAAAATGGAGTGTGAAAAGATAGAATGATTGACTTGGACTTAGGAAGTATGAGAACTAATACCGACTCAGGAAGTGACTTAAGTCAAGTAAAGGTTCAGGAGTCGAGTTGGTTCAGGAAGTGGGTCCAAATTAAGAAGTTAAAACTCAAGTCCACATTCATTTCCCCACAATGGAATGTGAATTAATATTGGTGATTCAAGTTCAAGAATAACAGGTATGGGAATCAAAACTGACTCTAAAATAGTACTCAAGTCGGGTAATAAAACAGGAGTCAATATTGATTCGGGAATTTGAACTGGACCACAAATTTGAGAATCTAGGTCACATTTCTCATTGAATTCAATTTCATAAAAATGAGAATTTGCCAATTTGTCAATGGGACTTTCAAAAGTACGAAATTGGTCAAGTTCAATATGATGATCATAAAATATTGGTGATTCAATTTCATGATGAATTGGCACAGAATCCAATGTTAACTCGGGAAAAAGATTAAAATCAGGTGAAGACACCGGAGTCATTATTGAATCTGGAAGTAGAATTGAATCACCATGTTGAGGTTTAGGATCATATTCATTCTCAGGTTCAATTTCAGAAAAAGGATAACTTGCCAACTGTTATTGATTCCCTCTCTCGGGGTCTCTTGGGGAAAGTAAAATGAATATCTTCCCTCTCTTATAATCAAAGTATTAATCCGTTGTAATTCTTCATTTATTCAAGGAAATTTTACACGAAACTCTACCACCAAACAAGGGTACTCGCTGGGGAGTATTAAAAATTTTCATTGTCAGAGGTGTAGTGTTAACATAGCAATAATTACATTTGTGGACCTACCACTCTATGGAGAGAATTGGTAGGAGATTTTGGGTGAAAAGTAAAATGAACTGTCAGAGGTTTAATATTAACGTGATAATCGTTGATTTCCTAGGGACATGGGAGATTCGCCTTTAGAGGTGTAATATTAACATAATAGCAAGGATTTTTGTTGTCAGAGGTTTAATATTAACTTGACTGAATCCACTGGGGATCGGAAAATCTAGTTTGTCAGAGGTTTGCTGTTAACATGACAAGTCTCGGCTTATTTCATTGGAGAAATAAATCCAGGTATTTTTGTGGCCTACCATTCTATGGATAAGAATTGGTAGGAAATTTTGGAGAGGATGGGACCAAGTCCCTTAAGATTTTAGCAAACCCTCAACTATCAACGGATTTGGTGTACCTTTACTAACTACCGTTTGAGTTTGGCTAGCCATGCTATTTCCCTCAGCATGATGAGTTGTCGAAGACTTATGTTAGACTTAAAAGCCAACATTTTCTTCTTTCCTTAGCCATTTGAGGCATCAGATGTCCATAGGCACATTAGAGAAGCGTAACAAAGCTAAAATCGAAGTCTTGTACTTTGTTTCTTCTTCAATATTTACATAATGCATTATGATTTAACCATTGCTCGATCAGCTTGACACAGGTCGCCCGTGTTGTGATCCAATGAAGGAAAGAGCTTTTCTTGGATCTGGAGTTTTGATCAAAGGTATAGTATTAACCTGATCGGGAAAAGAATGCTATCAAGGATACTATTTCTTCAAGAATTTACCGTTAATTGGCATCATGAGCGTATCACCGTCTGCGGTTATAAGGCGATATGCTCCATTTGAGTAGACCGATTCTACTACAAATGGTCCTTTCCATTTGGGCTGAAATTTTCCCTTGGTCTTATACGTCATCACCATAGGTCTTCTGACAGCTATGACAAGGTCGCCTTTCTTGAAAGTCCGCTCCTTGACTCTCTTGTTAAAGGCTCTAGTAATTCGAGCTTGATAGAGCTCGATTTGCTATTGAGCTTGTAGGCGTTTGTCGTCCAAAGCCTCCAGATCTTAGAGTCACTGTCGATGTTGCTCCTTATTTGTCATCTCTGTCGTCAAGGAGACGTGTAGAGATGGGATTTGAATTTTCAGTGGGAGTACGGCTTCAAACCATATACCAAGAAGAATGGTGTAGCTTTTTAGGGTTTGACCCATCGTGCGATAGGCTCATAAGCATTCACCTAACTTGTCATCCCAATCATGTTGGATTTTCTAGACAAATAAATATGAGAATGTGATACAAATTATGAAAAATTAGAGACTAATCACACCCCACACTTATCTCTTTGCTCGTCCCGAGCAAAACAAAAATAAGAAAATTATTACACCACTTTCGCAGGTGACGCGATTGCACTAAGCATGTGCAATAAGCCTTTAAACCTCTAGGTTTTCCCTATAGGAGGAGTGTTGTCTCCTGAGGGTTTTCAGCGAATTGCACCCGCAAAATCCTGTAAGTGAAATAAATACTTAGTTATTAGCAAACCTCTTTCAAGAAAAAGAATTTTCAATCATCTAAGTAAAAATGACCGAATGGTGTAAGAATTAGGTTCAACCTTCATAAGTCCACCTATACTTTAGACTTTATAAAAGAAGAAATTATGATTTTTCTTTAAATTTAAAAGGATCTTATACTTCTAACTCATTCTGTTATTTTGCTTTAGATAGATACGCATAATGGGTAAGTGTGATGTGCTTGGAATTTTTTAACTCAACTTTGAATATTATTTAATTTTATTAATATTTATTTATTATTCATGATTTCATTAGGCTTTCTACTTTACTCATGTAACACATATCAAATCGATGACTCTCAAACCAGATGATTTTAGGGCACCAGATGAAAAAAACACCCCTCAAGTCAAATATGCAAGTAGAGTAGGCCACGAAATCAAGATTTACTTATATATTGAGTTTTTTTTTGGCGTGAGTAATCATGCTTCTTGAGGCACAATTATCCAGCTTTTTTTTTCATAGTTGTGTCTCTAAATCCAAGCATGTGTGTGTGGTTTATGCATATTCTACTAAGGCAAAATAAAAGGTATGAGTTATTTTCCTTATCCCTCCCAATTCTTAGTCAAACCAATCTTTCTTGTTTATTTAGACAAAAATAAAGATTCATTAATAAGGTTCCCTTAATTCCTACAACTTTTTGGTATTTTTATAAAGAGTATAAAATTTCTTTTTAATCTGGAGATTTTTTTTATGGTAAAAGAAAAAGAATAAAAGAAAAAGAAAGAATAGAAGGAAAAAGACAGTGTTAGCACCCCCCCCCCACATCTATCTAATGCATTGTCCTCAATGAATGTATAAGGAAATGAGAATGCAATAAATAGGGTGAAAAAACGATGTCACCTTCTTCGTTGACTCGTGTCGGCCAAGTGCGAATAGGCTAAAGAAATGTCAAAAAAAAAGTAGAAGGGGTAAGCATATAAACAAATTTTTTTTAGTTGTTGTGGTTAGGTGTATGACGGGGCAAAAAGAGTCAGCACACTATCATCCGGAGTCATAGGCTCAGTGGTCAAGAAGGGCTTCATTTTTTGCCATTCACATTGAATTCCGTGATGTTCTTAGGGTCTACAATAAGCACAGCAGCGTGTGAGAAAACGGTGCGCACAATGAACGTTCTAGACCAACGACTCTTCAGCTTTCCCGTGAAAATATGAAACCTAGAGTTATACAGTAGAACCTTGTCTCCTGGGGCAAAGTTTTTCCGGTTTATGACCTGATCATGAAAAAGTTTGGTCCTGCCTTTGGTAATCCGAGCATTCTCATATGCTTCATTCCGTATCTCCTCTAATTCTGAGATCTGCAGTTTTCTTAGCTCACCGACCTTACTCAAATCAAAATTGAGCTGCTTAATGGCCCAGAGGCACGGTGTTCTAATTCTACTATCAGATGACAGGCTTTTTCGAATATGATTCTGTAAGGAGACATCTCCAGAACTATCTTAAAAGCAGTGCGGTAAGCCCACAATGCATCGTTGAGTTTGACCGACCAATCCTTTCGGTTCTGTTCGGCAGTCTTTTCCATAATAAGCTTGAGTTGTCGATTGGCGACTTCTACCTGCCCATCTGTCTGGGGATGATACGGAGTGGATAACTTGTAATTGATGGAATATTTTCGCATCAGAGCTTCAAAACTCTGTTGCAGAAATGTGATCCATTGTCACTAATTATCGCTCTAGGGGTGCCAAATCAGGAGAAGATGTTTTCTTTGAGAAATTTGAGAACCACTTTGTTGTCATTGTCTTTGTAGGCACAACTTCTACCCATTTAGAGACATAGTTCATAGCAACCAAAATGAACTGGTTGCCAAAGGAATTAGGGAATGGTCCCATGAAGCCGATACCCCAAACATCAAAAATTTCAACTTCCAGGATTGGGTTTAGGGGCATCATGTCTCTTCTTGAAATTTTCCCAATCTTCCGACAATTTGCACATGACTTGCAAAAATGGTATGAGTCTTTGAACAAAGTGGGCCAGTAAAACGCACTTTGTAGAACTTTCTTTGCAGTCTTGCGGGGACCGAAGTGTTCTCCGCATGCAAGGTCATGGCAAAAGCTGAGCACACTCCTCGTTCCTCCTCTGGTATGCATCATCGAATAATCTGATATGGACAATACTTAAAAAGATACGGCTCTGCCCAGAAGAAGTACCGTACTTCGATAAAGAAGCGATATTGGTCTTGCTTTGTTCAGTCAGCAGGTACTTGTCTAGTGGCCAGGTAATTAACATTATCTGTATACCAGGGTTCCTTAAGAATGGATGGCTAGGATGTGCTCGTCTGGGAAATCCTCGTTGATCGGAGCTTGTATGATTGTGCGTCCGGAATTCGTGACAAATGATCTGCAACCACATTTTCTATACCTCGTTTATCCTAAATTTTCAGGTCAAATTCTTGAAGCAAAAGGATCCACCGGATCAATCGGGTTTTTGCTTCCTTCTTGGTCATGAGGTATTTCAGTGCCGAATGATCCGTAAAAATCACCGTTTTTGAACCTAACAAGTAGGGCCGAAACTTCTCTAATGCAAAGACAACAGCCAAGAATTCCTTCTTAGTCGTTGTATAGTTCTGTAGGGCGTCATTCAAGGTCCTACTCGAGTAATAAATCATGTGCTGCCTATTGTCGATGCCCTGTCCTAGAACAGTGCCAATAGCAAAATCAGAGGCATCACACATGATTTCAAATGGTTGGGCGCAGTTAGGAGCAGAAATAATAGGCGCAGAAATAAGTTCTTGCTTAAGCTTCCCCCATGACTTGAAACATTCATCGTTGAAATCAAAGGGCACGTCCTTAGCGAGCAGGTTGGTTAAGGGCCTAGAGATTTTGCTAAAATCCTTAATGAACCGTCGGTAGAACCCAGCATGAGCTAGAAAGTATCTAATATCCTTGATGCTTTTGGGTGGTGGAAGCTTAGCAATCACTTCTACTTTAGCCTTGTCCACTTCAATGCCTCTCCTAGAAATCTCATGGCCTAAGACAATCTCCTGTCTCATCATGAAGTAACATTTCTCCCAGTTTAGAGTTAGATTCTTCTCCTTGCATATCTGCAGAACTAACTCTAGGTGATGAAGACACTTCAAATGAATCTCCGTAGATGGAGAAGTCATCCATAAAAATCTCAAGAAAACGTTCTACCATGTCGGAGAAAGACTAAGCATGCACCATTGGAATGTTAAGGGAGCATTGCACAATCCAAAAGGCATGCGTCGATAAGCGAAGGTTCCAAACGGGCAAGTGAACATGGTCTTTTCCTGGTCTTTTGTAGCAATGGGGATTTGATTGTATCCTGAGTACCCATCTAGGAAGTAGTAGTATTCATGTCCAACCAAGCGCTCAAGCATTTGGTGGATGAAGGGTAGCGGTAAGTGGTCTTTACGGGTAGTTACGTTCAACTTTCTATAGTCGATACAGACACGAACCTTGGTAGGCAGTCTTATCTGTACCAACTCTTTTTGCTCATTTTCAACTACTGTAAAGCTAGCTTTCTTCGGGACGCATGGACAGGGCTAACCCATTGACTATCTGAAATGGGATAAATGATCCCATTGTCTAATAGTTTCAAAATTTTTGCCTTAACTGCCTCTTGCATGAGTGGGTTAAGCCTGCATTGTGGGTCCCTCCTGGGAGTCGATTCATTGGTCAAATGGATTCTATGTTACACTATGGCTGGACTTATCCCTTTGATATCCTTCATCGTCCATCCAATGGCTTCCCTATGTCTCTTCAGAATAGACATTAAGCTGTCCTCTTGTTACTCAGTCAAGTGGGATGCTATGATGACTGGCAGGGTTTCTCTTTCGCCCAAGTAACGTATTTGAGGTGTTCAGGTAAGGCTTTAGCTATAGGGAAGGTGTTGCTTCATTGGAGGTAATATCCAAACTTTCATTCCATGATGAGGTACACTTGGGCTGGACGCCCAATCTACTGCCGAATCAATGATCTGGTCAAGATTAAATCCTTAGACTCCAATCAAACTCTGCCTCTGTTTCTATCTCCATGCTTTCCTCATGCTCACTGGTCAGATTTTCAATGGAATTGACCTTAAAAGTCTGATCATTGATATCCCTAGGTTGTCTACCAAGATTGAAGACATTGACTTCCTTCGTCATATCTCCAAAGGTTAATCGCATGGACCCGTTCCTACAGTTGATTATGGCATTGGCTGTAGCAAGGAAAGGGCGCCCTAAGATGACAGGAGTTTGAGACCTCGGATTTGATATAGGTTGGGTCTCAAGCACAATGAAGTCAACGGGGTAGATGAAATCCCCGACCCGGATAAGGACATCTGTAATTTTTTCCCTTGGGATTTTCACAGATCGGTTAACTAACTGAATGGTGACTCGGGTTAGGCTCAGCTCACCCAACCCAAGTTGCTAGTATACCGAGAGAGGTAGTAAGTTGATCCTTGCTCCCAGGTCAAGGAGTGCTCTACTAATTTCGTTCTGTCCTATAGTGCAGGAAATTGTGGGACATCCAGTATCCTTGTATTTCACCGGAATTGGACCAGACAGAATTTCACTTATATTAGTTCCCAAGAACACTTTCTTAGGTACATTTGTCTTTCGCTTCTTCTTACACATATCCTTAAGAAATTTGGCATAAGCTGGGACTTGTTGGATAGCGTCAAGAAGAGGCACATTCAATTTGACCTGGTTGAACATCTCTAGCTTCTTCTCCATGTGCATATTCTTATTGTTGTTCTTAAGCCTATTGGGAAAGGGTGCTACAGGCTTATGAACTTTGTTCAGTAGCTTTGTCCTCGTCAGATGTTTGTGGAGCAGATTGGGAGGAACCGCAGAGGTGGAGGCTGGAGTAGGATCAATGTGGACTAGATTTTTCTGTTGGTAGACCTGGTTGTCTATCTTCTTTCCAGATCGAAGTGTGTGAATAGCATTGCACTGGTTGATCGAAGGATCCTGAATTTCGTACGCTTGATTGGAGGTTTTGGTTAACTAGCGGCTGACTAGGTAAAGTACCCTTTGGTCTTTCACTTAGGGAGCTAGCTAATTAGCTCATCTGCATTTCCAATCTCGATATAGCCTGCGAATGGTTGTTCAGCGTTTATCCCTGATTTTGTATAAAAGCGGTTTGGGACTACATAAAAGCTTCTATGCTTCCTCTAACTTACTGAATTTCTTTTCCATTGGTGAACTTTGAGAGGAGGAAGATGAAGCTTGACTGGGGAAATTTGGTGGAGGACTAGGATGGTTAAAATTGTTGGAGAAATTAGGCCTAGGAGGATTGTTCTGGGCCTAAGAGAAATTTGGATGATTCCTCCAACTTGGATTGTATGTTTGTGAGTAGGGATTATGCGGCGGCCGTGAGTAGGCGCGCTCAAGTGTTCCAGTGGCACTTGCTGGGCATGAAAAACAGGGCACTCTTTAAAGACATGATTTGGTGCCTGACAGTATGAAAACCCGGATTGTGAGTTGGTGGTAGGTAATTTGGTTGGCATTGGCTAGCTCTTTTATCTCTAGAGCCTCTATTCTCCTCATTAGGATTGCAATCTTAGCTTCTGCAGTTATGGATGATTCTAGAGATAGGAGCCCTCCTCTTGAAGCTATAGATTATGAATTCCTTAGTTTTTCTGAGGCTGGCTCCTATTGCAGGGTTTCTCAGCTAAATCCTCAAATAAATCTCACCCTGGTTCTCATCCTTTTGCAAGAACCCTCCTTGACACATGATTTCTAAAAGGTTTTCGTTTGATAATCTAAGCCATCGTAGAGAATCTGGCACTGACGCCATTTCTCTACACCATGATGAGGGCACTGAGCTAGGAGATCATTGAATCGCTCAAAGTATATCCAAAATGGCTCGCTCGGTTCTTGTCTGAACTGAATGATATTCTTTCTAATGAGGGCAGTTTTGTGGATTGGGTAGAATTTCTTCAAGAAGGCCTTGACGAAATCATCCCACGTAGTGACTGAATCTACCGCCAACTGTACAACCATTTCTTCGCTAAGTCCTTTAGGGAAAAAGGGATGAAATGTAACCTAACGACATCGTCTCCTAGCTGGGGTATACGCATCATGAGGCACACTTCTTCAAATTCCCTAACAAAGAAGTATGCGTCCTCTGATTTTGAACCATGAAACTTTGGGAGAGTGTTGATGAATTGAGGCTTTAATTCAAATTATTTTTTTATTTGCCTCAGGCAATTTTATACAAGATGGTAATAAAGTTCTGATCGGTAAAATCTATTCTGAAGTGACGCCATCATAGATTCTGGATGCAAGGGTAAGGAAGCGTTTCTGGTTAATCTAGAAGATACAAGATCTCTTACCCACTCTTGCATGCAACATACCATAAACAACGTGAAAACAACAAACAATCAAAAAGAATTAAATAACAAACAAAAGAAAGAAAAACAACCACAATGCCTTAGTCTAAGGTACCTGTACCTAGACGACTCCTAACTGGTCGATTCTCCAGGGGAGGTTGTTGCAGGAACTCAACTACAAGTTAATCGGCCAGGAAAGGGCAAAGCTCAGGGGGAGGTATCCGGGCGTAAGCCACGGGCCTTAATTATGCCAACCATGGAGCTTTCGAGGCTTTGCCTCTCAATCCACTTTCCTTAGACACCGATTTTCTAGAGTATAGTTCTTGCAATTTTCACCCTCGGTTAATCTCTTAATGAGTCTGAGATGCCCCTAGGGCCAACGTCTATCAGTTTTTAGTTAAGGCTTGGGTTTTGAGTGCTCTTGGAGATGGTTTTGGGCCAAGGAAGGGTGATGAAATCCCCATCTTATCTTGTTTATTTGGGATTTTGCCCTTAAAGTCAATTGTGTAAGTGTACAGCTTATTCACAACAAGGTAACACTCAAAGCGATAAATCACTCAAAAATGTTGGTTCTATTCTATATGAATGTACATGTACCTTTTTTCCAGCACTCTTCAACAGAAATTGAAATGAATTGAAATAGACACGTGCCCTAAATGCAAAAGTCTAATCCAAATTTCAATTAAGCAACAAGTGAATTTCTGTTGAGTTTATTACACATGTATAGGGTGAAGTATTCAATGGAACTAAAAAAATTTAGAAAGAAATTTTAGCGGCTTTCGGCAACCATACAAATGAGTTTGTTAGTACTTCAATCGGAAAAACTCGCTTTTACACGAATTTTTCCGAGGGCAAATGAATCCTCATGCAACGTCCTTGGCCACCTCTTTCGCTTCCCGTGATAGTGAGCTCCTTGGTACTTCTCCTACACAAAACAAAGAAAAATCTTCTTTAAGTATTAAATAATAAAGCCATTCCCTTCCCGGAAACAGCGCCAAAATTTGATTGGCAAAAAGCAGGTACAAGAATAAGCAAAGAGAGTGTAGGTCGATGTTATTGCTTTTGCGATTCTTCCGTAGTAGCGAAGTGGCTATACGGGTCGTATCCACAAGGAGGGAGAGCGAGGGAAGCTTGATGTGGCTTCTTTGTTCAAGAAAAGAGAAAATTCTTTGTTTTAAATAAAGAATTGGAAAATGAAAAGAAACAAAGTTTTAAGAATTGTTTGAAAATGATTTGGTGGTTTGTAAAGTTGGATTTTCTTAATGGTAAGAATGCATGGCTAACTTTCTACTAAGTGCTACCAATAATCCTTAACTTCTTGAAGATGTAGCCTCACGATGAATCATAGGCAAGTAAAATCTTTATGCATAAGAACTATTCACGTTGGGAACGAATGAAAGTCCTTCCTTTAACTTAGCTTTACACGGCAAAACTTGGACATTCCCTTATCAAGATCCAATAAAAAGAAAGAATGAGGGAAGACACAAGTGCACTAATGGTATCGGCAAAGTTAAAAGGAAAATCTCTAACTTACATCAATAAGTAAAGCACACAACCCATAGATCATCAAAAATCCAAAGCATGAAATATAAGAAAGTTAATACTTCTAGATAAGTTAGAGTTAGAACCCTCGTCTTAAGATATCATATCTCTCGTTTGCACAAGGCTTGTTTGACACTATTGACTCATTTGGGTTTATCAATAAAGTTTTTAAGATTAGTGGGTTAGTAGTTAGTTAGTCATGCTATGGAGGAGTTAGTTAGACATAGTAGTAAAAGAAACAACAAAAGAAAAGGGAAAAGAGAAAGGAAGTTACACTACAGTAAGGAAGTAAAAGTAAATGGCAAAGACAAGTAAATGGAAAGAAGAAAGAAAGTAGTTACTTGTATTAGCTTGTCACCTTCAAATACAACACTTACACACTCTCTCTTTCATTCTAATGGCTAAAGCTAAAACTAGAAGAAGAAAGAAACAACAACTACAATTCCTAACAACAAAGTAACAAATACAACTCTATTCTCTGGATATCTCCCAACTGAAGACCCCTAGGGGTATTTATAGGCACCAGGGGAAAGGGGGGCAGGGGCAACCCCTGGCCCAAAGCCCGGGTGCGCGCGAGCCTACATGGCAACAGAAACGCAGCCATGCCAGGGCGGCGCGCGCCTGGCTTTGGGCAGTGCGTCGTCCTGTCTGTCCCCTACCAGGTGGATCTTCTGGTTTCTGGATTTGATGTCCTGGGCTGACAAAATCTTCACTCTAAAGTCAATGGCTACTTGGTAGGCCTTTAATCACTCATTAAATAGTAGTTTAGGGTCTTCTTCTTTATTTGCACACCATGGACCTAGGATTAAGTAAGCGAAGCTTTATTAGTAGAATTTTACGTCAAATAAATATGAGAATGTGATACAAGTTATGCAAAATTAGAGACTAATCACACCCCTACACTTATCTCTTTGCTCGTCCCGAGCAAAACAAAAATAAGAAAATTATTACACTACTTTCGCAGGTGACGCGATTGCACTGAGCATGTGCAACAAGCCTTTAAACCTCTAGGTTTCCCTAGAGGAGGAGTGTTGAGAGTTTTCAGCGAATTGCACCCACAAAATCTAGTAAGTGAAAAAAATACTTAGCTGTTAGCAAACCTCTTTAAAAAAAAAGAATTTTCAATCATCTAAGTAAAAATGACCGAATGGTGCAAGAATTAGGTTCAAACCTCATAAGTCCTCCTATACTTTAGCCTTTATAAAGGAAGAAATTATGATTTTTCTTTAAATTTAGAAAGGATCATATATTTCTAACTCATTCTATTGTTTTGCTTTAGATAGATATGCATAATGTGTAAGTGTGATGTGCTTGGGATTTTTCAACTCAACTTTGAATATTATTTAATTTTATTAATATTTATTTATCATTTTTGGTGTCATTTGGCTTTCTACTTTACTCATGTAACATATATCAAACCGCTGACTCCCAAACCAGATGGTTTTAGGACACCAAGTGGAAAAACACCCCTCAGGTCAAATATGCAAGTAGAGTAGGCACGAAATCAAGATTTACTTATATATTAAGTGTACGCGCCGGAAAAGAAAGAAAAGAGGTGTTGTAAAATTTCCTTGAATCAGATGAAAAATTACAACAAAACTGTTTCCCTTCCAGTTACAAGGGAGGGAGGATGTTGAGTCTTGAATCCTCCCTTTGTTTAATGCTGGGTTCTTCGTGTGGCGGTGGAGAGTGAATCTTGTTCTCCGTTGACCGATGACCGTCGGGATCGTCAGGGATCTTCTCTTTGGTTGGTAGAAGGAGTAACACAGCTCTTGTCTACCAAAACTCTCAAAGAGAAGGTAGGCAAAGGACAACTCGTACGCAGCGAGCTTGTTGAAGAGTTGAGCTCTCTCCTTTTCTGCCGTGTCTCAGTCTTGTTGTCGTCTGACTAAAGAAAATCCGACCCCTTCTTCAATAGCGACGGGGCTATTTATAGGGGTTCCAGGGTGAACGTGCCCCCTAAAAACGCTCCACAACGAGGGGCTGACCTCCCCGCTATGTGGGCGGCGACTGGCCCCATAACCAGGGCGGTTATAACCGAGACGCGGGTGTCGAGCCCACGCGCCTTGATGTTGAGACCGGGTGTCGAGCCCACGCACCTTGATGTTGAGACGCGGGTGTCGAGCCCACGCGTCTAGAACTTGATACTCTACTTTTTAATGGCTTGTCTTTTAGTGATTTTTAGACAGCCTACAGAACCCCCTCCAAAGTTTTCGATATTCCGCAGTTAACTGGGACGGATTTCGAAATACTTTGGACTCTAGCTGAGTTCGCTGTTATGACTGGACTGTTAATGCTCCGGGTTTGATCTTATCTGGAGTTGGTCTCCGTGAGTGTACTGTTGAACTCTTTGAGGCCACCAGAGTTGATCATGTTGAGTGTCTAGATACATAGTCTAAACCTCCCCGATTGCTTTTAGTCTGTCATGGACGCGCTTTAAGCCAGGAGTGGACGATCGTCTGCTTGTGCCAGTGTACTGTTGAACTGATTTGCAGAAGAAAGGACTGAACGCTAGTTCTTTTTGAAGATCAGAGATAGTACTGCTTTACAGACGCGACTTTCATGGGGTGCGTCTTTTGGCAAATGAAAAACGCGACTGATCTTCCATAAAGCAGACGCGATGTTCAGCCAGGCTGGAAAGACGCGAACTTCTTAGAGAGACGCGACTTTTTGAATGCATTTATGGCGGTGATGACGGGACATGTCCATCGAAGAGGCGCGGCCGTCGGGTGCGAATCTGTGCTATGTCATGATTGCACTGCCAGTTGGCCTGGGGAACCGACGGGACATCACCTTTTGACGCGCGGACTTCCCGTTTCATTAAATGATCTGTTCCACGTGTCAAGCGATGACTCGCTGCAGAGCCATGGTGCGCGATCTTCGCGATACATTAAAATTGATCTGTTCCACGCGTCAAGCGATGACTCGCTGCAGAACTAATCGAGCCACGCGCCGCGTATCTTCGCGAATCCTTGTGCCTATAAATGGCAACAGTCAGAGAGATACCTCTTCTTCTCCGAGCGCATTTGTTTAGAGTTTTTAAGAAAAAGAGTTCTTCTTTCTCTGTTCATCTCCATTACTGGATTCTTAATCACCAATGGCACCTAAGACCAAGCCAACCGCATTCTCTTCAAGAGCGACCGTCACCGAGGCCCAGAGGGCGGTTCCTCCGCGCAGGAAGTCCTTTTCCCAGGTATAACGCCGTTTAGGCTTGAACTTCACCATTACTGAAAGCTCATGGAACCCAAAAAGATATCTTTTGGAGGAGAACCATTAACACAGAACCGTCAACACAGAAAACAAACCGTGTTTGATTCTCAGACGCGGTCTCAGACTCGGTCTTTGAGTTGATAACCAAGGCGCGGGTTTGATGACCCGGTGCCAGCGAGTCCTGCATTTCGGATTCTTCACTTAGAATATTTCTAATTGTGAAGGGTTCGACGCGGACTTGAAGATTTTTTATCAGGTGCATGTTTTTGATGAATCTTGCATCTGAGCCCAAGTACTTAGAGATTTTTCATAAGTCTTGGTTTGCAAAACGCGGATTTGATCCCGCGGGTCTTACGCCTGGATGCGGATTTGCAGGTCTGGATGCGAATTTGATAATTCCTGCGTCCAGTATTTCTTCTGCGTCTGGACGCAGATTCGCAGGTCTGGACGCGGATTTGATAATTCCTGCGTCCAGTATCTCTTCTGCGTCTAGACTATAGACACTTAGCATTTTTTTTTCGCTTCTGATAAGGTGTCTGATTAAGTGTCCTTTTCTTTTGCAGTACCACACCCTTCTGCCCCACTCGCCAAGAAGCGCCAATTTGGACATGTAGGTGGTGCTGACCGTGATCTGGCCTTTGTGCTACGAAGGACAGTACCTGTGACTGCTGACAGGTCGCAGGAGCGCCAGAAGAGGCTCTCCAATGTTGATATGACGACCCTTCGGGTGCTTATGACCAATGCAGCATTCACAATGGATGATCGCGTCAAGCTGGAGAAGCCTGCCTTCTTCTTCGGAGATCGTATCGGTGATGGCGGCTTCAAGGAGTGAGTACGGCCTCTGAGAGAGAGAGGGACTTCTTTGTACTCCTTAATTGTAACACTCAATCTTATTGTATAAGAGAGCGTTTTGTATCACTTTCGTATGCCTGGATATAAATAAAAGTGACACTTTTCTTTTTGCCTCCTGCATTGTCTTGAACTTTTTATCTTCAGTTAGACTCATAGAAGCAAAGAATCTTTGACTTTGTCAAAATTATGATGATAATCTTAATAAGTCAAACTTTGTAGGGAAAGATCCTATTTCGGGAACTCTCACAATACTGTCAGAGGTGTAATATTAACTTGACAGAGATGAAATAATTTTTGGTGGACCTGCCACTTTATAAGAGAAAGTGACAAGTAAAATTGGTACCCCCAGGGAGGGTGAACTTTTATCAAGTGTTTAGGATTAACTTGATTGAGCTCAGCTGGGGATTTGATGGAAACACTGTTGATGGTGTAGTATTAACCTAACAATATTTTTAGGTAGACTTGTTATTCTGTTGAAGAGAATAACAAGTGAGACTAGACTCGTTGGGAATCTAGGAAAGTTTGTTACCATTAGAGGTGTGATATTAACTTAACGGTTGAAAGTGGTCTTGTCAGAAGTGTAATGTTAACTTGACAAGGATGTGAGTCAGAGGTGTGATATTAACTTAACTCAGAAGTGTCACTGTCATAGGTGTAATGTTTTACTTGACAGTGAGGGTAATGCTAGAGGTGTAATGTTGAACTTGGCATTGGTCATTTCGGCTTGTATAAGGAAGTCCGAGGGAAAGTCATGGCCATAGGTGTATTGTTTAACTTAGCAATGACTTGATGCTAGAGGTGTAATGTTAACTTAGCATCATCCATTTCAGCTTCGATATGGAAGTCTGAAGAAAAGTGACTGTCAGAGGTATAATATTAAACCTGACAGAAACCTGATTACTGTTTAGAGGTGTGGTGTTAAACTTTAACAGTAATTTGTCAGAGGTGTAGTATTAACTTGACAAAGATTAACTCATGATAAGAGCAATTTGAGGACCTGTCATTCTATTGGTGAGAATTGACAAGTGAAAATTTGAAGTGCCAGAGGTATAGTGTTAACTTGGCAAATTTGAAAGTTTGATATTCCGTGTAGAGTTGACAAACAAAATTTGTACTCGACAAGGAATATTGAAAAGTTTCCATTACCAGAGGAATAGTGTTAACATAGTAATGGTTGTATTTTGTAGACCTACCATTCTGTGGATGAGAATTGGTAAGGGATTTTGGAGGAAAGAGTGGAGCCAAGTCCACTTAGGATTTTTAGCAAACCCTCAGCTATCAACGGATTTGAGGTGCCTTTACCAACTACCGTTTGAGTTGGGCTAGCCATGCTATTCCCCTCAGCATGATGAGTTGTCGAAGACTTATGTGGGCTTAGAAGCCAACATTTTCCTCTATCCTTAGCCGTCGGGGGCGTCGGATGTTATAATGAAGAAATTCTTCTTACCTTGATCAGAGGTGTACTTTTAACTTGATCAGCGGAAGAATACCATCTAAGGATAGTATTTCTTCAGGAACCTGCCATTGATCGGCATCATGAGTGTATCGCCATTTGAGGTTATGAGGCGATATGACCCATTTGAGTAGACTGACTCACTACAAATGGTCCTTCCATTTGGGTTGGAATTTTCCTTTTGCCTTGTGCATCATTACCATGGGTCTTCTGACGGCTAAGACAAGATCGCCTTTCTTGAAAGTTCGCATTTTAACTTTCTTGTTGAAGGCTCTGGTAATACGAGCTTGGTAGAGCTCAATTTGTTGTTGGGCCTGCAGACGTTTATCATCTAAGGCCTCCAGTTCCTGGAGTCGCTGTCGATGCTTTTCCTCTGCTGTCATCTCCGCAGTCAAGGCGACGCGTAGAGATGGAATTTGGATTTCCAGTGGGAGCACGGCTTCACACCCGTATACCAAAGAAAATGGCGTAGCTTTAGTTGGGGTTCGCACAGTTGTGCGATAGGCCCATAAGCATTCACCTAGTTTGTCGTTCCAGTCCCGTTGACTTTTTGAGACAAACTTTTTGAGAAGCTTACCAATGGTCTTGTTGAAAGCTTCTGCGAGGCCGTTAGCGACAGGGTAGTATGCCGTTGAGGACACACTTTGGATTCTGAACTTAGCGCAGAATCTCTGGAAAGCCTGGCTGATGAACTGAGGTCCATTGTCATGGACAATTCGCCGAGGTACACCAAAACGGTAAATAACGTGATGTTTCACGAACTTGATCACGTTCGACGATTTGACCTCCTTCAAAGGAATGGCCTCAACCCACTTAGAGAAATAATCGGTTATTGTCAAAATGAACCGATGTCCTTTGATGATGGTGGGCTGATACGGCCAACCACATCCATCCCCCACATTTCAAATGGCCAGGTAGAGGTTGTAGAGTGGAGATACCCTGGTGCTTGATGGATGAAATCCCATGCACTTGACAAGCGTGGCATCTTTTAGCATAGGTGACGGCGTCGGCAACCATCTTGGGCCAATAGTAACCCAATCTTTGGAGTCGATGTGCCAATTTTGGGCCAGGTTGATGGGCTCCACACATACCGTCGTGGGCTTCTCTCAATATCTCTTGGGCTTCTTTTGGTGAGAGGCACCGGAGCAAGATCCCGTCATGCGATCGACGATACAATGTTCGCGTAATCGCATTATAATAGAATTTGGGGCTTTCTTTCAAATGGCAGCCGCCTCTTTGGTGTCTTCAGGCAGAATGTCGTATAAGACGAAATCAATGTAGGGGAATCGCCAGTCTTTAAGCTCTGACCGGTGATAATTCCAGTGCTTCTTTGCCTTGACAATCTCCCTTTGACTCCTGATAGCCCTCGAGAGCATTTCTCGGGCAATACAGGTCGTGGCTATAGACGAATATCTTCTCCATTGCTCCAACTAGAAGAGCTAAGGAGGCAGCGAGGGATGTGAGTGCATCCGCGTGTGCATTTTCCCTGCGCGGTACATGGTCGATGTAGAAGCTTGTAAACCCCTCGGCCATGCGGATAGTTGCGTTGTGGTAGGGTACTAGGTCCTCATGTCTGACTTCGTACTCCCGCGAACTGGCTGATGATGAGTTTAGAGTCACCGTATGCCTCGAGATTTTTAACGCCAATCTCATAGGCGAATTGCATCCCAATCAAAAGAGCGTTGTACTCCGCCACAATGTTGGAACAAGGCTCAGTTAATGAGACAGCTCGGGGAATCACATAATTTTGTGGGGATACGAGTACTACTCCTACCCCCGCTACTACGTGTCCCTTTGGGCTTGTTCTTGATGCACCGTCGAAGAAAAGTTGCCATACTTGACTTTCAAACGATGTCTGAGTCAGGCAGACTTCAGCAACTTCATCTGGTAGATCCTCATAGACTTTGGCTGCCCTCGGATCTGGGTGCTCAGCTAGGAAATCCGCCACTGCTTGTCCCTTAATGGCCTTTTGTGGTAAAAAGTGCATCTCATATTAGGAGAGCAATATAGCCCATTTTGCCAGCCGGCCGTTTAATGATGAAGGCTTAGTCATAAGTAACCTCAGGGGGTGACTTTTGATATGACGTTTATAGTTTGGCCTACCAGATAGTGTCGCATTTTCTGAATAGCGAACACTAATGCCAAACATTCCTTCTCGATCGGGTTATACCGATGTTCAGCTCCGATCATTGTTCTACTCAGAGAGTAGATTGCTTGCTCACGTCCGTGATCATCATTCTGAGCTAATAGAGCTCCCAAAGAATGATCCATTGCCCGGACGTACACCAGGAAAGGCTTTCCGGATACCGGAGCTGCAAGGACTGGTGGTTGGGTGAGGTATTGCTTGATTTCCTCGAACGCTTGTTGGCAAGCGTCATCCCGAATGAATGAGACACCCTTCTTCATTAACTTAGCGAAGCGTTGGCATCTTCCAGAGAGGTTTGAGATAAACCTGCGGATGTACGCCAATCGTCCCTGCAATCCCCTGAGTTCTTTGAGATTTCTCGGGGGTTGCATCTCCTGGATAGCGCGAACCTTTTCCGGGTCCAAGTGAATTCCGGTGGATGTTACAACAAATCCTAAGAATTGCCACTGGCCACCCCCAGAAAGGACTTTGTGGGATTCATCTTCAATTGATGAGCCCGCATGATGTCGAAGACCACCTTCAGGTCCGCTATGTGATCACCTTTAGTGCGGCTTTTTACCGCGATGTCATCAACATAACATTCCACCATTTTGCGTATTTGCTGATGGAAAATGGCGTTCATGGCCCTTTGGTATGTTGCCCCTGCATTTTTCAGTCCGAAGGGCATGACGGTGTAGCAATATACCCCTAGAGGTGTCCTGAAGGAGGTATGCTTTTCGTCATCAGGATACATTTGATTTGATTGTATCCTGAGAATCCGTCCATGAAGGACATTCGTTCGAATCCACAAGTATTGTCATTCATGACATCTGTGATCGGCAATGGGAATTCGTCCTTGGGGCAGGCCTCGTTTAGATCGCGGAAGTCGATGCAGATCCGGATCTTCCCGTTCTTCTTGGCGATGGGGACGATGTTGGCTACCCAGTCGGGATGTTGTTCTTCCCTGATGAAGCCAGAATCAATAAGTTTTCTGACTTCTGATTGAATTGCCTCCATTATTTCTGGACGAAACCGTCGCTGCTGTTGTCTGACAGGCTTTACGTCCGAATTGATGTTGAGGCGGTGCATAGCCACCTGAGGATCAAGTCCTGGCATGTCCTCATAATTCCAGGCGAAAACGTCTATATACTCTTGTACAAGAGATATTAGATCCTTTTTCTCCGAAGGTGACAGGCCGTCACTTATGAAGATGGGCTTAGGGTTAGCCTCATCTCCTAGGTTGATCTGAACAACCTCGTCTTCTGTGGGTGGCTCGCGCTGTTCAAAGCGAATGTCCAAAGAGCATTTAAATGTTTGATCCAAGGATCTGTATCAGATTGGATCATTTCTTCATTTTCATCTTCCAGGTGGCTTGTCGAAACCATGTTCACTGAAAGTTCCTTGAAGATGTTGCCGACACTGACATCTGACTCCCAAGATGATGTGTCTGAAGAGTAATCGTTGCTCGACAATTCTTGAGAATCGGAGGCTGATGGGACCGGAGTTGATACATAGCCCAACCCCCAGTGCGTCTGATGATAATATCGGGGGCCTTCCCTTTCGGCACAAGGGATCGAAGCAGCGTCCTCCTTCCTTTGCCGAAGTTCACCCGGGTCTGTTGGTCAGGTCGTACCCCATGCATCTCTCATTTTGAGTGCTTTTGTTCATAATGACCGAACTGAGGGGATTCCTCCTCGCCTTCTGATTCTTCGCGGGGCGTTGGTTTAGACGAGATTCGCCCAAAAAGAATTGGTTTTTGGCCTTTCCGTCTTGCTGGAACCATAAATATAGATTCTTGCGCATTACCATTATCTTGGTATGTCTCGAAGGACGACTTCACTGGTACATGCAACGATGTCAAAGCATCTATTGCCGACCAGGGGTCATCGTCTACTTCGGTGCTAGTGTCTGATGGTACTGAATCAGAAGCAAACACAGAAAAATACGCAAATCTAGATCTTCATTAATATACCAACCGCCTACATCGTCGGTGGTATTATCAACATCGAGCTTATTAGTGCTCTTTACAAGTGGTTCTAACTCCCACAGGCACTCTTCTTTCTCGGGCTTGGTGTCAGCTTCGTTACCAGAGTCTGGCTCCTCTGGTCGCGGGACTTCATCCGTCTCCACCGGATCTTGGTACAGCAAAGAGTCGGTGAAATAATTCTCGACCCCTTTGAACGGATACCTTTCGGCAATCAACGTCTGCACCTTTCCACTCCCGTCATATACTTAATGACTGGGGACGAGTGGAGGGAACTGCGAGTTGCGGTGAATCCACGGTCATCCCAGCATAGATTGTAGGAAGTGTCGGCGTCGATGACGTAGCATGTCACTTCCGACTTGAGGCTTCCAATCTGGCACTTGAGCTTGATTTTCCCCATCGGACGGGTCTGGTTGGCATTGAACCCATAGATAGTTATCTGAGTAGGACTCAAACGATGAGTAGGAATGCCCAGATGTTGCATGACCCGGCGAGGCATGATGCTCAACGCGGACCCTGGATCTACCTTAATGCGGTTCACCTCAGACGATCCAATATACCCTGTGAAATACAGGGGTCGATCATGCTTCCCTTTAACCTGCATATCATCTGCTGTGAAGGTAATGCAGGGAGCATTTGGGGAGGTGTGGAGGCAATCCTCTACATCTTCCTCCTTCGGCACCTGGGTCATGAAGACCTCGACATTTGCCAGAGCTTCTTGTAGAGCTTCACTGGTCGACTTTGATAGTCTAAGAAGTTCATACAAGGTAATGCGTGCCGGGATGTTGGCTAGTTGAGTCAGGACATCAAAGCGGTAAGGTGTCGTGGATCCTTCCGCCATACCTTTCGAAAGAACTCGAGAAAATCGAGTTTCTTTCTGTTTCTCCACAGGTTGTCTTGTGGAGGGCTTGGTTAGTTCTGCAGCTGGTTGTGGAGGGACTATCGCCATCTCGCCATACTGCTTCAAGTACGGCTGTCCCGAACGGGTTCCCGCCATCGGTTGGTTGGGCTCTGCGGCCAAGACTATTGTTTCCTCCTCTGAGTCGGTTAACGAGGGAACATCAGTCTCGGCTTCTCAAGAGGAGGCACCCACCACATTGCAGGATGAGGCCTTTGCCTTGCCTTTGGATTTCCTGTTGGTCACAGTAGTCCATTGCTGTTCATTGACAAGGTCAGGGTGGACCCACATGATTTCCCCTTGAGGTGTAGGAACAGGTACCAAGCCTTTCGCTTGATGCTGGTGAGGTCTGTGTTGACCACTCTCAGCTCTCCTCTTGGGATAGGGACTACTCCAGAGGGTGTCGGGGGTTATCTTCCGAACTGGAGAACTAACGTCACATTAGCCGTCACCTTCTTCTGCTCTGGTCGGAGTTTCAACACCTCCGCGTCAATCAGAGCTTGAAGGATGTCCTTGAAGACATAGCAGCTTTTGGTAGGGTGCCCCAGCATCCTGTGGTACAAGCAATAGGTGGGATTGTCGGTCTTGCCGACTTCCTCGGGGCGCCGAGCTTCAGGGAGCTTCAGTCGGTTGCTCTTGTTGAGTAGTTTAAAGAGCGAATCGACATGTTCCTCCTTGAAGGAATATTGCTTGTTGGTGCGTGGCTGGCTTGAAGAGCCACTCGCCTTGCCTGATTGAGGTTTGGCGGGAGATTTGGTCTCCGTTGCCAAATTATCCTTCCGTTTTGTTTGGAGGGATGTGTCTGGCGCACGCCTTGTCGACCTTTCCGGCCTAGGCTTACCTTCCTCCGCTCTGACGCGGGCGACAATCTCCTCAGCCTGTCATGTAGGCGGAGGTCTCCTTCTCGATGGAAGAGTTCGAAGCCCTCGATTCCACTACGGCGGAGTGAGAATCATTCACTTTAATGCCATGGGCTAAGGCATTATAGTCAATTAGGGGAATGGCCCCAGTCCGGGTGCGAGTGTGTTGATACACCCCTTCCAGTTCAGAATCAGACTCATCTGAGCTGACTGCAGGTTGTTTTCCCTAGCTCCTGCTTGTCATATTCGCAGTGAGCTCTGGGTACTCAACGTCAGAGAAGGTTCTCCTTCTGTGGGAGCGTCTTCTTTTAGCTGACGGGGGAATCAGGGTCAGTTGTCTGACTAAAGACTGCTGATGTACGCCTGATCCGCAACGGCACTCAGAGAGCATATGGATGAGCCGTTGGCAGCAACACGATGAAGTGCCCTGATTGGCACTTCTTTTCTTCGTCAAATAATCCCTCAAATCCATGGGAGGGGGATTGAAAAGATTAGCCTCGCAACGTCAAAGATGGGAGGCATCCATGTGCCGTACAGCCTGGACGCAGGCTTCAGGGACGCGGTTCTCGCGCCGCAGCTGTTCAGCGCGCGTCTGGCGTCTCTGTTGAGACAAGATGCGCCTGTCGCGTTGCTTCTTGGTGTGTCGGGGCAGAGACACTTGAGAGAGAGTGGGCTGCTGGGCCCCACGTCTATAGGCGCGTGCCTCTTGTGCTTGACAAGGCGCAGAGGCTTCACCTTGGCGTTTGGTGAGTTGGTCCTCAGAGGACCTAACTGAAGGAATCTCGCGTTTGGGCCGCCAAACGTGGACTTCGCGGGGCGCGAGCAAGGCGCCAGTTTGTATGCTGCGTCCAGCCTCAGTCAGACAACCAGAGGTTCCAACTTGCAACTGACGCGCACGTCTCCTCTGTCGACGCTCAGCGTTCTGGTTGCGTCGCGGAGGTGGAGAGAGACCAACAACATCCTGATGCTGAACATCAGAGATTTTAACCACGCGGGTCTCCTGAGAGACGCTGACGCGGGTGTTCTGTGCGACGCGGTTGGTCGCAAAGGCAGTTGTGCCTGGGACCACGCGGGCCTTCTGGGAGGCATTGGCGCGTGTACCTTGCTTGGCACAGTTGGCAGCAGCAGCACCCGAGAGAGCCACAGATCGGGCCTCGGGGCCATTCCCCGTCGAGACCCGGCGGCAGACGCGGGTCTTTGGGCTCTTGGAGCCGGAAGAGAGAAACTCTTAGTTCTTCGCCTGGTCGAACTCGACAATGAGCGATTCGACCATCTTTCCCTTACGGAGGACGTCATCCTGCGCCACGATTTGCTCATCAGTGACAAATGTAGTCCCCAGCGGAGTCGCCATCTCTTGTACGCGCCGGAAAAAAGGAAAGAAAAGAGGTGCTGTAAAATTTCCTTGAATCAGATGAAAAATTACAACAAAACTGTTTCCCTTCCAGTTACAAGGGAGGGAGGATGTTGAGTCTTGAATCCTCCCTTTGTTTAATGCTGGGTTCTTCGTGTGGCGGTGGAGAGTGAATCTTGTTCTCCGTTGACCGGATGACCGTTGCGATCGTCAGGGATCTTCTCTTTGGTTGGTAGAAGGAGTAACACAACTCTTGTCTTCTAAAACTCTCAAAGAGAAGGTAGCCAAAGGACAACTCGTACGCAGCGAGCTTGTTGAAGAGTTGAGCTCTCTCCTTTTTCTGCCGTGTCTCTGTCTTGTTGTCGTCTGACTAAAGAAAATCCGACCCCTTCTTCAATAGCGACGGGGCTATTTATAGGGGTTCCAGGGTGAACGTGCCCCCTAAAAACGCTCCACAACGAGGGGCTGACCTCCCCGCTATGTGGGCGGCGACTGGCCCCATAACCAGGGCGTTATAACCGAGACGCGGGTGTCGAGCCCACGTGCCTTGATGTTGAGACGCGGGTGTCGAGCCCACGCGCCTTGATGTTGAGACGCAGGTGTCGAGCCTACGCGCCTTGATGTTGAGACGCGGGTGTCGAGCCCACGCGCCTTGATGTTGAGACGCGGGTGTCGAGCCCACGCGTCTAGAACTTGATACTCTGCTTTTTAATGCTTGTCTTTTAGTGATTTTTAGACAGCCTACATTAAGTATATTGTTTTGGCGTGAGTAATCATGCTTCTTGAGGCACAATTATCCAGCTTTTTTTTTTCATAGTTGTGTCTCTAAATCCAAGCATGTGTGTAGTTTATGCATATTCTACTAAGGCTAAATAAAATATATGAGTTATTTTTCTTATCCCTCCCAATTCTTTGTCAAACCAATCTTTCTTTTTATTTAGGCAAATATAAGGATTCATTAATAAGGTTCCCTTAATTCCTACAACATTTTGGCATTTTTGTAAAGAGTATGAAATTTCTTTTTAATCTGGAGATTTTTTTTATGGTAAAAGAAAAAGAATAAAAGGAAAAAGAAAGGATAGAAGGAAAAAGAAAAAGTGTTAGCACCCCCACATTCCTATCTAATGCATTGTCCTCAATGATTGTATATGGAAATGGGAATGCAATAAATAGGGTGAAAAAATGATGTCACCGTCTTCGTTGACTCAGGCAGGCCAAGTGCGAATAGGCTAAAGAAATGTCAAAAAAATGTAGAAGGGATAAGCATATAAACAAATATTTTTTTTTAAGTTCTTGTGGTGAGGTGTATGACGGGGCAAAAAGAGTCAGCACACTATCATCCGGAGTCATAAGCTCAGTGGTCAAGAAGGGCTTCAATCTTTGCCCGTTCACATGAAATTCCGTGTTGTTCTTAGGGTCTACAATAAGCACAGCACCGTGTGAGAAAACATTATGCACAATGAACGATCCAAACCAACGAGTCTTTAGCTTTCCCGCTGATAGGTAGTAAAAAATGCATATTTATCACTACATTTACTATTACATTTTCATATTTATTCCTACAATTATGCACTATTTCTAATGTTTTATTATTTATTGTGTGCAGGCCTTGAGTAATAAAAAATAAAGAAATAAAAGCCCAAAAGCCCATGTCCAAGCCCAATGTAAAAGTTGCAATTACTAAAAGAAGAGGAAAGGGATAGACTTCTACTCAATCCTAATCACTTGCAGGACAAGGATAAAGATAAAAGGAGAAGAGTGCAAGGATTATAAAATCGTTTTAAAAGATTTGGAAGATTTGGATTTAGGGTAACTTGCTTCCCAAGTTATCCCGAAATTTCAAAATAAAGAGTCGGGATACAACTTCCAGAAGAATATACCCAGATGGACGGACCAGAGGATGCCACGCGAGAAAGCGCGTGGCATTTGGCTACATTAGTGCCGCAGAAACGCGGCAAATTTCCCGTTTCCCGGCAATCCAGAGGCAGTTGGCAATGCGTTTTCGTTGAGGAGTTGTACTGGGACTCTACTTCCTATATCTCCTATAAATATCCCTGCAGAGCAACAGAGAAGGGCGTCCAGCGCAGTGGAGTGCAGTACAGAAAGAAATCTAGGGTTTTTCCTAGGCTAACTTGTAGATTGTAATTTAGGTTTGTTTTAGTTTTCTTTTATGTAATTTTTGTAACTGAGAGGAGAGGATACTTTCATGGAGGAAGGAGATCAAACTTGTACTGAAGGTGACAATCGGTGTAAGTAATCTTTTCTTCTATTATTAATTGAATCGAATCAAAGTTTATTTCTTTTTGCTATTCTTTGTGTTTCCCTCTTTTGTGTTTGTGGATCCATGTGCCTTCTCCTTGCAAGTGCCATTGATGGTTTATGATGATGAATATCTACTTCCATGGTAGCGTAGTTTGCCCTTTTTATTTCGTATTGTAGATCGGGAGTAGGGAAGATCTCATATTCCATGCTTCGTTCGCCTTCAAAGAAAGGTACGTCATTGACACGGTTCCAAGGTAAACAGATGCCGAAGAGGTAAGTAAGTTTTTAGTTTTCTTTCTTTTATTTTTAGTGTAAATCACCAAATTCCCAATCTTTTTCACACTTCTTCTTTTTCATTGTAAATATCATATCATTGTAAATATTACTTCTAGTTTCTCCATCTTCTTAATCTACCACTTTCTTTCTAACCTGACTTTAACAACTATTAATTCAAACACTTTAGAGAACTTACTAAACAAGCTTCCATCGCTAGTTCCTTCCTGTGGATCACGACCCGCTTTGGCCCTTGCTACAGCGGATAGTATTGAGTAACTTGCACAACCTTTTCTTCAATCTAAAATTTATATTCTTGTGTGCAGGTAAAACCTCAATCAAAATTTCAGCGCCGTTGCCGGGGAGGGACAGTAAGTATTCTCTAAAAAAAACTAATTATTTATTTTTCTTTCTGTTTGAAGTTCAGAGAACAGGAAATCTAACAGCAGCAAAGGACACATAGCAACTCTGTGCCTCTGCCCTCGAAGGCAGAGCAGCAGAGCCTACTACAGAGCCGCGTTTGCGCGGCAATAGCCGTGTTTCCGCGGCCTGAGTAGTTCACTACTTACTCAGTTTTCTACAGGTTGCTAAAAATTAAAATATTTGTTTACTGCTCTGTTAATTTTTCTCTGTGATCACCCTGCGCACTGCTAATTAATTAACAGTAACCTATTTGTTGAAAAAAAATAAAATAAAATTTAGACTCTTGCATATAGGCACGTGTCTATTTAATTTTTTTCTATTGAAGAGTGCTGGAGACAAGGTACGTTCGCATTGCATATAGACTAGGAAGCACCCTTGGCTGATTTACTGCTTTTGAGTGAATATTTGTCTATTGCTTTACACGTGCACTAAATTGACTTAAGGGCTTGTCCTATAAATAAGATAAGGTGGGAATTTCATCACCCTTCCTTAGCCCACAAACAATCTCCTCACTCACTAACCCAAGCCTAACTAAAAATGAGTAGACGTTGGCCCTAGGGACATCTCAGACTCATTTAGGAGATTATCCTAAGGGGGAACGGTGTTGGAAATTGACTCCTGGCAAATCAGTGTCTAGGAAGGGATTGAGGGCCGAAAGCCCGAAGATTGGTGGTTATTTAATTAAGGAACGTCTTTGACGGAAAACCTCCCACCAATCTTGCCCTGACTTGGCTGATTAACTTGTGGTCAAAGTCTGCACCCTACCTCCCGTGGACAGTCTAACCAGTTAGGAGTCGTCTAGGTCATAGGTCTACCCTAACTTAGGTTAGAATTTTTTTTTTAATTTTCTTTTTTTGTTTGCTTATTTGTTTGTTTTCTTTTTCTGTGTTTGTATTGTGTGATATGGCCTATAACAACAATGTTTTCAATTTTATCCATATTACACACCAACCTCTTTTTGGATATTACCAACCCGGCACATCCTAACTTTAACCAACCTAGTGTGCCGGAATGGTCTTATCCGAATGAATATAACCCATGCCCCCCATCTTATGACCATAATTTTCATAACAATTTCAACTCTTCACAGAGTCCATGGGGTTTCGCTTCCCCCGAGTCCAATTTTCAACCAACTTGTCCTCCTTATCCACCTTGTCCACAATATTTCCAAGATTCATACTCAGATCCACCAATTCAGAATAGAAAACCATCTATCTTGGAAATGATGAGTATGCATGAGTCCAAGCAATAGTCACCATCAATCTTAGACATGATGATGCGTGAGTCCAAGCAACAATCACAGAATCTAATCGACTCACAATTTCATCAAGATTGTCCCAACAACACTTCCTCTTTTCAAGTCCAATCACACCAAAATGATGCACCAATCGACTATGAAAAGATGCTTGAAGCCATGACTCAGGCTAGATTAGCTCGTGATCATGAAATAGATATGATGGTTCAAACTTTACGTTCTCACCGTTCGGCCATTTCTGATGTCGCTAACCATTCTGTTAGAGCCGACGAGTTAAGTTGCTTTGGAAAACAAGATTCTAGTTTAGTACAATCATTTAAACTTGCCCAAACTCTAATTTTTGAAAATGACATTGACAGTTTGGCAAGTTATTCATTTCCTGAAATAGAACTTGAGAATGACTTTGATCTTGAACCTCAACCTAGTGATTCAATTTTACTTCCTGATTCAATAATGACTCCGGTGTCTCCACCTGATTTCAATCTTTTCCCCGAGTCAACATTGGATCCTGTGCCAATTCATCATGAAATTGAATCACCCGTTCTTGATGATCATATTGAACTTGACCAATTTATAATTTTGAAAATCCCATGGATAAATTGGCAAGTTCTCATTTTTATGGAGTTGAACTCAATGAGATATGTGACCTTGATTCTCAAATTTGTTGTGATCGAGTTCAAATTCTCAAATCAATATTGACTCCTGTTTTGTTACCCGACTTAGGTAATATTTTAGAGTCAGTTTTGATTCCCACATCTATCATTCCTGAACTTGAATCACTAATATTAAGTCACATTCCATTGTGGGAAAATAATTGTGGACTAGAGTTTCAACTTCTTGATTTTGACCCACTTCTTGAACCAAGCTCGACTCCTGAACCCTTACTTGATTTAAGTTTCTTTCCTGAGTCGGTATTCGTTCCCGTACTTCTGACGTCCAAGTCAATCATTCCATTTTTCACACTCCATTTTGGGACAAGGCAGTTGACATAATTGACTCTGAAAATAATTATGAAATTTGGAAATTTGATGGGGTGGAATTTTTAAAAAATGATCATACATACATTTTAGTGGGTTATACAAGAGAGATTTCTGGTGGGTTCCTCCGAATTTCACAAAAAGTAGATTGGGCCGCATTTCGTGGACCAATTAGACCACCACCGGAACCACCCCCTGAGGTAACATCTGCCTTCCCTTTCTTCTTTTTCATGTATACATGCATTCATTCATACATTGAGGATAATGCATGAGATAAGTGTGGGGGGAGGATTTACTAACATACTAACATAGTTAGATACTAACTAACTAACCAAAAAAAAACTTTTTGAAAAAAAGGACAATATTTGACTTATCTTTTGAAAGAAATCTAAGTTAGTCTTAAGAATTAGGAAAATCATGATTAGGATTTCTAAAAACTTGGTCAAAATAAATAAATTGTTTAATTTTTAGGTATAGAAGGAAAAATTGAATAAGTAATTAGTCTTGATTTTTACCTTAATGAAATGTGCATACCTAATACATTTACATATCTAGGATTCTAAGACAAAGACTCTTGTGCCCTATAAAAAATAAAAAAAATTGAAAAAAAAGAAAGGGAAATTCACTGATTAAGCTGGATACATGTGCCTCAAGAAGTATAAGTATTCATGCCTAAAGGTGATTTTATAAATAAAGTCCTTAGTTTTGTGGCCTAGTTCACTCGAATCCTTAAGTCCGTGGGGTGTTTTCTCACTCGGTGCCCTAAAACCGACCGGTTTGGGAGCCACCGACTTTCAGTTCGCTACATGGGTGGATTAGAAAGCCTAAGGAAACTAAAAAAAATTAATTATATATGTACTAACACATCTAATAGTCAATTAGTTAGGTATGAGTGCCTCATGAAGCCTTGATACTTACACGAAAGAAATTAGATGAGTTATACATATTAAAAAAAAGAGAAAATAATAATAAAGAGGCATGAGAGTCCAAGTTAAAGAATTCCTAGTAAAGATTCACAAGGATGCATATGACTTAGGGTAACGAAAAAGACTATACAAAAATTCAATTTTGATTCTTACCTAAAATGGATAACAATTTATTATATAAAGACTAAGTTTAAGAATGAATAAAAATGATAATCCTAAAACTTATAGACTACTTAGTCTCTTCAAACATATTTCAAATATTTTCCTTTTTATGGATTTTGTGGGTGTAATCCGCTGAAAACCCTCACGAGACAACACTCGTCCTCTAGGGTAACCTAGAGGTTTAACGGCTTGTTGCACGTGCTAAGTGCAATCGTGATTCCTACGAAAGTGAGTTAGGATAGATTAATTTTTCTTTTCTTTTTGATTTTTACTCGAGGACGAGCAAAAAAATAAGTGTGGGGGTGTGATAGGTAGTAAAAAATGCATATTTATCACTACATTTACTATCACATTTTCATATTTATTCCTACAATTATGCACTATTACTAATGTTTTATTATTTATTGTGTGCAGGCCTTGAGTAATAAAAAATAAAAAAATAAAAGCCCAAAAGCCCATGTCCAAGCCCATGTCCAAGCCCAATGCAAAAGTTGCAATTACTAAAAGAAGAGGAAAGGGATAGACTTCTACTCAATCCTAATCACTTGCAGGACAAGGATAAAGATAAAAGGAGAAGAGTGCAAGGATTACAAAATCGTTTTAAAAGATTTGGAAGATTTGGATTTAGGGTAACTTGCTTCCCAAGTTATCCCGAAATTTCAAAATAAAGAGTCGGGATACAACTTCCAGAAGAATATACCCAGATGGACGGACCAGAGGATGCCACGCGAGAAAGCGCGTGGCATTTGGCTACAATAGTGCCACAGAAACGCGGCAAATTTCCCGTTTCCGCGGCAATCAAGAGGCGGTTGGCAATGCGTTTTCGTTGAGGAGTTGTACTGGGACTCTACTTCCTATATCTCCTATAAATACCCCTGCAGAGCAACAGAGAAGGGCATCCAGCGCAGTGGAGTGCAGTACAAAAACAAATCTTGGGTTTTTCTTAGGCTAACTTGTAGATTGTAATTTAGGTTTGTTTTAGTTTTCTTTTATGTAATTTTTGTAACTGAGAGGAGAGGATACTTTCATGGAGGAAGGAGATCAAACTTGTACTGAAGGTTACAATCGGTGTAAGTAATCTTTTCTTTTATTGTTAATTGAATCGAATCAAAGTTTATTTCTTTTTGCTCTTCTTTGTGTTTCCCTCTATTGTGTTTGTGGATCCATGTGAAACCAAGAGCTTCGAAGGTGCCTTCTCCTTGCAAGTACCGTTGATGGTTTATGATGATGAATATCTACTTCCATGGTAGCGTAGTTTGCCCTTTTTATTTCATAGTGTAGATCGGGAGTAGGGAAGATCTCATATTCCGTGCTTCGTTCGCCTTCAAAGAAAGGTACGTCATTGACACGGTTCCAAGGTAAATAGATGCCGAAGAGGTAAGTAAGTTTTTAGTTTTTAGTTTTCTTTCTTTTTTTTTAGTGTAAATCACCAAATTCCCAATCTTTTTCACACTTCTTCTTTTCATTGTAAATATCATATCATTGTAAATATTACTTCTAGTTTCTCCATCTTCTTAATCTACCACTTTCTTTCTAACCTGACTTTAACAACTATTAATTCAAACACTTTAGAGAACTTACTAAACAAGTTTCCATCGCTAGTTCCTCCCTGTGGATCACGACCCGCTTTGGCCCTTGCTACAGCGGATAGTATTGAGTAACTTGCACAACCTTTTCTTCAATCTAAAATTTTGTATTCTTGTGTGCAGGTAAAACCTCAATCACCCGCGAAAATATGAAGCCTCGAGTTATACAGCAGAACCTTGTCTTCCAGGGCAAAGTTTTTCCGGTTTATGACCTGATCATGAAAAAGTTTGGTCCTACTTTTGGTAATCCGAGCATTCTCATATGCTTCATTCTGTATCTCCTCTAATTCTGATATCTGCAGTTTTCTTAGCTCACCGGCCTTACTCAAATCAAAATTGAGTTGCTTACTGGCCCAGAAGGCATGGTGTTCTAATTCTACTAGCAGATGGCAGGCTTTTTTGAATATGATTCTGTAAGGAGACATCCCCAGAGCTGTCTTAAAAGCAGTGCGGTAAGCCCACAATGCATAATTGAGTTTGACCGACCAATCCTTTCTGTTCTGTCTGACAGTCTTTTCCAGAATAAGCTTGAGTTGTCGATTGATGACTTCTACCTGCCCATTTGTCTGGGGATGATACGGAGTGGATAACTTGTGATTGATGGAATATTTTCGCATCAGAGCTTTAAAAACTCTATTGCAGAAATGTGATCCATTATCACTAATTATCACTCTAGGGGTGCCAAATCGGGAGAAGATGTTTTCTTTGAGAAATTTGACAACCACTTTTCTATCATTGGTCTTTGTAGGCACAACTTCTACCCATTTAGAGACATAGGCCACAACAACTAAAATGAACTGATTGCTGAAGGAATTAGGGAATGGTCCCTTGAAGTCGATACCCCAAACATCAAAAAATTCAACTTCTAGGATTGGGTTTAGGGGCATCATGTCTCTTCTTGAAATTTTCCCAATCTTCTGACAATTTGCGCATGACTTGCAAAAATGGTATGAGTCTTTGAACAAAGTATGCCAGTAAAACGCACTTCGTAGAACCTTCTCTGCAGTCTTGCGGGGACCGAAGTATCCACCGCATGCAAGGTTATGGCAAAAGCTGAGCACACTCCTCTGTTCCTCTTCTAGTATGCATCGTCGAATAATCTGGTCGGGACAATACTTAAAAAGATACGGCTCTTCTCATAAGAAGTACCGTACTTAGGCAAAGAAGCGATATTGGTCTTGCTTTGTCCAGTCAGCGGGTACTTGTCCAGTCAGCAGGTAATTAACAATGCCCACATATCAGGGTTCCTTAAGAATGACTAGGATGTGCTCGTCTGGGAATTCCTCGTTGATCGAAACTTGTATGATTGGTGTGTTCGGAATTCGTGACAAATGATCTGCAACCACATTTTCTATACCTCGTTTATCCTGAATTTCCAGGTCAAATTCTTGAAGCAAAAGGATCCACCGGTGAATTACTTTGGATGTCATCACAAACACCCTAAGAATTTATCGCTGGCTACCCCCAGGAAATATTTGGTGGGGTTCGTCTTCAACTGATGTGTCCGCATGATCTCAGATATTGTCTTTAGATCTGCTATGTGATCGCCCTTGGTGCGGTTTTTCACTGCGATATAATCGACGTAGCATTCCACTCTTTACATATGTGCTCATGAAAAATTGCATTCATAGCTCTCTGATACGTTGTCCCCGCGATCTTTAGTCCGAAGGGTATGACAGTATAGCAATATACTCCCAGTGGTGTCCTGAAAGAAGTATGCTTTTAATCATCAGGGTACATTTTGATTTGATTGTACCTTGAGAATCCATCCATAAAGGACATTCGTTCAAACCCACACGTATTGTCAATCATGACATCCGTGATCGGGAAAGGGAATTCGTCTTTGGGACAGGCCTCACTTAGATCGCAAAAATCAATGTAAATCTAAATCTTCCTGTTTTACTTGGTAACGGGGATGATATTGGCTATCCAATCAGGGTGTTGTTCCTCCCTGATGAAGCCGGAGTCTATAAGCTTTTTGACTTCCGACTGGATTGCTTCCATTAGTTCTGGACGGAACCGTCGTTGTTGCTGTTTGACTAGTTTCGCATCCAAATTAATGTTGAGGCGATGCATAGCCACTCAAGGATCAAGCTCAGGCATGTCCTCGTAATTCCAAACGAAAACATCTATATACTCTCGTACAAGAGATATTAGATCTTCCTTCTTGGAGGGTGATAAGCTTTCGCTTATAAAGATGGGCCTAGGATTAGCCTCATCTCCCAGATTGATCTGGGTGACCTTATCTTCCGTGGGTGGTTGCGTTGTCCAAAGCGAATATCCCAGAGAGTGTTTAGGTGTTTAATCCAAGGATCTGTATCAGACTGGATCAATTCTTCATCTCCATCTTCCAGGTGGCTTGTTGAAACCATGTTTACTGAAAGTTCTCTGAAGATGTTACTGACACTAACATCCGACTCCCACGATGACGTGCCCGATGAGTAATTATGGTATAATGACACTTCAGACTCAGAGGCTGACGGAATTGGAGTTGATACATAGCCCAACCCCCTGCGAGTTTGATGATAATAATCAGGGGTCTTTCCTTTCGGAACGAAAGATCGAAGTAATATTCTTCTTCCTTTGCCGAAGTTCAAACAAGGACCATTTGTTAGATCATACCCCATGCTCTTCATCATTATGAGTACATTTGGCTCATAATGAGAGAACTGAAGGAATTCATTCTCGCTTTCTGAGTCTTCGCGAGGCATCAATTTGGACTTAATTATTCCGAAAAGAATTGGTTTTTGGCCTTTGCATCTTGCTGGGATCATGAATACTGATTCTTGCGCATCACCGTCATCTTAGTACGTTTTGAGAGATGACTTCATTAGTACATGCAATGATATCAGAGCATCCATTGCCAACCAGGGGTCATTATCCACCTCGGTACTTGTGTCTGACGGCACTGAATCAGAAGTAAATATAGAAAAGTAAGCCAAATTCAACTCTTCATTAATATACCACTCGTCTACATCATCGGCGGTGTTTTTAAAATTGAGCTTATTAATGCTCGTTACAAGTGGATTTAATTCTCACATGCACTCTTCTTCTGCCTCTGGCTCAGTGTCAACTTCATTACTAGAGTCTGGTTCCTCTGGTTATGGATTCTCATTCGTCTCTAGAGAGTCTTGGTATAAGAGGGATTCTGTGAAATAGTTATCTAACCCCTTGAATGGATGCCTTTCGGCAATCAACATTCAGACTTTCCCACTTTCATCGATGTACTTCATGACTTGATGGAGAGTGGAGGGAATGATGGAATTACGATGAATCCACGGTCGTCCAAGCAGCAAATTATATGAAGTGTTGGCATCAATTACATAGCATGTCACTTCAGATCTTAGATCCTCAATCTGGCATTTGAGCTTGATCTTCCCCATTGGGCGTGTACCGTTGGCGTTGAAACCATAGATGGTAGTTTGGGTGGCGCTCAATCGGTGGGTAGGGATCCCTAAGTGCTGTATGACCCGGCGAGGCATGATGCTCAACGCGGATCCTGGATCTACCTAAATACGACTCACTTCAGACGATCCAATGTACCCTGTGAAGTACTGGGGCTGATCATGTTTCCCGTTGACCTGCATATCATTTGACGTGAAAGTGATGCAGGGGGCATTTTGAGAGGCAAGGAGACAGTTATCTTCCTCCTGTGGTCCGGTCGGGATCTGGGCCATGAAGACGTCAGCATCAGCTAGGGCTTCCCTTAGTGCTTCTCTTGTTGACTTTGATAGTCTCAGGAGCTCGTAAAGGGTGATCCTGGCCGGGATATTGGCCACTTGGGCCAGGACGTCAAAGCGGTAAGGTGTTGGAGATCCTTCCACATTGTTCTTTGGGAGAGTCTTGGAAAACTGAAGATCTTTCTGCTTCTCCATAGTTTGCTTTGCGGAGGGCTTGGTTGGCTCTGCAGTAGGTTTAGAAGGGCTTGCCACCATCTCGTCGTACTTCTTTAAATACGACTGACCCGAACGAGTTTCTGCCATGAGCGGTTCATTGAGCTCTGCGACAAGGACGATTATTTCCTCTTCCGAATCGGTTAGTGAGGGAACATCAGTTTCTGCTTCCCAGGAAGAAGCGCACACCACATTGCAGGATGAACCTTTTGCTTTGCCTTTGGACTTTCTGTTGGTAACAGCAGTCCACTGTTGGCCATCCACAAGGTCAGGATGGACCCACATAATTTCTCCCTGAGGTGTAGGGATAGGTACAAGACCTTTCTCCTGCTGGTGATGCGGATCTGTATTGATCATTCTTTGTTCCCCTTTCAGGATGGGAATTACTCTGGCTAGTGCTGGAGGCTGGTTTCCGAACTGAAGAAATGACGTCATGTTAGCTGTCACTTTCTTCTGTTTTGGACGGAGCTTGAGCACTTCCGCGTCAATCAGAGCTTGAAGCATATCTTTGAAGACATAACAACTCTTGGTGGGGTGTCCTAGCATCCTATGATACAGGCAGTAGTTGGAATTGTCGGACTTGCCGACTTCCTCAGGACGTCTAGCTTCAGGAAGCTTCAATCTGTTACTCTTGTTGAGTAACTTGAACAACGAGTCTACATGCTCGTCTTTGAAGGAATACTGCTTGTTGGCGCGTTGCTGACTTGAAGAACCTCCCCCTCTGGCTGGTTGAGATTTCACGGGGGATTTTGTCACTGTCGCTAATGTATCCTTTCTTTTTGATTGAAAAGATATTTCTGACACGCGCCTTATTGACTTTTTGGGTCGGGGCTTGTTTCCTCCGCCCTAACCCTGGCGACAATTTCTTCAACCTGTTCACCTTACTGGACCAACTGTTTCCAGGTGCGACTTTCAACAACTCCTATCTGGGCTAGGAGTGAAGTTTGTAGATTGTGGCGACATGTTTCTGCCGGTGGCTTAGGTCAACCACTAGGACATCGGAGTGCCATATTCTGAAATCTTTCCACAAATGTTTTGATGGACTCTCCCTTTCGCTGCTTCGTTGCCAGAAGAGTGGACATGTAATCTCTGAGTCATCTTCAAAGAAGTGTTTAAGGAAGAGCTTCTCCAAATCACGTCAGTTTTTGATGGAGCCTTCTAGGAGTTTCATGAACCATTCAAAGGTAAGCCCCTTTAGAGTGCCGATGAACAAACATGCCAAGATGGCATCATTATCTACCACATTTCCTATCTGAGACTTGAAGTAGTAGATGGGTTGGTTCGGTGATCCTTTGCCGTCGAAAGCCTATAGGGTCGGAGCTTTGAACTTAGGAGGGTATGGAACGAGGTCCCACTCGATCGGATATGGCTGGACCACTCCTGTATCTTGGAGGCCTTTCCTTTTGATTTGTCACATACATTGCATTTATGTTGTCACTTTACCACACTTGTTAGCTAATAAATTCTATTAATAAGTTGTCTTTTTCTTTGCTAAATGTAGGCCCAAGTGCTTAAAGGAAGAAAGGAGGAACAAGCCCAAAAGCCCACTTTATTCTGAATTAATTCAGAATAAACTCGAAGTGAAGAAATCTGGGCTATCAAGGAGTTGAGAAAATCCCTCCTTGAATCGAGGAATCGAAGCTAGAAAATCAAATGCTGATTCAGTCAGTGGTTGAAGAAGCAACAAGAAAATCAGCTGGATATGCGAGAAGTCCTTCACCCAAGATAGCTCCCCCCTCTTGGTGTGGCCACCTGGCCACACCTTTGCCGCAAAATCGCGGCAATAGCCGCGTTTTTGCGGCAATCTTGGGGAGTTAGGGGGAGCGTTTGCTCCCCCGACCTCCCCGGGATCGTGGTTGTTGGGTTTTTGGCTATAAATACCTCTTTCAGCAAGGCAAAAAGCAGCGAAGACTAGGATTAAATTTGCACTTATTTTCTTAGGATCTAGGTTCATTGTTAGCTAGAAAGAAAGTTGTAATCTTGCTTTTTAAGTTGTAGTCCAGTTTCAAAATTTTGTGAGAGAGAGAACTGAGAGCTTGTACTTGAAGGTTGAAGTGACATCAATACAAAGGTCGGGCCGATTTCTCTTTCACTTGCAGTACGGTATGCTTTACATTATGTCGTTGTTTTCTTCGCTTTCCATGAGTAGCTAAACGTTTTCTGGGCTAGCTATCGACTCTCTTTTGTTTTCTTCTCTTCTGTTTTTAAAAGCAAAGTCCCGATGACTCATATGCATGCCTCCCTTAAAAGCCTTTCTTTTTGAAAGTGTTCTTGAAGGCACATGAGGATGGGCATAGATAGTTGAATTCACTATTCTCTCTTGATCTTCTTGTGAATCATTTTTGATTCATTCTTGCTTCTTCGCGCTTTATGTTTTAATATCTGATTCCAACTCTTTCTTGAAGATAAAGAACTCAACCCCTCTACATCTTATGTGCTTTACTCAAAGCTCTCTAAAAAGAATCAATTTTAAGTCTTGCAAATGAACCCGAGGGACTTAATATTTTAAGAGAAGAATGAACAAGTGAGTAGGAAGATAGTAAGCCCAGATTTGATTTCATATTATAAAACAACATCACAACTCTTAAAGCTTTTTACAAATCACTTTCTCCAAATCCTTTTCTGAAAGTTGAAATTTCTCTTTTTCATCTCTTTTCCTTCCATTCTCTTTTTCTTAAAAAAAACTAACACACTTCTTTGTTTCTATTTACTTCACCGAAACGCTTCTATCGCATCCCTCCTCGTGGACTCGACCCGTTAGCCACAAGCTACACGGTACATTCTTAACTTCATTGGTTGTTTCATTTGTTTTAGCAATCAATTTTTGGCGCCGTTGCCGGGGAGGGAACGGTGTAGTTGTTTTAACAACTTTTGTGTGTTTGTTTCAGGGACTCGAAGATCAAGATCTAGCATTCAAGCTTTGCCAAGAAGACTTGAAAATTCTGTGCCCCTACTCTCGAAAGTAGGAAACAGAATTTCAAGAAATTGCTTTGCAAATCTGAAATTTTTTTGGGACTACTAAAAACTTTGTTTTGCAGGACATATTGCTCGCAAAAACTTTAGTTTTTATATGTCATATTTGTGCTAGTGTTTCTATCCAACATCCCTGTTTTTAAGTCAACAGTAAAAGATTCGTTGAAAGTTAAAAATTGATTAGACATTTGCATTCTAGGCACAAGTCTTTTCAATTCTTTTACTTTACTGTTGAAGAGAGCTGGAGACAAGGTATGTATGCATAGCATATAGTTTAGGAAACATTCTTGGGTGCTTTTGCTTTTGAATGCTACTTTCCTATATCTTGCATACTTGCACGAATCAATTCTAAGGGCAAAACCCAAATCAAGATAAGGTGGGGAAGTCATTACCCTTCCTTAGCCCACAAACCATCTCCAAGCACGCACAACCTAAGCCTAATTAAAATTTGATAGACGTTGGCCTTAGGGACATCTCGAACTCAATAGGAGATTATCCTAAAGAGGGAAAGTGTTGGAAATTGACTCCTGTAAAATCAGTGTCAAGGAAAGGGATTGAGGGCCGAAAGCCCGAAGTGCGGTGGTTATTTAATTAAGGAACGTCTTTTGACGGAAAACCTCCCACCAAACTTGCCCTGACCTGGCTGATTCGCCTGTAGTCAAGGTCTACATTCTACCTCTTGTGGACAATCAACCAGTTAGGAGTTGTCTAGGTCAAGGATACCTTAGACTAGGCTTGGTTGATTTCTATTGTTGACTGCTGTTTGAACTTGTTGTGATTGTGATTGTGATTGTGTATGCAAGTGTGGTCGAGAGACCCTAATTCATCTAGGTTGACTAGACACACATCACCACCTAAGTTTGAACCAAGACCAGATCCGGTAATGGCTCAATCCACATCACTGCAGGATAGGTTCTACCCCATTAGGACCTCACTTCCATCATGCATCTCACTTCCATCGGTTGGTGAATACAATTTTGAGCTCAAGCCTCAATTCATCAACACACTACCCAAATTTCATGGTCTAGAGTCCGAAGATGCCTACTTCTTCATAAGAGAATTTGAGGAAGTATGTCTTATGATGAAAATCCCACACCTTGTAGACGATGCTATTAGGTTGAGATTTATCCCGTTTGCACTTAAGGACCTAGCAAAAAAGTGGCTCTACAGCTTAGCAGCCGGTTCCATCACATCTTGGGATGGTTTCATCAAGGTCTTCTTGAAGAAATTCTATCCTATCCATAAAACCGCTCTCATTAGGAAGACGATCATGCAATTTAAGCAAGAGCCTAGTGAACCGTTCTGGAGGTACTTTGAACGCTTTAAGGACCTCCTTGTCCAATGTCCACATCATGGAATAGAGAAATGGCGACAATGCCAAATTCTCTATGACGGTTTAGACTATTCCACCAAAACCCTCCTAGAAAGTATGTGCCAAGGGGGTTCTTGCAAAAAGATGAAGATGAGGGATGGGATTTGTATGAAAATTTAGCTGAGAAAACCATCCAATGGGAATCTGCGAGTGAGACCCCTAAGAATCCTAACTCCATCTCTTCGAAAGGAGGTCTCCATTCCATAGAATCGTCCATCGCTAATGAGGCTAAGTTAGCCAATTTAGCTAGAAGACTGGAAGCTCTAGAAACGAAAGACCCAAGTCCAGTCAATCAAGTCAGCCCGAACCAATTTCCACCCCCGGGTTGCACTTACTGTCAAGCCATGAACCATGTATTTGAGGAATGCCCAGTGTTTCAAGCTCAGCAATCCTACTACGAACCGATGAATGCGGCCTTTTCAAGGCCGAACAATAACCCTTACGCCCCAACGTACAATCCCGGCTGGAGAAATCACCCTAATTTCTCATGGAGCCAGAACAACAATGACCATTCACGATCCAATCATGCTAACCACTTCCATCAAGGTAACAATTCTTCCAATCATCAACCCAACTTCTCCAATTTCCATAATAATTCTCCCAACCATCCACCAAGCTTTCCAAATTATCAACAGAACTTTCCTAACCAATCTCCACAATCCTCCTTCCAGAATCCTCAATTGGAAAGGAGAATGACTGACTTTGAAAGGAACAAGGAGAGATATATGAAAAATCAAGACACTCTCATGCAAACCATTCAGAGGTTAGAGGTTCAAATGAGCCAACTAGCCAACCCACAGAATGAGAGACAAAAGGGTACCTTGCCTAGTCAGCCAGTCACCAATCCGAGAAATTCCCAACAAGCTCATTTGGCTGAGGATCCTTCATTCAATCAATGTAATGCTGTGCATACATTGAAGTCAGGAAAGAAAGTTGATAACCAAGTGTCAACACCCACCAATCCTATTCAGCACAACCACAATCAAGCTTCCACCTCATCCAATCCAAGCTCTTCCAAATCTGACGAGTCTGAAAAAGACAAGTCAGCCAGCCAGGTGCACCAGCCTATAGTACCATTTCCGAATAGGCTGAAAAACAATAAGCAAAATCCGCACATGGACAAGATAATAGAGATGTTTAATCAAGTGAAAATAAATGTGCCACTTCTTGATGCCATCCAACAAGTTCCTTCCTATGCTAAGTTTCTTAAGGACATGTGCACCAAGAAGAGAAAGACTAATGTTCCTAAGAAAGTCTTCCTAGCCACTAATATTAGTGAGCTATTTTCGGGTCCTATCCCTGTCAAGTACAAAGATCCAGGTAGCCCTACCATTGCCTGCACAATAGGACAAGCCGAGATTAGTCGTGCACTACTTGATTTGGGGGCAAGTATCAACTTGCTCCCATTCTCTGTTTATCAACAACTCGGGTTGGGTGACCTTAGTCCAACTCGAGTCACCATCCAACTGGCTGACCGTTCTGTTAAAGTTCCAAAAGGGGAAATTAATGATGTCCTGATCCGGGTAGGGGAGTTCATATACCCTGTCGATTTCATAGTTTTGGAGACACAACCTGTGTCCAACTCCAATCGTAGGGCTCAAACTCCGGTCATCCTAGGTCGACCATTCCTTGCCACTGCTAATGCCATCATCAATTGCAGGAATGGGTCTATGAGGTTAACCTTTGGAGACATGACTAGAGAAGTCAATGTCTTCCATCTAGGAAAACAACCCCGTGACATCGAGGACCAAACTTTTGAAGTAAACCAAATTGAGAACTTGACAAGTGAACACGGGAAGAATTGGAATCAGAAATGGAGATTGACTTCGAATTAGAGTCTGATGACTTTAATCTCGATCAGGTGGTAGATTCTGCCGTGAATTGGGCTTCAAACCTGATTTCACCAACTATGGAGCCAACAGATTTGACTAGTCCTTCTAGTGAGCCTTCCTCTTCCTTAGAATTGAAAGCCCTTCCTGCGCATCTCAAGTACGCCTATCTAGGCGAACAAGAGACCCTTCCCGTCATCATTGCCTCCCATTTAAATGACGGGGAAGAAAAAGATTTGAAAGATATTCTAAGAAAACATAAGGAAGCCATCGGGTGGACTATGACTGATATCAAGGGATTAAGTCCAACCATCGTTCAACGCCGCATCCATCTCAATGAAGATGCCACACCCAAAAGAGACCCGCAGCGTAGGTTAAACCCTATAATGCAAGAGGCTGTTCATGCTGAAATCATAAAACTCTTAGACAATGGGATAATTTATCCCATTTCGGATAGCCAATGGGTCAGTCCTGTCCACGCGTTCCCAAAGAAATCTGGTTTCACCGTAGTGGAAAACGAGAACAAAGAGTTGGTTCAAACTCGACTTCCCACGAAGATTCG
Source organism: Agave tequilana (assembly GCA_038442645.1). Taxonomy (NCBI): domain Eukaryota; kingdom Viridiplantae; phylum Streptophyta; class Magnoliopsida; order Asparagales; family Asparagaceae; genus Agave; species Agave tequilana. The sequence continues at coordinate 52,573 of JAVJIF010007207.1, forward strand.
AGTTTGCGTTGACTATAGGAAACTAAATGCTGCAACTCGTAAGGACCACTTTCCACTTCCCTTCATTGATCAGATGCTTGAACGTTTAGCAGGTCACGAGTACTACTGCTTCTTGGACGGTTACTCGGGCTATAACCAGATCCCTATCGCTCCTGAGGACCAAGAAAAGACCACGTTTACCTGTCCATTTGGGACATTTGCTTATCGTCGAATGCCATTCGGCTTATGCAATGCCCCAGTAACGTTTCAACGTTGCATGTTGAGTCTTTTCTCTGACATGGTAGAGCGCTTCTTAGAAATCTTCATGGATGATTTCTCCATCTACGGAGATTCATTCACTCAATGTCTCCACCATCTTGAACTCGTCCTCCAACGTTGTGCTGAAAAACATTTGACACTAAACTGGGAGAAATGCCACTTCATGGTGAAACATGGAATTGTCTTGGGTCATGAAATATCCAAGAAAGGAATAGAAGTGGATAGAGCCAAAATCGAGGTTATTGCTAAGCTTCCCATGCCCAAATGCGTTAAGGACATTAGATCCTTCCTAGGACACGCTGGTTTCTACCGTAGATTTATCAAGGATTTTAGCAAAATTGCTAGGCCCTTGACTAATCTGTTAGCTAAGGATGTGTCCTTCACTTTCGATGCTGACTGCATCACTTCTTGGGAGAAGCTTAAGAGAGAGCTGATTTCTGCACCAATCATATCTGCCCCGGATTGGTCTAAGCCGTTTGAGATTATGTGCGACGCTTCTGATTTTGCCATAGGCGCTGTCCTAGGACAACGTACTGATAGCAAGCAGCATGTGATCTACTACTCTAGTAGGACTCTCAATGACGCTCAACTGAACTACACTACGACCGAGAAGGAATTCTTGGCAGTAGTGTTTGCCTTAGAGAAGTTTCGTCCCTACCTACTAGGGTCCAAAACTACCATCTTCACCGATCATTCTGCACTTAGGTATCTCATGATGAAGAAGGATGCCAAGGCCCGACTCATTCGTTGGATCCTCCTTCTTCAAGAATTTGATCTCGAAATTCGAGACAAGAAAGGTGTAGAAAATGTCGTTGCTGACCATCTCTCACGGATTCCCAATTCTCCATGCAACGAATTACCCATCAATGAGGATTTTCCTGATGAACATCTCTTAGCTATCTCTAGGGAACCTTGGTTTGCTGATATAGTGAACTACTTAGTCACAAACCAAACTCCGTCTCATTGGTCCAAAAATGATGTTTACCGGTTCTTATCCCAAGTCCGGTATTTCTTTTGGGAGGAACCGTATCTTTTCAAGTACTGTTCCGACCAAATTATTAGGAGATGCATTCCCGATGAGGAGGTTAGGAGTGTTCTGTCCTTTTGTCACGAACTTGCATGCGGTGGACACTTTGGTCCCTGCAAGACTGCTGAAAAGGTGCTACAAAGTGGGTTTTATTGGCCCACTCTGTTCAAGGATGCCTATGATTTTTGCAAGACATGCCCTAGATGCCAAATGGTAGGTAGGATCTCACATCGAAATATGATGCCCCTCAACCCAATTCTAGAAATAGAACTCTTTGATGTTTGGGGCATCGACTTTATGGGTCCATTTCCTAACTCATTTGGGAACCAATACATATTGGTTGCTGTGGATTACGTGTCCAAGTGGGTAGAAGCCATTCCATGCAAAACTAATGATAACAAGGTTGTCATAAAGTTTTTGAGGGAGAACATTTTTTCCCGCTTCGGAACCCCTCGTACTATCATCAGTGATAATGGCACCCACTTTTGCAATAGATCTTTTGAAGCCCTTATGCGAAAGTATGCCATAACACACAAGTTGTCCACACCATATCACCCTCAAACCAGTGGGCAAGTTGAGGTTTCAAATAGACAAGTCAAACTTATATTGGAGAAAACTGTGAACCAAAACCGGAAAGATTGGTCCTTAAAACTTGTAGATGCTCTATGGGCCTACAGGACCGCTTTCAAGACGATTTTAGGAATGTCTCCCTATAGGTTAGTCTATGGCAAACCTTGTCACTTGCCCGTTGAGTTAGAGCACCAAGCCTTATGGGCAATCAAGCAATTGAATTTCGATTTGACTAAGGCCGGTGACCTTCGGAAATTACAAATTTCCGAATTGGAGGAATTGAGAAATGAGGCCTATGAAAATGCTAGGATCACTAAAGATAGAGTGAAGATTTTCCATGACAAGCACATCATAAGAAAAATCTTTGTCCCTGGTCAAAAAGTCTTACTCTACAATTCTAGGCTTCATCTTTTCCCAGGAAAATTGAAATCACGATGGACTGGGCCATTCGTTGTAAAGACCATGTTTCCACACGGCGCAGTTGAGATCAGTGACCCCAAGAATGGAAATGAATTTAAGGTAAATGGTCAACGCCTTAAACCTTTCTTGGAATCGGTGCCGGTAGATGAAACGGTAACGGTAATGGGTCTTTTTGACCCAATGTATCAATAACTTTCCTCCTTTCCATTTTATTTCATGCAATTATACATTTCTTTCATACATTGGGGACAATGCATGAGATAAGTGTGGGGGAGGGTTCTAACATAGCTGATAAAAAAAAAAAAAAAAAAAAGAAAAACAAATGGATATATAAAAAAAAAATTTTGAAAAAGGGTAGACAATATTTTGATATATTTTTTGTAAGTATTTAAGTCAATTTTAAGGAATAGGAGAATCATAAATAGGATTTCTTTCACTTGGTCAAAATAAGATAACTTGTTTGATTTTTAGGGTTAGGAAGAAAATCTGGGAAAGTAATTTAGTCTTAATATTTACCTTGATGACATATGCACACAAAATACACTTACACACTTAGGGTTTGAAAACAGAGACTCTTATGCCTTATATAAAAAAAAAAAAGAGTCTAATTATTGAGTAGCTAGGTGCTTTGGCCTAAGCAAGCCTTAGTATTTATGCAAAAGATAATTAGATAAGTTTGAAAAAAAAAAGTATTCTCTGATTAAGCTGGGTACTTATGCCTCAGGAAGCATAAGTATTCACGCCTAAAAGGGGTACCTCGTATAAATAATGTGTATCCTCTGATTAAGCTGGGTATTTATGCCTCAGGAAGCATAAGTATTCACGCCTAAAAGGGTTACATAGTATAAATAAAAACCTTGGTTTCGTGGCCTTATCTGCTCGGGTGTTTAGGTCCTTAGGGGTGTTTTCTCACCTGGTGCCCTAAAACCGTCTGGTTTGGGTGTCACCGACTGAAAGCTCGTTACATGGGCAGATTAGAAAGCCTAATGAAATGGAGGAATAAAAGTTCACAATAAAATAAATAAATATGAGGCATAAGAGTTAATGTCGAAGAACCCTTAGTAAACTTCACAGTCACGATGGTGCATACGACTCAGGGTAAATTAATAGACTAGATGAGAAGTACAGTTTGACTCCTTACTTTAATTGACAACATGTTTTTGAATGGAGACTAAGTTTAGGAATGAAAATTTTGATATTCCTATAACTTATAGATTACTTAAACTCTCACAAATATACTTCAAATATTTTCACCTTCCATAAAAAATAATAAAAAAATGCTTTTCGAAAATACTAACCTTTTCTCTTCCTTTTTGGATTTTGTGGGTGTAATCCGCTGAAAACCCTCACGAGACAAAACTCGTCCTCTAGGGGTGACCTAGAGGTTTAACGGCTTGTTGCACATGCTCAGTGCAATTGAGTGACCTGCGAAAGTGGTCTAATAATTGATTCAAGTTAGTCTAATGTTTTTGCTCGAGGGCGAGCAAAAGATAAGTGTGGGGGTGTGATTTGTCACATACATTGCATTTATGTTGTCACTTTACCACACTTGTTAGCTAATAAATTCTATTAATAAGTTGTCTTTTTCTTTGCTAAATGTAGGCCCAAGTGCTTAAAGGAAGAAAGGAGGAACAAGCCCAAAAGCCCACTTTATTCTGAATTAATTCAGAATAAACTCGAAGTGAAGAAATCTGGGCTATCAAGGAGTTGAGAAAATCCCTCCTTGAATCGAGGAATCGAAGCTAGAAAATCAAATGCTGATTCAGTCAGTGGTTGAAGAAGCAACAAGAAAATCAGCTGGATATGCGAGAAGTCCTTCACCCAAGATAGCTCCCCCCTCTTGGTGTGGCCACCTGGCCACACCTTTGCCGCAAAATCGCGGCAATAGCCGCGTTTTTGCGGCAATCTTGGGGAGTTAGGGGGAGCGTTTGCTCCCCCGACCTCCCCGAGATCGTGGTTGTTGGGTTTTTGGCTATAAATACCTCTTTCAGCAAGGCAAAAAGCAGCGAAGACTAGGATTAAATTTTGCACTTATTTTCTTAGGATCTAGGTTCATTGTTAGCTAGAAAGAAAGTTGTAATCTTGCTTTTTAAGTTGTAGTCCAGTTTCAAAATTTTGTGAGAGAGAGAACTGAGAGCTTGTACTTGAAGGTTGAAGTGACATCAATACAAAGGTCGGGCCGATTTCTCTTTCACTTGCAGTACGGTATGCTTTACATTATGTCGTTGTTTTCTTCGCTTTCCATGAGTAGCTAAACGTTTTCTGGGCTAGCTATCGACTCTCTTTTGTTTTCTTCTCTTCTGTTTTTAAAAGCAAAGTCTCGATGACTCATATGCATGCCTCCCTTAAAAGCCTTTCTTTTTGAAAGTGTTCTTGAAGGCACATGAGGATGGGCATAGATAGTTGAATTCACTATTCTCTCTTGATCTTCTTGTGAATCATTTTTGATTCATTCTTGCTTCTTCGCGCTTTATGTTTTAATATCTGATTCCAACTCTTTCTTGAAGATAAAGAACTCAACCCCTCTACATCTTATGTGCTTTACTCAAAGCTCTCTAAAAAGAATCAATTTTAAGTCTTGCAAATGAACCCGAGGGACTTAATATTTTAAGAGAAGAATGAACAAGTGAGTAGGAAGATAGTAAGCCCAGATTTGATTTCATATTATAAAACAACTTCACAACTCTTAAAGCTTTTTACAAATCACTTTCTCCAAATCCTTTTCTGAAAGTTGAAATTTCTCTTTTTCATCTCTTTTCCTTCCATTCTCTTTTTCTTAAAAAAAACTAACACACTTCTTTGTTTCTATTTACTTCACCGAAACGCTTCTATCGCATCCCTCCTCGTGGACTCGACCCGTTAGCCACAAGCTACACGGTACATTCTTAACTTCATTGGTTGTTTCATTTGTTTTAGCAACACCTTTTGGTAAGGGCTTCCAGATGCTGCTCCAATTGAGTCATTCTTTTAGAATGAGTACCCCCATTCTCCAAGTTGCCTTCCTCTTTAGATGAGGATTTAGACGACTCAGAATTGGATTGCCCCTTCTCCTTGATATGTACGGAGGACGAGCTTTCCCCTTCCTTTCGTTTGCCTTTAGACTTCTTAGAAGAAGCTTTGTCAGTTGACTTCTTTTTGTTCTCGAGCAATTATGCAAGCATCTGCTTAAGGTTATCAATAGATTCTTGTTGGGCGTGAATCATATTGAATTGCTCCCTCTAGACCTGGGCTTGTTGTTCGAATCGCCTAGCCGTCTCCTCAGGAGTGTTTGTCATGTACGCAAAGGCTTCCTTCTTTATAGAAGAGTTCGAGGCCTGCGATTTTGTAATGACGGAGTGTGATTCACTTACTTCAATATCCTGAGCTAGGGCACTATAGTCAACCGGGGCTACTGCACCAGTCCGAGTACGAGTAAACTAGTACACTCCTTCTGGTTCCATGTCAGACTCGTCAGAGCTGACCGCCAGTTGTTTTTCCCTACTTCTGCTTGTCATGTTTGCAGTGACTTCAGGGTACTCCATGTCAGAGAAGGCTCCCCTTCTGTGGGAGCGACGCCTCTTGGCTAATTGGGAGGTTGAGGTCAATCGTCTGAATACCGACTGTTTGCTTGCATGTGAGTTGCAGCGGCATTCAGAGAGCATTATCGTGATGAGTCATTCACAGCAACAAGACGGAGCGATCTAATTAGCACTCCTTTTCTTTGTCAAATAATCTCTTAGGTCTGTCGGAGGGGAATAAAAAAGATTGGCCTCGGGTCGTCGAGGGCTTTTAGCTTCTGAGAGCCACCCTTGCGTTGTAAACCTTAGACACAGGGTTCAGAAGCGCGGAGCTCACGTTGTGTACAACAGACGCAGCTCTCGCATTTTGGCTTTGAACCATGGGTCTCGTGCCTCTGCTGAGCAGAGACGTGGACCTCCATTGCTGATTATTGCATCTGGCTAGTGACGGTCAAGACACGCGGACTTTCTTAATTTTGTGTTTGGTTGTAGAGATGTGGGTCTCGTGTCTCTTAGAAGAAGCACCAACCTCGCGCTGCTGAATGTCGCGTTTGGGAAGTGAAGTCTCAGAAATGCAAGCCTGTTTGCATTTTGGTCTCCATACGCAGACTTCACGCGTCTGACGTAACTTAGAAGAGATGCGGGCTTGAGCCTCGCGTTCTGTTTTTGCTGGACAGATGGTTGTTCCAGCTTCTTGCGCCTGTAGTTGACACGCGCGTCGTCTCTGTCGACGTTCAGCATACTGGTTACGCCGTACGGGTTGTTGGGAACCCCTGGTAACCAGGAGCTGAGGAAGAGGACGGGCGTGAACGGGCTGAATATTAGCAACGCTAACCTCGCAGGTCTCATGGGAGACATTGACACGGGCTTTACGTGTGATACGGTTAGCCATGGTACTCTTCCTGCCAGTCGCGTCTGAAGGGATCTCAGAGCGAACTTGAGAGCGGGTCCCCGAGGAACCTTGCGGTACTGCCGCGCCCTAGGACTCTTAGAGCCAGAAGAGAGGAACTCTTCATATTTTGCCATGTCAAACTCCACAGCAAGTGATTCAACCATTTTTCCCATGTAGGTGACGTCATCTTGTGCCACAACTTGATCATCGGTAGAAAAAGTAGTCCCAAGCGGAGTCGCCATCTCTTGTTTGGTGGGAGAGATTCGTGTAAAATTTCCTTGAATCAATGAAGAATTACAACAATCAATACTCCGATTACAAGAGAGGGAAGATATTCAAGCTCAAATCTTCCCTTTGTTTAGTGCTGGGTTCTTGATGTGGCGATGTGACTGCTAAAATAAATGAAACAACCAAGGAGTTTAAGAATGTACCGTGTAGCTTGTGGTTAACGGGTCGTGTCCACAAGGAGGGATGCGATGGAAGCTTTTCGATGAGTCATTTTAAAAACAAGGAATTTGTGTTTGTTTTTTAGGAAAAACAGAATGTAAGGAAAAGAGATGAAAAAGAGAAATTTCAACTTTCAGAAAAGGATTTGGAGGAGGTGATTTTTAAAAAGCTTTAAGAGTTGTGATGTTGTTTTATAATAAGAAATCAAATCTGGGCTTACTATCTTCCTACTCAATTTTTCATTCTTCTCTTAAAGTATTAAGTCCCTCAAGTTATCATTTGCAAAACTTAAAGTTGCTTTTTTTTTAAGAAAGCTTTAAGTAAAGCACATAAGATGCAGAAGGTTTGAGTCCTTTTTCTTCAAGAAAGAGTTGGAATCGGATATTAAAACATAAAGCGCGAAGAAGCAAGAATGAATTAAAAACAATTCACAAGAAGTTTAAGAAAGAATGGTGAATTCAACTATCCATACCCATCCTCATGTGCCTTCAAGAACACTTTCAAAAAGAAAGGCTTTTAAGGGAGGCATGCATATGAGTCATCGGGACTTTTTCTTTTAAAAACAGAAAAGAAGAAAACAAAAGAGAGTCGATAGCTAGCCCAGAAAACCTTTTAGTTATCCATGGAAAACAACAAAGCAAACATAAATATGCACAACATACCGAAACACGAGTGGAAGAAAAGGAGGCTTGCTTCTTGTATTGCTGTCACTTCAATCTTCGATTACAAGCTCTCTGTCCTCTCTCTCACAAGTTTTTAGACTGAACTACAAAGTAAACAATGAAATTACAACTTGAGTTCTAGCTAACAAAGAACCTAGATCCTAAGAAAATAAAAGCAAAATTTAATCCTAATCTTCGCTCCTTTTTCCTTGCTGAAAGAGGTATTTATAGCCAAAAACCTAGAAGATAGGATCCCGGGAACGTTGGGGGAGCAAACGATCACCCAACAATAATCAGTTGGCCGCGAAAACGCGGCTTGGGCCGCGTTTCCGCGGCCCTGGTGTGGCCAGGTGGCCACACCAAGAGGGCGCAGCTTCCTGGTTTCCTGTTTAGCTCGCATCTCCTGCTGGTTTTCTTGTTGCTGCTTAAACCGCTGACTGAGTCAGCTTTTGATTTTCTGGCTTCGATTCCTCGATTCAAGGAGGATTTTTCTCAACCCCTTGATATGCCAAGATATAGCCCAGATTTCTTCACTTCGAATTTATTCTGAATTAATTCAGAATAAAGTGGGCTTTTGGGCTTGTTCCTCATTTATTTCTTTGAGCATTTGGGCCTACATTTAGCAAAGAAAAAAAGACACTTATTAATATCATTTATTTGCATACAAATGTGGTAAAGTGACAACATAAATGCAATGTATGTGACAAATCACACCCCGACACTTATCTTTTGCTCGCCCTCGAGCAAAAACATTAGACTAACTCGAATCAATTATTAGACCACTTTCGCAGGTCACTCGATTGCACTGAGCATGTGCAACAAGCCGTTAAACCTCTAGGTCACCCCTAGAGGACGAGTTTTGTCTCATGAGGGTTTTCAGCGGATTACACCCACAAAATCCAAAAAGGAAGAGAAAAGGTTAGTATTTTCGAAAAGCATTTTTTTTATATATTTTGAAGGAGAAAATATTTGAAGTATATTTGTGAGATCTTAAGTAATCTATAAGTTATAGGAATCTCAAATTTTTCATTCCTAAATTTAGTCTCCATTCAAAAACATGTCATCAATTAAAGTAAGGAGTCAAATTGTACTTCTCATCTAGTCTATTAATTTATCCTGATTCGTATGCACCATCGTGACTGTGAAGTTTACTAAGGGTTCTTCAACATTAACTCCTATGCCTCATATTTATTTATTTATTTGTGAACTTTTATTCCTCAATTTTATTAGGCTTTCTAATCTGCCCATGTAACGAGCTTTCAGTCGGTGACACCCAAACCAGACGGTTTTAGGGCACCAGGTGAGAAAACACCCCTAAGGACCTAAACACCCGAGCAGATAAGGCCACGAAACTAAGGTTTTTATTTATACTATGTAACCCTTTTAGGCGTGAATACTTATGCTTCATGAGGCATAAATACCCAGCTTAATTAGAGGATACACATTATTTATACAAGGTACCCCTTTTAGGCGTGAATACTTATGCTTCATGAGGCATAAATACCCAGCTTAATCAGAGAATACTTTTTTTTTCTTTTTCAAACTTGTCTAATTATCTTTTGCATAAATACTAAGGCTTGCTTAGGCCAAAGCACCTAGCTACTCAATAATTAGACTTGTTTTTTTTTTTTTTTTATAAGGCATAAGAGTCTCTGTTTTCAAACCCTAAGTGTGTAAGTGTATTTTGTGTGCATATGTCATTAAGGTAAATATCAAGGCTAAATTACTTTCCCAAATTTCTTCCTGACCCTAAAAATCAAACAAGTTATTTTATTTCGACCAAGTGTAAGAAATCCTAATTATGATTCTCCTATTCCGTAAAATTGACTTAAATTCTTACAAAAAATATATCAAAATATTGTCTACCCTTTATTTTATTTTTATTTTTTATATATATCCATTTTTTTATCAGCCATGTTAGAACCCTCCCCCACACTTATCTCATGCATTGTCCCCAATGTATGAAAGAAATGTATAAGTGCGTGAAATAAAATGGAAAGGGGGAAAGTTACCGATACACTAGGTCAAAAAGACCCATTACCGTTTCATCTACCGGCACCGATTCCAAGAAAGGTTTAAGGCGTTGACCATTTATCTTAAAGTCATTTCCATTCTTGGCGTCACTGATCTCAACTGCACCATGTGGAAACACGGTTTTTACAACGAATGGCCCAGTCCATCGTGATTTCAATTTTCCTGGGAAAAGATGAAGCCTAGAATTGTAGAGTAAGACTTTTTGACCAGGGACAAAGGTTTTTCTTATGATGTGCTTGTCATGGAAAATCTTCACTCTATCTTTAGTGATCCTAGCATTTTCATAGGCCTCATTTCTCAATTCCTCCAATTCGAAAATTTGTAATTTCCGAAGGTCACCGGCCTTAGTCAAATCGAAATTCAACTGCTTGATTGCCCATAAGGCTCGGTGCTCTAACTCAACGGGCAAGTGACAAGGTTTGCCGTAGACTAACCTATAGGGAGACATTCCTAAAATCATCTTGAAAGCGGTCCTATAGGCCCATAGAGCATCTACAAGTTTTAAGGACCAATCTTTCCAGTTTTGGTTCACAGTTTTCTCCAATATAAGTTTGACTTGTCTATTTGAAACCTCAACTTGCCCACTGGTTTGAGGATGATATGGTGTGGACAACTTGTGAGTTATGGCATACTTTCGCATAAGGGCTTCAAAAGATCTATTGTAAAAGTGGGTGTCATTATCACTGATGATAGCACGAGGGGTTCCGAAGAGGGAAAAAATGTTCTCTCTCAAAAACTTTATGACAACTTTGTTATCATTAGTTTTACAAGGAATGGCTTCTACCCACTTGGACACGTAGTCCACAGCAACCAATATGTATTGGTTCCCAAATGAGTTAGGAAATGGACCCATAAAGTCGATGCCCCAAACGTCAAAGAGTTCTATTTCTAGAATTGGGTTAAGGGGCATCATATTTCGATGTGAGATCCTACCTACCATCTGGCATCTAGGGCACGTCTTGCAATATTCATAGGCATCCTTGAACAGAGTGGGCCAATAAAACTCACTTTGTAACACCTTTTCAGCTGTCTTGCGGGACCAAAGTGTCCACCGCATGCAAGTTCGTGACAATAAGACAAAACACTCTTAACCTCCTCATCGGGAATGCATCTCCTAATAATTTGGTCAGAACAGTACTTGAAAAGATACGGTTCTTCCCAAAAGAAATACCGGACTTGGGACAAGAACCGGTGCATATCGTTTGTGGACCAATGAGATGGAGTTTGGTTTGTGACTAAGTAGTTCACTATATCAGCAAACCAAGGTTCCCTAGAGATAGCTAAGAGTTGTTCATCAGGAAAATCCTCATTGATGGGTAATTCGTTGCATGGAGAATTAGGGATCCTTGAGAGGTGGTCAGCAACGACATTTTCTACGGCTTTCTTATCTCGAATCTCAAGATCGAATTCTTGAAGAAGGAGGATCCAACGAATAAGTCGGGCCTTGGCATCCTTCTTCATCATGAGATACCTAAGCGCAGAATGATCGGTGAAAATGGTGGTTTTGGACCCTAGTAGGTAGGGACGAAACTTCTCTAAGGCAAACACTACTGCCGAGAATTCCTTCTCGGTCGTAGTGTAGTTCAGTTGAGCGTCATTGAGAGTCCTACTAGAGTAGTAGATCACATGCTGCTTGCTATCAATACGTTGTCCTAGGACAGCGCCTATGGCAAAATCAGAAGCATCGCACATAATCTCAAACGGCTTAGACCAATCTGGTGCAGATATGATTGGTGCAGAAATCAGCTCACTCTTAATCTTCTCCCAAGAATTTATGCATTCAGCATCGAAAGTGAAGGACACATCCTTAGCTAACAGATTAGTCAAGGGCCTAGCAATTTTGCTAAAATCCTTGATAAATCTCCGGTAGAATCCAGTGTGTCCTAAGAAGGATCTAATGTCCTTAACGCATTTGGGCATGGGAAGCTTAGCAATAACCTCGATTTTGGCTCTATCCACTTCAATTCCTTTCTTGGATATTTCATGACCCAAGACAATTCCATGTTGCACCATGAAGTGGCATTTCTCCCAGTTCAGCGTTAAATGTTTCTCAGCACAACGTTGGAGGACGAGTTCTAGATGGTGGAGACATTGAGTGAATGAATCTCCGTAGATGGAGAAATCATCCATGAAGATTTCTAAGAAGCGCTCTACCATATCAGAGAAAAGACTCAACATGCAACGTTGAAACGTTGCTGGGGCATTGCATAAGCCAAATGGCATTCGACGATAAGCAAATGTCCCAAATGGACATGTGAACGTAGTCTTCTCTTGGTCCTCAGGAGCGATAGGGATCTGGTTATAACCCGAGTAACCGTCTAAGAAGCAGTAGTACTCGTGACCCGCCAAACGTTCAAGCATCTGATCAATGAAGGGAAGTGGAAAATGGTCCTTACGAGTTGCAGCATTCAGTTTCCTATAGTCAATGCAAACTCGAATCTTCGTGGGAAGTCAAGTTTGAACCAACTCTTTGTTCTCGTTTTTCACAACGGTGAAACCAGATTTCTTTGGGACCGCATGGACAGGACTGACCCATTGGCTATCCGAAATGGGATAAATTATCCCATTGTCTAAGAGTTTTATGACTTCAGCATGAACAGCCTCTTGCATTATAGGGTTTAACCTACGCTGCGGGTCTCTCTTGGGTGTGGCGTCTTCATTGAGATGGATGCGGTGTTGAACGATGGTTGGACTTAATCCCTTAATATCAGTCATAGTCCACCCGATGGCTTCCTTATGTTTTCTTAGAATATCTTTCAAATCTTTTTCTTCCCCGTCATTTAAATGAGAGGCAATGATGACGGGAAATGTCTCTTGTTCGCCTAGATAGGCGTACTTGAGATGCGCAGGAAGGGCTTTCAATTCTAAGGAAGAGGCAGGCTCACTAGAAGGACTAGTCAAATCTGTTGGCTCCATTGTAGGTGAAATTGGGTTTGAAGCCCAATTCACGGCAGAATCTACCACCTGATCGAGATTAAAGTCATCAGACTCTAACTCGAAGTCAATCTCCATTTCTGATTCCAATTCTTCCCCGTGTTCACTTGTCAAGTTCTCAATTTGGTTTACTTCAAAAGTTTGGTCCTCGATGTCACGGGGTTGTTTTCCTAGATGGAAGACATTGACTTCTTTAGTCATGTCTCCAAAGGTTAACCTCATAGACCCATTCCTGCAATTGATGATGGCATTAGCAGTGGCAAGGAATGGTCGACCTAGGATGACCGGAGTTTGAGCCTTACGATTGGAGTTGGACACAGGTTGTGTCTCCAAAACTATGAAATCGACAGGGTATATGAACTCTCCTACCCGGATCAGGACATCGTTAATTTCCCCTTTTGGAACTTTAACAGAACGGTCAGCCAGTTGGATGGTGACTCGAGTTGGACTAAGATCACCCAACCCGAGTTGTTGATAAACAGAGAATGGAAGCAAGTTGATACTTGCCCCCAAGTCAAGAAGTGCACGACTAATCTCGGCTTGTCCTATTGTGCAGGCAATGGTAGGGCTACCTGGATCTTTGTACTTGACAGGGATAGGACCCGAAAATAGCTCACTAATATTAGTGGCTAGGAAGACTTTCTTAGGAACATTAGCCTTTCTCTTCTTGGTGCACATGTCCTTAAGAAACTTAGCATAGGAAGGAACTTGTTGGATGGCATCAAGAAGTGGCACATTTATCTTCACTTGGTTAAACATCTCGATTATCTTGTCCATGTGAGGATTTTGCTTGTTATTTTTCAGCCTATTAGGAAATGGTACTAATGGCTGGTGCACCTGACTGGCTGACTTGTCTTTTTCAGACTCGTCAGGATTGGAAGAAATTGGAGTAGATGAAGTGGAAGCTTGATTATGGTTGTGCTGAATTGGATTGGGTGGTGTTGACACTTGGTTATCAACTCTCTTTCCTGACCTCAATATATGCACAGCATTACATTGATTGAATGAAGGATCCTCAGCAAAATGAGCTTGCTGGGAATTTCTCGGATTGGTGACTGGCTGACTAGGCAGGGTACCCTTTTGTCTCTCATTTTGTGGGTTGGCCAGTTGACTCATTTGAACTTCTAGCCTCTGAATGGTTTGCATGAGAGAGTCATGATTTTTCATATATCTCTCCATGTTTCTCTCAAAGTCAGTCATTCTTCTTTCCAATTGAGGATTCTGGAAGGAGGATTGTGGAGCTTGGTTAGGAAAGTTCTGTTGATAATTTGGAAAGCTTGGTGGATGGTTGGGAGAATTATTATGGAAATTGGAGAAGTTGGGTTGATGATTGGAAGAATTGTTACAATGATGGAAGTGGTTAGCATGATTGGATCGTGAATGGTCATTGTTGTTCTGGCTCCATGAGAAATTAGGGTGATTTCTCCAGCCGGGATTGTACGTTGGTGCGTAAGGATTGTTGTTCGGCCTTGAAAAAGCCGCATTCATCGGTTCGTGATAGGATTGCTGAGCCTGAAACACTGAGCATTCCTCGAATACATGGTTCATGGCTTGACAATAAGTGCAGCCCGGGGGTGGAAATTGGTTCGGGCTGACTTGATTGACTGGACTTGGTTCTTTCGTCTCTAGAACTTCTAGTCTTCTAGCTAAATTAGCTAACTTAGCCTCATTAGCGATGGACGATTCTATGGAGTGGAGACCTCCTTTTGAAGAGATGGAGTTAGGATTCTTAGGGGTCTCACTCGCAGATTCCCATTGGATGGTTTTCTCAGCTAAATTTTCATACAAATCCCATCCCTCATCTTCATCTTTCTGCAAGAAACCCTCTTGGCACATACTTTCTAAGAGGGTTTTGGTGGAATAGTCTAAACCGTCATAGAGAATTTGGCATTGTCGCCATTTCTCTATTCCATGGTGTGGACATTGGACAAGGAGGTCTTTGAAGCGTTCAAAGTACCTCCAGAACGGTTCACTAGGCTCTTGCTTGAATTGCATGATCGTCTTCCTAATGAGAGCGGTTTTATGGATAGGATAGAATTTCTTCAAGAAAACCTTGATGAAACCATCCCAGGATGTGATGGAACCGGCTGCTAAGCTGTAGAGCCACTTTTTCGCTAGGTCCTTAAGTGCGAAAGGGATAAATCTCAACCTAATAGCATCATCTACAAGGTGTGGGATTTTCATCATAAGACATACTTCCTCAAATTCTCTTATGAAGAAGTAGGCATCTTCGGACTCTAGACCATGAAATTTGGGGAGTGTGTTGATGAATTGAGGCTTGAGCTCAAAATTATATTCACCAACCGATGGAAGTGAAATGCAAGATGGAAGTGAGGTCCTAATCGGGTAGAACCTATCCTGCAGTGATGTGGATTGAGCCATTACCGGATCTGGTCTTGGTTCAAACTTGGGTGGTGATGTGTTTCTAGTCAACCTAGATGAATTGGGGTCTCTTGACCACACTTGCATACACAAACACAATCACATTCACAACAAGTTCAAACAACAGTCAACAATAGAAATCAACCAAGCCTAGTCTAAGGTAACCTCGACCTAGACAACTCCTAACTGGTTGATTGTCCACAAGAGGTAGAATGTAGACCTTGACCACAAGCTAATCAGCCAGGTCAGGGCAAGATTGGTGGGAGGTTTTCTGTCAAAAGACGTTCCTTAATTAAATACCCACCAATCTTCGGGCTTTCGGCCCTCAATCCCCTTCCTTGACACTGATTTGACAGAGGTCAATTTCCAACACCTTCCCTCTTTAGGATAATCTCCTAGTGAGTTCGAGATGTCCCTAAGGCCAACATCTATCAAATTTTAATTAGGCTTAGGTTGTGCGTGCTTGGAGATGGTTTGTGGGCTAAGGAAGGGTAATGACTTCCCCACCTTATCTTGATTTAGATTTTGCCCTTAGAATTGATTCGTGCAAAGTGTGCAAGATATAGAAAGTAACATTCAAAAGCAAATATCACCCAAGAATGTTTCCTATGCTATATGCTATGCATACATACCTTGTCTCCAGCTCTCTTCAACAGTAAAGTAAAAGAATTGAAAAGACTTCTGCCTAGAATGCAAATGTCTAATCAATTTTTAACTTTCAACGAATATTTTACTGTTGACTTAAAAACAGGGATGTTGGATAGAAACACTAGCACAAATATGACATATAAAAACTAAAGTTTCTGCGAGCAATATGTCCTGCAAAACAAAGTTTTTAGTAGTCCCAAAAAATTTCAGATTTGCAAAGCAATTTCTTGAAATTCTGTTTCATACTTTCGAGAGTAGGGGCACAGAATTTTCAAGTCTTCTTGGCAAAGCTTGAATGCTAGATCATGATCTTCGAGTCCCTGAAACAATACACAAAACTTGTTAAAACAACTACACCGTTCCCTCCCCGACAACGGCGCCAAAAATTAACTGCTAAAATAAATGAAACAACCAAGGAGTTTAAGAATGTACCGTGTAGCTTGTGGCTAACGGGTCGTGTCCACAAGGAGGGATGCGATGGAAGCTTTTCGATGAGTCATTTTAAAAACAAGGAATTTGTGTTTGTTTTTTAGGAAAAAGAGAATTTAAGGAGAAGAGATGAAAAAGAGAAATTTCAACTTTCAGAAAAGGATTTGGAGGAGGTGATTTTTAAAAAGCTTTAAGAGTTGTGATGTTGTTTTATAATAAGAAATCAAATCTGGGCTTACTATCTTCCTACTCAATTGTTCATTCTTCTCTTAAAGTATTAAGTCCCTCAAGTTATCATTTGCAAAACTTAAAGTTGCTTTTTTTTTTTAGAAAGCTTTAAGTAAAGCACATAAGATGCAGAAGGTTTGAGTCCTTTTTCTTCAAGAAAGAGTTGGAATCGGATATTAAAACATAAAGCGCGAAGAAGCAAGAATGAATTAAAAACGATTCACAAGAAGTTCAAGAAAGAATGGTGAATTCAACTATCCATACCCATCCTCATGTGCCTTCAAGAACACTTTCAAAAGGAAAGGCTTTTAAGGGAGGCATGCATATGAGTCATCGGGACTTTTTCTTTTAAAAACAGAAGAGAAGAAAACAAAAGAGAGTCAATAACTAGCCCTGAAAACCTTTTAGTTATCCATGGAAAACAACAAGGCAAACATAAATATGCACAACATACCGAAACACGAGTGGAAGAAAAGGAGGCTTGCTACTTGTATTGCTGTCACTTCAATCTTCGATTACAAGCTCTCTGTCCTCTCTCTCACAAGTTTTTAGACTGAACTACAAAGTAAACAATGAAATTACAACTTGAGTTCTAGCTAACAAAGAACCTAGATCCTAAGAAAATAAAAGCAAAATTTAATCCTAGACTTCGCTCCTTTTTCCTTGCTGAAAGAGGTATTTATAGCCAAAAACCTAGAAGATAGGATCCCGGGAACGTTGGGGGAGCAAACGCTCCCCCAACAACAATCAGTTGGCCGCGAAAACGCGGCTTGGGCCGCGTTTCCGCGGCCCTAGTGTAGCCAGGTGGCCACACCAATAGGGGGCAGCTTCCTGGTTTCCTGTTTAGCTCGCATCTCCTGCTGGTTTTCTTGTTGCTGCTTCAACCGCTGACTGAATCAGCTTTTGATTTTCTGGCTTCGATTCCTCGATTCAAGGAGGATTTTTCTCAACCCCTTGATATACCAAGATATAGCCCAGATTTCTTCACTTCGAATTTATTCTGAATTAATTCAGAATAAAGTGGGCTTTTGGGCTTGTTCCTTATTTATTTCTTTGAGCATTTGGGCCTACATTTAGCAAAGAAAAAAAGACACTTATTAATATCATTTATTAGCATACAAGTGTGGTAAAGTGACAACATAAATGCAATGTATGTGACAAATCACGATGGAAATTGATTCTTGTTTTCCGTTGATTAGTGAACGTCACAATCTTTGGGAAACTTCTCTTTGGATGGTGGGCAAAGTAACACAGCTTCTGCCCAACCCAAAAAATATCAAAGAGACTGTAGGCAAGAATAAACTTGTACGCAACAAGTTGTTAGAAGAGTTGAACTCTCTTTTTTTTTAGCTAGAGATTCTAGTCCTTCTAAGGCTTACAATCGAAGTTCTTTTGATCAAAATTTTCCGACCCCTCTTCCATAGCAGACTAGGCTATTTATAGGGGTTTCAGGGGGTAAAATTGTCCCCTAAAAACCCTCCATAATGAGAGATAATTTTCTCATTTCGTGGGCATTAATTGACCCAGTAATGAGGGTAGTTATAACTAAGACACGGCTTTGAGCCTCACATTTTGTCACTGACTTCGAATCATGCTGGACACGAGTTTGAACTCTACCAGGCGCGAGCTTCAGGCTTTCATGTCTTGATACTGTACTGATGCAAGGACGCGGGCTTCGAGTCGCGTCTTGGCTATTTCCAAGCAGTTGGGACGCGGGTTTCAATACTCGCGTCTTGGTACTGTACTGACGTTGAGGCGCGGGCTCTACGCTTTATGCCTTGGCATTATACGAGTGGCTATAATTAGCCCCGCGTCCAGAATCTAGACTCTGCTTTCCGATGACTTATCGTCAGTGATTTTTTGGACAGTCTACAAGTACAAACTTCACTTGTCCCTCCTCTACATGGAGTCACAAATCGCCAAACTTGTCAAGTTAAAATTACACCTCTGACATTCTAAATTTTACTTGCCAATTCTCATCAATAGAATGATAAGTCCTCAAAATTGCTCCTATCGCAAACCAATTTTTGTCAAGTTAAAATTACACCTCTGATATTTCAAATTTCACTTGTCAATTGTCATCAGTAGAATGACAAGTCCCCAAATTGCTCCAATCGCAAATCAATTTTTGTCAAGTTAAAATTACACCTCTAACATTCCAAATTTCACTTGTCAATTCTCATCAATAGAATAACAAGTCCTCAAAATTGCTCCTATCACAAATCAATTCTGTCAAGTTCAAAATTACACCTCTGATAAATTACTGTTAAGTTTAACACCACACCTCTAACAATGATTAAGTTGCTGACAAGTTCAATATTAAACCTCTGACAGTCACTTTTCTTCAGGCTTCCATATCAAAGTTGAGATGAATGATGTCAAGTTTAACATCACACCTCTAGCGTCTAGTTCATTGTTAAGTTCAACAATACACCTATGACAATGACTTTCCCTCGAACTTCCCTATCGAAGTCGAGATGACCAATGCCAAGTTCAAAATTACACCTCTAGCATTACCTTCACTTCTAAGTTTAACATTATACCTATGACAGTGATGTTTTCAGTCTTCCCAAATGAAGCTGAAACTCCCGTTGAACCAAGTTAATATCACACCTCTAGCTTACATTCCTGTTAAGTTAATATCACCTCTGACAGTAATCTTAAATTCCTGAAACAGAATTTTCTCCAACTTTGACTTGTTAAGTTAATTATCACATTTCTAGCGAGTCAAGAGTTCCTGCTTCTATGTGTCTGATTTTCAATGCAAAAAAGGAATTCAAGATATATAAGAAGACAAGAAAAAGTGTCACTTTTATTGATATTCAAACATATGAAAGTGATACAAGACGCTCTCTTATGCAATAAGATTGAGTGTTATAATAAAGGAGTACAAAGAAGTCCTCTCTCAGTGAAAGGTTGCACTCACTCCTTAAGACATTTACACCGCTCCAAATGCAAGATGTTCAGAAGAGTGCCGAAGAATGGTTCCTATCTTCTTCCACTGAATCATGTAGCAGTTGATCAGTGTTGAGATGACCAAGTGCTGATTACATCATAATGCATGATATAGACATTGAAGAAGCTCATCGCTAACTGAGAACAATGGTGTTTCTCGAGGTCAAAATGCAGAGGAATATTCTGATTTCTGACCAACTGGTGTGAACCGTAATCCTTCGCTTAATGAGCATCTCCACCACCAGAAAGTCATCCAATGAGCATGAATTTTTCGTCGATGTCACTTCTGGGCGTAAGATTGGTGAAGGGAAGATCCGAGACCTTACTAGTGACATTCTCTTTCCTGTGGCCTTCAAGGACACCATACCCACAACCATACCCACCATCATACCCACTGTGACCATGACAAACCCGGGGCATTACTGGTGCGTCATGTCCAATAAGGTCTTGACGGATATCTCGAGAGCTCGAACAAGCTGGCTAGTCAAAATATTCTCCCATGAGTCCAGCGAAGATGCAGAAGACTGATTGAGGCTGCCAAAACATGCAAGAAGCAAAAAACCAAAAGGTTAAAATTCTATTAAGATAGGAACAGAAGAGCTTAAGGGCAAACGCGAGACTGAAGTTATGAACTTCAGACGCGGAGTTGACCAATACAGATCTGAACGCGGTCTGGTGTTAGACCAGTGTCCAAGATAAAAGACGCGAGAAAGCCCAGACGCAGAGTTCGCCACATCTACATTTGAGAAATAGGGGTTGCCACATCCAAGTCCAGAGGCCTCAAAAGAGCTAGAATTCTCTAAGTCAAGAACCTCAAACGCGAGCTTCATGTACAAAGCTCGCGTTCCAAGATCCAAGCACAGAGTTTATCTCACTCGTGTTCAAAGAATTTATGACTTAGAGTTTAAAGTCAGTCAGTTTGCGCTTCATCAAGAAGTCTGAAAGATGCGACTTTTGAACACGGGCGCATCAATCAGATTTTAAGAGAAGATCAAGAGATCGAATTTCTTCAATGGACAGGAAAATAGAAACTCAGTGGGACTGAGTATTTCATGGCGACAAATGATTCCTACCCGAGGAAGAATTCTCTAGAAGTTAAACTTTATTCATCAAGGCGCGGCTATGAAAGCACTTAAACGATGCTTTTTGATCTTAAAATCACTTGACAGTGATAATCTTTGGAGAAGATTAAAAGAAAGTATGAAAACTTTGAGTTCAAAACGCATGAAAGATTCGAGTTCTTACTGTTCATTGGGACAGATCCCCTTGAAGGAAAGATAGACAAATCAAGACGAAGACCTTCAGAGTGCATGCTCGTAAAGGAAAACAGTCTATATAATGGACTGTTAAGGGGTGAGGCCTATTATAGGCAAGCCATAAGGCCTATAATTAATGGCATAAAAATCAAAGCCATCGGCCTTAAATACCTGCACGAGTATTAAGTCCAATAAGGAGATGACATGTGGATTGCCACTTCAGGAAACATCGAATAGCACAAGTCCCTAATAATCAACGCCGACTTGGCATTGAAAGATCCAACAAGACCATTAAGACGGGTTGCATATGACGCCTTGGGAGCTGCATCCTGGAGTTCGCGCCTATTTACAGGAAATAAAGGCCGCGTCAGTACGCGCTCTTATACGAACTTAAAGGTTGCATCCTTTCTTAAAGAACCACAGTCGCGTCTCCCTATCAAGAGTCGCGTCATCTCAGTGATCCAGAAGCGCGTCTCCAGGACCATGCCCCATAACAATTCAAAGTTATTTCCTAAAGTTCGCGTTCATTCATAAGACTTGAAGGATGCGTCTTGTAGTCCGCATTCTGACAGACTCAAGGGCAGCGTCAATGAATCCGCGTCCTTTCATAAGCCTGAAGGTCGCATCCTCTTTATCAAAGAATGCAAATTTGCGTCTCACAATCGTGCCTCTCTTAAGCTAGATCAGCGTCCCTACCAAACAGCTAAGATTTGTGCGTCTCTCTTAATGAGCCTGAACTGCGTCTCTATTAATGAGTTAGAGTTGTGTTTAACAAAAATCGCGTCACTCCAAAGATCGCATCTCTTTGGCAGGACCAAAGCTGTGTTTAGTCAACGGGGTGAGAGCTACATCTTCACTTCAAAGATCGCATCCCTCCCGAGGCCGCGTTTCTTCACCGAATTAATAGATGCGTCCCCATTCTGGGTGAGGACTGCGTCTCTAGAGCAACATGACCCCTACGTCTACAAGACTTGCATTCAGTCTTTGCTTCTGCAATCAGTTCAACAGCACATTGGCTCAAGGAGACGACTGTTTACCCCTGGTTCAATAGTACACCAACAACCAGCTCAGAGCACTAAGGAGGTCTAGACTGTGTATCTAGACACTCACAACGATCATCTCTGGCGGCTTCAAAGGGTTTTACAGTATACTCACGAAGACCACATTCCAGACAAGATCAAACTCAGGGCATCTCAAATGATTGTCAGTCCAATCATGAGGAGTATTAATCCAACCAAGGTTCAAAATATTTCGAAATCTGTCCCAGTCAACCACAGAATATCGAAAACATTGGAGGAGTTTATGTAGACTATCCAAAAAATTACTGAGGATAAGTTATCAGAAACCAGAGTCTAGACTCCGAACGCGGGGCTAATTATAGCCACTCGTATAATGCCAAGGCGCAGAGCGTGAAGCCCGCGCCTCAACATCATTACAGTACCAAGACGCAAAGGTTGAAACCCGCATTCCAGCTGCTCGGTAATAGCCAAGACGCAACTCGAAGCCCGCGTCCTTGCATAGTAAAGTATCAAGACGCGAGAGCCTGAAGCTCGCGCCTGGTAGAGTTCAAAACTCGCGTCGAGCAAGGTTCGAAGTCAACGACAAAACACGAGGCTCAAAGCCCGCGTCTCGGTTATAACTACCCTCATTATTGGGTCAATTATTGCCCATGAAATGAGGGAGTTAACCCCCATTATGGGTAGGCTTTAGGGGACAATTTTACCCCCTGAAACCCCTATAAATAGCCCAGTCTGCTATGGAAGAGGGGTCAGAAAATTTTGGTCAGAAGAACTTCGGTTGTAAGCCTTAGAAGGGCCAGAATCTCCAGCCAAAAAAAGAGAGAGTTCAAGTCTTCTAACAACTTGCTGCGTACAAGTTTGTTCTTGCCTACAATCTCTTTGATATTTTTTGGGTTGGGCAGAAGCTGTGTTATTTCGCCCACTGTCCAAAGAGAAGTTTCCCAAAAGATCGTGACGTTCACCCGGTCAACGGAAAATAAGAATCACTTTATATCACCACATCAAGAACCCAGCACTAAACACAAGAAAGATTTGAACTTGAATATCTTCCCTCTGTTGTAATCAGAGTATTGACCTGTTGTAATTCTTTATTGATTAAAGGAAATTTTACACGAATCTCTCCCACCAAACAGTCATTGTGAAGAACTGGTCAATTATTTAAAGGATCAGATCTTCCAAGATGTCCACTACCAGTGTAGGTTTAGCTGGCTTGCTCATCGACCCTGTCTCCACAACTGTAGCTTGTACACTTTCAGAGGTCGAAGGAGACATACTTGTCACTCCCACAAATGCAGATGCAAGCTGTACCAGAAGCTTCTTCATCTCCGAAGTTACCACACGAGCTTCAGATATTGAAGTACGAAGAGCATCCTGAGTAGTGGCAACTTTGAGCATAGGATTGACCACCAAGGTCTCCTCTACTGAGGCAGTAGCAGATCCTTCCTCTGCACCAGTGCTCACAATCAGAGCGATTGTCTGAGCCAGCAGGAGATCTCCTGTAACCACTGCAATAGTGTTAGCAACAACTTGAAGAACTGGAGTTGTGAATAAGACTTTTGTTGTATCTCACCTGGTTGAAGAGTGAGAGATGAGACTCTTCCATGGGAATCCTTGAGCTGGGATGGTCCCTCCGCCACATCCTCAGCACTTATGGAAACCCCTCCAGCTTCGATCACATGAACCTCGGAGCCCCCAGCCTAGAATAGTTCCTCAATCATGGCAGCAATGCTAGAAGAAGTCTCATAAACAATGGCAGCAATAGTCTCCCCAGAGACTTCCAAGCCCTCAGGCTGAGAAGACTCGCCCCCAGCACTAACAGCACTGGTAGTAAGTCCCTCAATGGTGGTCAAGGCAGCCTCTGGTTCAGGCTGAGCAGGTTCAGGCTGAGCAATGTCGCAAGAACTAGTGGTCGTCTTATCAGAATCCCCCACCCGAGTTTCTGAAAAAAGTACCATGAAAGGAAAGTAGAAACATATTTATATAAACTGTAAGGAAGGTACAACAGATTCAAAGATTACCTTTCACGGAGATGACTTCCAACTCCTAAGTAGCTAAATGTGAGAACTTACTGCTATCAAGTGCAGGACACACATTTTCCCAGTTGACATCGCACCCTGAGTAATCTACCTCCTAAATCGAAGATGAAGGTGAAGCTTGAGTACACGCTATCTCAGCTGTCGAAAGTCTAACTGTCCTGAGTCCAGTAGTCAAACTCTGCTCTGGCATCCCTATAGATGGCATCATCTCAACTGGGGAGCTTGGTCGTATGTCCTTCGGGTCAGCACTTTCTTCTTGACCCTGGGGAGAAGTCGAGGGAATAGTTTCAATGGTCGCCGATGTTGGTACAGGTCCCCCCCCCCCCCGTCACTGCCCATCCTCTAGTACCACTTTGATGGTAGCCACCGCATGACCTCTTATTCGACAACTCCTCAGATGTAATTGGACGCTAACATCCCCGTCTTCCTCAGAGTCGACGTGAGATAGTTCAGGCTCTGCCCCAGATGTTGAAGTCCCCTTTGAAAGAACTTTAGCTTCAGGCTCTCGGCATATCCTTTTCGCACTCGAGCCAATCTCAGTGGACAGAGATCGAGTACGCTTCGCAATTATGTCGCACGAGTGTTTTTGATGGGGTTCTTCAGCAAGCTCCTCTCCATGTCCGGCTGCTACCGTCTGACCAGCCTCGAGCTTAGCCTTAAGAAATTCGTCATTTCCCTTTAGACGAGTGTTCTCAGAGACCTTCCTAGCATGGAACATAGCCTTGATCCGCTTGATGCAGGTATTATTCATATTATACCCAGAGACTGAGTCCACTATAACATATCATGCACAGAATCCAAGGCTGGAGAAGGAGTTCGGTGTCTTCTGTAGTAGAAGTTTGGCATCTTCTGTAGTATGTTGAATCTTGCCTTTGTTCCTCCAGCCACGTTGAAGTACCACGCCCTCACCCCTCTACAGATTGCCACTGAAACGAAAGGCCGAATTTAGGTTACTGATCGGGGGAAAATCGCGTACAAAAAGTGTATGTTTGAAATTGATATTTAAAGTGTGTGTGCTTTGGCTTCCTCAATACTTATGTTATAGCATAGAGGCTAAAACGAGTCGAATCCACATGGATAGAAGGTGATAGAAACTTTACCGGTTGATTCATGTGTGTATTAAAAGTTCTTCAATATTTGAAAGAATGAAAAGAAAGGAAAAGAAAGAATGAAAAAGAGAAGTGTATGGTGGAAACAAAGAAGTGGGAAACATAGAAAAGAATTGTTTTTGTGGCTTTTGATATTTCTAAAACAAAGTGAAAAAGAAAGAAAACTCACGTCTACTAACTACTAATGACTCCACCAACATGCTAACCTCTTAGTGATAGTTACCTCACAAGTATCATTGGCCATCACTAGTCCTTGGTTCAAGAGCATTTCAAAGCATAACTCATATGTTAACTTTCACATCCAAATTCAACCAACAAATGCAAGCTACACTTAAATTATCAAAACCCAATAAGAGCAAGTGTGAAATAAAGTAATGTTAGCTTGTTAGAGATTTAGATGTTAGAGTGTTAGAATCCATCATCATGAGCCATCAATGGCTCTTGCAAGAGCAAGGCCAAGTAGAGGCTATTAGATTCATGTATATTATCAACTAAGAAGTTAGACTAGTTAGTAGTTAGTAGTTAGTTGCCAAGAGAGAAAAATTAGCTACACATGTAAAAGGAGTTAGAGAAGAAAACAAAGAGAGGTAAAGAGAGAACCTTCATAGTTTGTCACCTTCTATTACAATTACTTTTCACTCATGTATCACTCTTTCTCCTAATACAAGATCTAAAATAAATGAAAAATACAAAGAGAAAGAAGAAGAAAAACTAACCTAAACTAAGCTAAACTACAATATGGAAAAGGAAACTACACAACTCTCTGGATATATCCCTCTTCAGAGCACAAAGGGGGTATTTATAGGCGAAAGGGGACCAAACGGGATATACGGAGTCGCGCGTCGAATCTCGGCGCGCGGCTCCACAAGATTGCCTTGAAACACGGCATTTGCTACGTTTTCGTGGCAATACTTGGGAGACGCACGCAGCGCCGCCTGCCGCGCGCTTCCCGGATGTCCCCATGTCGGATGTACTTGCTGGTTTTCAGATTTGGGCTCCTGGATTTGACGAAACCACCATCCAAAGTCAATGGCTATCTTTATAGGCCTTTAATCACCAATTAAATGGTGATTTAGGGTCTTCTTCTTCATTGCACACCATGGATCAAGAAACATGCAAGAGAGGTGTTATTAACAGAATTTAATATTAAATAAATGTGAAGATGTACGAAATATGCAGTTTTAGAGACTAATCATACCCCACACTTATCTTTTGCTCGTCCCGAGCAAAACAAAAAACTAAGAAAATTATTACACCACTTTCGCAGGTGACGCGATTGCACTGAGCATGTGCAACAAGCCGTTAAACCTCTAGGTTTCCCCTAGAAAAGGAGTTTTGTCTCCTGAGGGTTTTCAGCGGATTACACTTACAAAATCCATAAAAAAAGAAATCAAATATTAGTATTTTGAAAACACATTTTGAAAATAGAGAAAAGTGTTGAAGTATTTTGCGAAAAATATAAGTGATCAAAGGTCATAGGTTAACCAGAAATTATTCTTCCTTAAACTAAGTCGAAATGCAAAATCTTGTTATAAATTAAATATAAGAATTTAAAATTGAATTGATTCTTTGATCTTTCATTAAACTCTTTGAAAAATATGCACTTCGTGAACAGTGAAGGTTTTTGAGATATCGACTCTAATTTTCATGCCATTTATTTATATTATTATATATGTAATTTTCTTTTTCTTCCCTTAGTTTTCTTAGGCTTTCTTATTTACCCAGGTAATGAGCCTTTAGCCGGTGACTCCCAAACCAGATGATCTTAGGGCACCAGATGAGAAAACATCACTCGGACTTAAGCACTCGAGTAAATAAGGCCACAAAACTAAAGGGGATTATTTTATTTTTGTCCACAGTTTTAGGTATGAATAATCATGCTTCCTGAGGCATAATTACCCAACTTTAATAAGTGATTTTTATTATCATAATATTTTTTTTATATCTTTTATGACATTTTCAGCCTTTGTTTCAATCCCAAAAATTGTGTGTGGAGTGCATAAATCTAAGGCAAAAAATTTAAGATCAAATTATCTTTTCAATCTAACTTTCTTATCCTAAAATTTAAGCAAGATCTATTATTTTGACTCGGTTTAAAATTTCATAATTTTAAGTCTTCCTAATTCCTAATATAATCTTAATTTTCTTAAAAATAAATCAAAACTATTTATCTTGTTTCAAAAAGTTTTGTAAAAAGAAAAGAAAAGAGTTTTTATATAAAAGATTTTTTTATTTAAAAAGAAGTGTAAAAGAAAGAAAATGTAAAACGAACCATGTTAGTAAACCCTCCCCCACACTTATTTCATGCATTGTCCTCAATGCATCGTGAATATGTATATACATGAAACAAATGGGAAGGCAAGGAAAATTATCTCATGGTGGTGGCTCCGGTTGTAGTCTGACTGGGCCAAGCATTGCTACCCAACCAAGATAATGTGGATCTTGAAGGAACCCACCAGTGACTTCTCTAATACGACCAAGTAAATGTTGATGGACTGGATGGTCTTATTTAAAAACTTATCCCCATCTAATTTTTAATTTTCAAAAATAATTACTGAGTCATTTTCTTCAACAGCCTTGTGCAACAATGAAGTGTGATTTTGGGAGATGATGGATTTGGACTTAAATAGATCAGGAATAAAACCGATACCGACTCGGGAATTTGACTCAGATCAAGTCGAGAGTCAACAATGAGAGTTGAAATTGGTTCAAAAATAGGGTCCAAACTAAAGAATTGATGCTCACACACTTTCCCCATTAATGAAGTGTGATTATAAGATATTTGTGATTCAATTTCACAGTGTTCTGGTACAGGATTCAATGTTGACTCCGAAATAGAGAAAAAAATCTGGTAAAGATACCAGAGTCATTATTGAATCAAAAAGTGAAATAGAATCACCAACATAAGGTTCAGGATCACTTTCAAGCTCAAGTTCAATTTTAGGAAAGGATAACTTGTCAAAATGTCAAGAGGTTGATGTTGGTCAAGTTCAGGTTGGTATGATGAAATTGAAACTGAATTCCCAAAATGACATGATTCATGATCCAATCAGTAGAGTTAGGGATATAAGGATCGGTCAAACGTTGACAAGAAAGACTATCCTCGCTCTCATTGATCAATTCGCTCATAAGTGAGTCTAACCTACTGATAGGCCGTGTAACAGAATTTAGGTTCGGAATCATGTCTTCCATACTCTTTGCAATTGGTTCTTCTTGAAAAGATGAGTATGGAAGTTGATTTTAGAAATTGTGGTGAAATTGTGAGTCTATCAGATTTTGCGATTGTTGCTCAAACTCACACAAGGGTTCCGAACTCAAGTCCAGTATTGATGGTTGTTCATTTTGAATCGGTGAGACTGGAAAAGATGAGTAAGACTCTTGAAATTTTGGCTGAGATGATGAGTCCAACATATTTTGAAATCATTGCAATTTTTCACAAAAGACTTCCAAACGCTCTTCTAGCTTAGATTCTTCTTCAATTGGATGTTCTAAAAAAGAAGTATATGGAGTTTGATTTGAGAAGGATTGTGAATTGGGCAAAATTTGTTGTTGGGACTCAAGAATGGCTTCAATACTCCTTTCCAAATTGGATTTTTCTTCGTTGGTGAAACAGGAAAAGGAGGATATGGATCCAAATTGGGAAATGAAAATTGTGGACAAGGTGGTTGAAAATTTGATTCGCTGGAAATGAATCCCCATGAACTCTGTGAAGAGTGAAAATTACTTTGAAAATTATGGTCATAAGATTAGGGCTACGGGTCATTTTGAGTCGGATAATCCCAACCCGGCATGTATGGATTGGTTCATGTTGTACATAGCCGGGTTGGAGTTATCCGAGTCAAATGAGGTCGGGATGAAATATGGATTCATATTATGATTGAAAGAATTATTGTTGTTAAAATCCATTTCATAACTTACAAAAAAGAAAACAAACAAACAAACAAACAAAGAAAAAGAAAAAGAAAACAAGGCTATGCTAGGGTTGACTTAGACCTAGACGACTCCTAACTGGTTAATCTGTCCACGGGGGTATATTGTCAGAATCTGACCACGAGTTAATCAGCCAGGTAGAGGCAAGATCAGTAGGAGGTATCTGTGCCGAAGCAACGGGCCTAATTATGTCAAACCACTGTTCTTCGAGGTTTCACCTCTCAATCCCCAACCTTAGACACCAATTTGACAAGAGTCAACTCTAACAACTTTCCTCTTAGGTCAATCTCCTAAATGAGTTCGAGATGTTCCTAGGAGCCAACATCTAGCAAGTTTTATTAGGCTTGGGTTGTATGAGTGGGGAGCTAGTTTTTGGGCTAAGGGAGGGTAATGATTTTCCCACCTTATGTTGTCTTGGGTTTTGCCCTTCAGTATAATTTGTACAAGTGTGCAATATAGATAAGAGTGAACACAAAAAAGCAAGTAAATCACTGAAGTGTTTGTCCTAACTATATGCAATGCAATATGTACACCTCCGTCAAGATCGCAACAACACAAGAACAAAATACAGTATATTGGAATGAAAATTGACACGTGCCTAGATGCAAATGTCTAAACCGTTTTAAAACATCCAATTATTATATTTTAGTTCATAAAATTATTCACAGTGTACAGGTAATATAAATAAAAATTAGCAGCAGAGTATAAGAATATATAAGAATTTACCCAACCATATAATAGAAAGTGTGGACTTCTGCAATGCTAAAACTTTAACCTGCACACCAAAAACAAAGAAGAAAGGTTAACAAAACGTGAAATCAAACCGTTCCCATCCCTGGCAACAGCGCCAAAATTTGATCGGAAGAAAATCGGGCACAAAAAGTGTATGTTTGAAATTGATATTTAAAGTGTGTATGCTTTGGCTTCCTCGATACTTCGGTTATAGCATAGAGGCTAAAACGAGTCGAATCCATAAGGACGGGAGGCGATAGAAGCTTTACCGGTTGATTCACGTGTGTGTTAAAAGTTCTTCAATATTTGAAAGAATGAAAAGAAAGGAAAAGAAAGAATGAAAAAAAGAAGCGTACGGTGGAAACAAAGAAGTGGGAAACATTAAAAAGAATGGTTTTTGTGGTTTTTGATATTTCTAAAACAAAGTGAAAAAGAAAGAAAACTCACGGCTACTAACTACTAGTGACTCCACCAACATGCTAACCTCTTAGTGATAGTTACCTCACAAGTATCATTGGCCATCACTAGTCCTTAGTTCAAGAGCGTTTCAAAGCATAACCCATATGTTAACTTTCACATTCAAATTCAACCAACAAGTGCAAGCTACACTTAAATCATCAAAACCTAATAAGAGCAAGCGTGAAATAAAGTAATGTTAGCTTGTTGAGATTTAGATGTTAGGTTGTTAGAATCCATCATTAAGAGCCATCAATGGCTCTTGCAAGAGCAAGGCCAAGTAAAGGCTATTAGATTCATGTGGATTATCAAATAAGAAGTTAGACTAATTAGTGGTTAGTAGTTAGTTGCCATGAGAGAAAAATTAACTACACATGTAAAAGGAGTTAGAGAAGAAAGCAAAGAGAGGTAAAGAGAGAACCTTCATAGATTGTCACCTTCTATTACAAGAACTCTTACTTTTCACTCATGTATCACTCTTTCTCCTAATACATGATCTAAAATAAATGAAAAACACAAAGAGGAAGAAGAAGAAGAAAAACTAACCTAAACTACAATATGGAAAAGGAAGCTACATAACTCTCTTGATATATCCCTCTTCAGAGCACAAAGGAAGTATTTATAGGAGAAAGGGGCACCAAGGGGCTGTACAGAGCCGCGCGTCGAATCTCGGCACGCGGCTCCACAAGATTACCGCAGAAACGCGGCATTTGCCGCGTTTTCGTGGCAATACTTAGGAGGCGCGCGCAGCGCCGCCAACTGCGCGCTTCCCAGATGTCCCTGTCGGATGTACTTGCTGGTTTTCAGATTTGGGCCCCTGGTTTTTATGAAACCACCCTCCAAAGTTAATGGCTATCTTTATAGGCCTTTAATCACCAATTAAATGGTGATTTAGGATCTTCTTCTTCAGTGCACACCATGAACCTAGAAACATGCAAGAGAGGTGTTATTATCAGAATTTAATATTAAATAAATGTGAAGATATGGTATGAAATATGAAGTTTTAGAGACAAATTAGTTACCTACATACAGTTGATCATACCCAAATTGGTAGGCAACCGACTCGGCAGATAGGGTTCAATTGCACAGATATTCCCTTGCCAAAAGACTAGGTACCCCAGGCAAATATTGATCAGCCACTAGAAAATGCCAGCTAAAAGGGTGGTGAATCATCAGCACTAGGTTGGTCGAAGAACTGTTCCCAGTATAATTCTCCTGGGAAATCGGGGAAACACCTCACCAGCTAATAGTTCATGCCGCTTTGAAGAATTTTCCAGATCATGAACATGTACCAACCGCCACCTTAAGCACTCCAGTCGCTAGACGAACAGCATAGAATTCTCGAATGACTGCACTGCTAATTGATTGTTACACATATTTGCATTTTATACCACCTTCATACCATGCATATTGTATATTAAATGTGATTTTTAATCCCTATTTTCTACTATTTTTGCAGATCCACACCTTAAAGAGAAGAAGTCATTAATCACTTTAATTAGTGATAATTAAAGGGGTTAAATCAAAAAGAGCCAAGATTTCAAATCAGATTTCACCAAGATCCGCGCGCCAATTGGAGAATCCAGATAGTCCACGTGGCTAACTACCCAACTACCAAATCTCACCAGAAAATCTAGGCTCAACGGCCCAGATTCTGCCGCCGGATCTGGGAGATCTTGAGGATCTGCGGCCGTTTTGAAACGGTTGGGCCTCGGATTTTGCGCCAACGGTTATGGCTCCAGAAGCTTCTCAGAAATGCCTATAAATAGGTGGCCAAGGGTCTGCACGAGATCTAGTGAAGAGAGAGAAGAAAATAGGGAATTGTTGTAATTTTGTTTAGCTTTCTTCTAGTTTTTCTTTAGACTTCATCTCCTTCCTCCTTGAGTTCTAGACAAAGAGAGAGAGAGTTCAGTTTGAGAGCTTGTACCAAGGGAGTGACACTCTTGTGTCAAGGATTAATCAATGAAGCTTTCATCATCTCTTTGCAAGACTTGAGTATGCTTTTCTTTCATTTGCTTTAATTCCTTGCATTTGATTCTAGTTTTAATTGAATTGCTTTAGATCTTTACTTTCTATGAAGAATTGTAGCTTTGTTATTAGTTTAATGGAGGGCTAAGTTCTTGTTTCATGGCTAGCTAAGACTCACTTAGCTACTACTATCTCTTTTGGTGATTGTCTATTTCAATTCTTGCATAATTCTAGTTTCTTGTGAATTCCAAGAAAGTATAGTTGTCTCCGTTGGTAATGGCTTGTTAGAACTCCACATGAATTATGTGTGCCTCTAATAAGAGCCTTGTCAAGAACAAGAGCCTTTGATGGAACATAAGGATGGATCACCAAGGATGTGTTACTTGTATAACAAGATCAACTCATTTACTTCAAGCTAACTTTGTAGTTAAGCTTTGAATGTTCAAAAGAGTTTTGATTCTTCTAAACTTAGCACTAATTGAGTACTAATCCTAAAGTTCCTCAATGAACATCTATTAAGAGAGCCTATGATTCAAGATGAGGCTTCAAGTTAACAGCAAAGGAACACTAGGCTTCAAAAGGGAAACAACACTTGAACATGCAAGTTATCTTTAAATTGCCTATGATTCAATATGAGGCAATCTTGCAATCAACATAGAGTTAGTAAGTTAGCAATGAGGTGAAGTTAGGCTAGCCATGCATCTTCTTATCAAAAGTTTTTACAACACTTTCTTTTAGCATTCTTTTCCTTACAACACACTTCATTCTTTTAATTTCTTTTCCCACAATGCACCAATCCACCATCTCTTCTACATTTCTTGCACTTGTGTAATTAACAAAGAAGAAATCTCGTTTCCTTTTCTCACTCATATCGTAACGCTTCTAACGCTAGCTCTCCTTGTGGTTCGACTCGGTATAGCTATATGCTATAGCGAAGATTGGACAAGGTATATCAAATACATATTTGAAGTGAACAAGAACCAAAGGTTAACTCTAAACCTTATCTTTTCTACCTAATTCTTGTGCAAGAACTTCATATACCTTGTTTTTATCAATCAATTTTTGGCGCCGTTGCCGGGAGAGCAACGGTTTGTGGTTGAAAAGTGAAGAACTAATACGAAGTCTCTTCTCTGTTGCAGGTTACAGGTTGAAGAAACAGAAAAATTTGCATAGCAGTGACATATAAGTGGACCTGGGCCTCTGCTCTCGAAAGCAGAGACCAGGATCCCTCCAAATTGCCGCAATTTCTGGGCTTTTGCCGCAGATTTGCGGCAAAGAGGAGTTCACTACTGACCATTTTTCTGCAGGGCTTGCTTTTCTGCAAAATACAACTGCTGCTATATTTTAAATCTTGTTTGCTTCACCTGATATCTGCTAATCAACAGTAAAAAATTTGTTGCAAAAGTTAAAAATTGTTTAGACATTTGCATCTCTAGGCACGTGTCTTTCAATTCCTTTACTTTTACTGTTGAAGAGTGCGTGGGACAAGGTACGTAAGCATAGCATATAGACTAGGACTCACTCATTGTTTGATTTAAATTACGCTTTGAGTGAACCTTGTTTGTTGATATCGTACACTTGCACTAATTGATTCTAAGGGCAAATCCCATAAAAAGATAAGGTGGGGATTTTATCACCCCTTCCTTAGCCCACAAACCATTTTCCCCACGTACTCACAATCCTAAGCTTCTAAATAAAAATTGCTAGACGTTGGCCCTAGGGACATCCGGACTCACTTAGGAGATTATCCTAAGGGGGAAAAGTGTTGGAAAGTGACTTTTGTAAAATCGGTGTCTAGGAAAGGGGTTGAGGGCCGAAAACCCGAAGGTTGTTGGTTACTTAATTAAGGAACGTCTCTGACGGAAAACCTCCCAACAACTTTACCCTTCCCTGGCCGATTTGCTTATAGTCAAAGTCCACACCAAACCTCCTGTGGACGATCTATCGTTAGGAGTTGTCTAGGTCCAGGAAACCTAAAAAGCTTGGATTGATTTTCTTTTCTTGATTGTTATTTTTCATTTTTCGCCTGTGTGATTGGTGCACGTTGATTGTTGTATGCAAGAGTGGTATAGAGATCCTAATTCTGCGAGGCTTGTGAGAGTTCCTACACTGCCACATACACCACCACTCGACACAATCATGACAAACAACGTGTCGTTGCAGGACAAGTTCTATCCTATTCGCACATCACTGCCATCTTGTATTCTCCTCCCGAACACAAATGGAAGTAATTTTGAGTTGAAGCCCCAGTTCATAAACACACTTCCACGATTCCATGGCCTTGAATCTGAGGATGCATACTTCTTCATCCGAGAGTTTGAAGAAGTATGCCTTATGATGAGGATTTCCCAGCTTACCGATGATGCTGTCAGACTTAGATTCATCCCCTTTGCACTTAAGGATATCGCTAAGAAGTGGCTGTACAATCTTCCTGTCAGCTCAATTTCTTCTTGGGATGATTTCGTTAAGGTCTTTCTTAAAAAGTTCTATCCTATTCATAAGACAGCCATTATGAGGAAGAATATAATGCAATTCAAACAAGAAGCCAATGAACCATTTTGGAAGTATTTTGAGCGCTTCAAAGACCTAGTAGCCCTGTGTCCCCATCACGATATAGAAAAATGGCGCCATTGCCAGATTTTATATGATGGGCTTGATTATCAGACTAAGACTCTCCTTGAAACCATGTGTCAAGGAGAATTCTTAAAGAAGGATGAAGATCAGGGTTGGGATCTTTTTGAGGCTTTAGCTGAAAAGACAATCCAGTGGGAGTCATGTCCTGAGAAACCCACACCCACAACTTCCAGAACTGGTTTACATTCTATAGGATCCTCGATAGCTGCAGAAGCTAAGATAACTCAGTTGATGAAGAGGATTGAATTGCTAGAATCCAGGGAAAATTCTATTGTTAGTCAAGTCAACCCATCATCAGTAGCTAGCCCATCACCTATGGCTAGCCCTGCACCTATAATCCACCGGGTTGTACTTACTGCCATGATTTGAATCATGTGTTGGAAGAGTGTCCAGTGTATTACTCTCAAAATTTTCAGGAAAATACGAATGCCATGTACACCAGACCCACTTACAATCCTTACTCCAAAACCTATAATCCGGGATGGCGAAACCATCCGAACTTTTCTTGGAGTCAGTCTAGTACTGAGCAGCAGAGACAACCATTTCCACAACAATACCCTGCTCAGTCTCAGTCTCATCCACCGACTTACCACCAAAACCCACCAAATTTCAATTCATATCAGAGTCCACCCAGATTCCAACCATATCAAAATTTTGTGCCATATCAAGCTAATTTTCAACCCCAGTATCAACAACAACAACAGCATCAACCACCCAATCCTTCAGATAAGAAAATTTCCGAATTGGAGAAAATGATTGAAACCTTGTCTAAGACCCAAGCTGCAATGATGAACAATCAGCAGCAGGATATGAATAAATTACAAATCCAAATAGGACAGTTGGCTAATTCCCTAACTGAAAGGCAAAAAGGAATGCTGCCTAGCCAACCTGTGCCTAATCCCAAAGCTCATTTTCCTCTGCATGAAGTTGAAGACTTGGGACCCAGCCAATGCCAAGCCATTCAAATCCTTAGGTCTGGAAAACAAGTAGACAACAAGGTCTCAAATCAGTCTCCAAAACCTGTGTCAAAACCATCACCTTCTGTTCCAGTTCAACCTGTGCAAGATAGTCCTTCATCAAGTTCACAACCATCCACTTCTCAGTCAAAAGGAAAAGGGAAAATTGATGAGCAAACTTATAAGCCTGTTGTCCCATTCCCAAATAGGCTTACAAATCATAAGAATAATGTTCACATGGAGAAGATAAGAGAGATATTTAACCAAGTACAAATCAATGTCCCTCTCTTAGATGCTATTCAACAGGTCCCATCATACGCCAAATTTCTGAAAGAGATGTGTACTAAAAAGAGAAAAGCAAATGTCCCTAAGAAAGTCTTCTTGGCTTCCAACCTAAGTGAATTGCTTAATGGTCCAATCCCTGTGAAGTACAAAGATCCAGGGAGCCCAACCATTTCTTGTATCATAGGGCAGACCACTGTAAATAGGGCTTTGCTAGACTTGGGCGCAAGCATCAATCTTCTTCCCTTTTCCGTGTACCAGCAGTTAGGGTTAGGCAACCTTCGTCCAACCCAGATGACTATTCAATTGGCTGACCGCTCTGTTAAGATTCCCAAGGGGGAAATTACGGATGTTTTAATACGGGTGGGGGAATTCATTTACCCCGTTGACTTTGTTGTTCTTGAAACACAACCCGTACATAATCACAGAGCGCAAACACCTGTCATTCTAGGACGTCCTTTCTTAGCCACCGCGAATGCGATCATCAACTGCCGAAGTGGATCGATGCGGCTGACGTTCGGAGATATGACGAAGGAGGTGAATGTCTTCCATCTGGGGAAGCAGCCAAGGGATGTGGAGAATGACTCTTTTGATGTTAACTTGATAGAAGGGTTAACCAGCGAACACATGGAGGAGATGGAATATGAATTTGAAGAGGAATTTGAGTTAGAATCTGATGACCTAACTCTTGATCAAATTGTTGGATCAAATGTTGAAAGGACTACTAATTCCACCCCTATTCTTCCCTTGCACCATGAGCAACCAGTTATAGATCCAGTCGCTTCTGCTGAGCTTAAGGTTCTTCCTGGTCATCTCAAGTACAAGTACTTGGATGAAAAAGAATCCTTTCCGGTAATAATTGCATCCAATCTTACGGAACAACAGGAAGAGGACCTTTTGACTGTGTTAAGGGAAAATAAAGAAGCCATTGGTTGGACCATGGCTGATATTAAGGGGATTAGTCCTACTATTGTCCAACATAGGATTCACTTAACGGAAGATGCCAAGCCTAAACGAGACCCACAGCGTCGACTTAACCCTATTATGCAAGAAGCTGTTAGAGCTGAGATATTGAAACTATTAGACAATGGGATTATTTATCCCATATCTGATAGTCAATGGGTAAGTCCTGTTCACGCTGTGCCTAAGAAAGCTGGCTTTACTGTTGTGGAGAATGAGAATAAAGAATTAATACAAACACGTCTTCCAACGAAGATTCGAGTTTGTATTGATTACAGGAAACTAAATAGTGCCACACGTAAAGACCACTTCCCACTTCCGTTTATTGATCAGATGCTGGAAAGATTGGCGGGACACGAGTATTATTGTTTCCTGGATGGATATTCAGGATATAATCAGATCCCAATTGCTCCCGAGGACCAAGATAAGACAACCTTCACCTGTCCGTTTGGAACATTTGCATACCGTCGGATGCCCTTCGGCCTTTGCAATGCTCCAGCAACGTTTCAACGTTGCATGTTGAGCCTGTTCTCGGACATGGTGGAGAAATTTTTGGAAATTTTTATGGATGACTTTTCAATCTATGGGGATACATTTGAGCAATGCTTGTACCATCTGAAGCTGGTTTTACAACGATGCACGGAAAAGAATTTGACACTTAATTGGGAAAAGTGTCATTTCATGGTCAAGCACGGAATTGTACTTGGGCACAAGATATCAAGAATAGGAATCGAGGTAGACAAGTCTAAGGTGGAGGTTATTACAAAGCTCACTGAACCACAATGTTTAAAGGACATTAGATCTTTCTTAGGGCACGCTGGTTTCTATAGGAGATTCATTCAAGGGTTTAGCAACATTGCGAGACCTTTGACAAATCTCTTAGGAAAAGATGTATCCTATATCTTTGATGAGGAATGTCGAAAATCGTGGAAAGAGCTTAAGAATAGACTTGTCTCTGCGCCGATAATATCTGCACCAGACTGGACCAAACCATTTGAGATTATGTGCGACGCCTCAGATTTTGCTATAGGCGCTGTTTTAGGACAGCGTATTGATAATAGGCAGCACGTAATCTATTATGCTAGCAGAACGCTAAACGATGCCCAACTCAATTACACAACTACTGAAAAGGAATTTTTAGCAGTTGTATTTGCATTGGAGAAATTTCGACAATATCTGCTAGGGTCCAGGACCATAATTTTTACTGATCACTCCGCCCTGAGGTACTTGATGCAAAAGAAGGACGCTAAGGCAAGATTGATTCGATGGATCCTTCTTTTGCAAGAGTTTGACTTGGAGATCAAAGATAAAAAGGGCGTTGAGAACGTGGTTGCGGATCACTTGTCAAGAATCCCGAATGCACTTCATGAGAAAATACCGATTAATTAAGATTTTCCTGACGAGCATATTTTGGAGATACGTGGAGAACCCTGGTATGCCGATATAGTGAACTACCTTGCTACCAGGCAAATTCCTTCCCATTGGTCAGGACAAGAAAAGCACCGTTTTCTGAGACAAATGCGGTTCTTCTTCTGGGATGAACCGTATTTATTCAAATACTGTCCTGACCAAATCATACGTAGATGCCTTCCAGAGGATGAACATCAGAGTGTTTTGACATTCTGTCACAAGTTAGCTTGCGGTGGACACTTTGGTCCACGGAAAACTGCGGAAAAAGTGCTTCAGAGTGGATTCTATTGGCCCACTCTCTTTAAGGATGCCTATACCTTTTGCAAGCTTTGTGATAGATGTCAAATGACGGGTCGTATTACACAAAGAAACATGATGC
Organism: Agave tequilana; assembly: GCA_038442645.1. Classification (NCBI taxonomy): domain Eukaryota; kingdom Viridiplantae; phylum Streptophyta; class Magnoliopsida; order Asparagales; family Asparagaceae; genus Agave; species Agave tequilana. The sequence continues at coordinate 91,083 of JAVJIF010007207.1, forward strand.
CCCTCACGCCCATCTTGGAAGTCGAAATTTTCGACCTCTGGGGCATCGATTTTATGGGACCCTTTCCTCTGTCCTACGGTAACCAATACATCTTGGTAGCCGTAGATTATGTTTCTAAATGGGCTGAAGCGATTCCTACACGGACAAATGACAACCAAGTTGTCATTAAGTTTTTAAGAGAGAACATCATTTCGCGTTTCGGAGCCCCCCGTGCGATACTGAGCGACAATGGGAGTCATTTCTGCAATAGGGCTTTTGAAGCCTTGATGCGAAAATACTCTATTACTCATAAACTATCCACGGCTTATCATCCTCAAACCAATGGGCAAGTTGAGGTAACAAACAGACAGATAAAACTCATTCTGGAGAAGACTGTAGGACAGAATCGTAAGGATTGGTCCATCAAACTGACTGATGCCTTATGGGCATACAGGACCGCTTACAAGACTGTCCTCGGTATGTCCCCATACCGAGTTATATTTGGAAAACCATGTCACTTGCCCGTTGAATTAGAACACCGTGCACTATGGGCTTTAAAGCAGCTGAATCTAGATTTGGATAAAGCCGGTGTTCTAAGGAAGCTGCAGCTATCCGAGCTTGAAGAGTTATGAAACGAGGTATACGATAACGCTCGGATCACGAAGCACAGAACCAAGCTTTTTCACGACAAATCCATTCACAGGAAGATTTTTGTTGTCGGACAAAAGGTTATGTTGTATAATTCTCGACTCCACCTTTTCCCTGGTAAACTGCGAACCAGGTGGTCAGGGCCTTTCATTATTCAGAATGTTTTTTCCCACGGAGCAATCGAGATTCTTGACCCAACTAATGGCAACACATTCACTGTGAACGGTCAACGTCTCAAGCCATTTTTTACCACGGATTCCTTGTCAACATTCACGAATTGGGTCTTTACGACCCAGTTTATTTGTGACATTTTCATTTGTATAGTTTCCCATGCATTCTCCTGAATATCATTTTAGGGACCACACTTGTAAATATTTTTCTTTTACACTTTTTGTAAATAAAAAAAAATAAAATAAAAAAAAATAAAAATAAAAATTTTTTTTGGGATTGTTGAGCATGAAAAGAATTTCACATCCCTAGGATTCTCTTTCTTCCCTAGGATTCCATTCATATTCAAATTCCTTTGACCTAGGGTTGTAATTATAACTTTGACCTAGGGATAAATTGGACATCCCTTTTTACCTACCCCTATAAATATCCTCTTTATCAACTCTTCTCCCTCAACAGCCAATATTTTCTCAGATCTGAGAACCCTCTTCCAGAGCCGACTTCTGTCTATTTTCCCCTTCACCTGAATCCCCAGATCCGCCGCCAAAAGCCCTTTCCAGCCGCCGATCTGCGGCTATTCAGCCTTCTCTGGTGCTCAGAAAACTTCTGCGCGGCTGATTTTCTCTGCTGGTGGTAGATCCCGAGTGATTTCTTCCAATCTACATCTTGGGTGCCTTCTGCACTACTGTTTTGGATTTCCCCCCACGATTTCCGGGGGTGGTTTGCATTTTCCGTTCTCAAATCCTTTGCTTCACTTTCTTTAGCAATTATGGCCCCCAATTTATATGTGGAGAGGGATTTTTCTGCACTCTTTAATGAAAGTGGGGGGTATGGGCATATTTTTGTGGATCGAATCCGCGCTTGGAATTGGTACACTTTGGTGTTTGATCACAATGAGCATGAAGCATTTTATTGCCCCGATCTTGTCACCACTTTTTACAATTCAATAGATTATGCATCTGTGAATCATGACCCATACCAATTTGTATCTCACATGCCATTTGGTGACATTTTGGTCACACTTCCACTTCTTGCACAGATCACTCATGCCCCCATTTATCCCCATCCTAGCGACCCCTTGCCATTAATCGATTACTTAACCATCATGGGTGTACGCTGCACAGTCCAGGATCGTGGGCTCAAAGCTCAATCTACATTCAGAAATATTCATTGCGTTGGACGTTGGATCCAACGAAACATTCTAGGGCTAGAACACACCTCTTCCTTCAATAGACCTGTGTTACAGATTATTCATGACTTGATGACACAGAACCACACGGTCTGTTTGAATCGGACTATCTTCCGTTCAATTATTGAAAATTCCTCTCGCACTCGGGGTGCAAAGTATTCTCATCCTATATTAATTACACGTCTGTGTCAACATTCCATGCCACACGCTATTTTTTCTGCATTTGACCGAGTGACGATTACGCTAGAGAGACCCACAAGCTCATACAATAGTTGCTTGCAGGCGCTCTGGACACCCAGTGCCTTGCCTGAGGCTGTACCTGTGGAGTCCTCTTTTGTAACGCCCCGATTTCACAGATACGGGGACGTCACTGCGACGCATATACGAAGGTCAGAAAGTGCCCCCACGTATATACGCTAAGCATAAAAGCACAACAAGAAATCAGAGTGCACACGAAACGTGGCAAACATACATATGCCAACACGAAAGATACAGTACAAAGTCATCACAGTATATGATAAACATTACATAACACATATGTCTTTTATCACAACTCAGTCCAAAAGTAAAATATACATCAAGAGTACAAAAGAGCTCACGAGTAGGATGGAGATCTCGTGAGTCAAGAGAAGTCAGGCACAAGGAGCTGAAGCTAGGATGCCCGCTCGCAAGAAGAGCTCGAGCTACGGTGGACAACTCCACTCTGATCTAGCTACAGAACCTGAATGTGCAAATCCAAGGGTCAAGACATATAATAATAAATGAACTGCAAGCCAAGTGGCTAAGAGACATGAGAAGGGTCAAAACACGAGTATAGAATATAATAACGGTATAATATAATAATCATGAAACGGGAAATCCAAGGTAATGCTAACTACGAGCTAAAGTGATTGTATATGCTTAAGTTACGGTCCTATGAGACTAGTACGTCGAAGGAATAATCCAAACAAGGAAACCCTCATAAATATACCCTTGTCTCATACCACCGCAATCCCAAGCATATAGAATCAGAGTTGCAAACCATATGATAATCCTAACGGGAATACATGATAGGCACAACCATAAACCCAAAACAGGAATAAGCAATAGTTAAAACCGGAATCATCACTGGAATCATGGAAATAGCAATAAATGTCACAAGCCGGGAACATAACTGGAACATGCATGGTATATCAAGAATCATGACAATATCTCTAACAGTGATCATAACAATAATCATGGTGAACAATCTGAATATATGGTTTCAGATTACGACTCTATGAGACTAGTACGTCGAAGGAATAATCCAAACAAGGAACCCCTCATATATATACCTTTATCTCATATCATCGTAATCCTCGTGCATATAATGAACACTTATTATTATTACTCGTCTAACCCATATATCTAGGTATGTGTCTCGGTATCGATCCCAACTCACATACATCCATATATAAGCCATTCGAGGTTTGTTATCGGAAGTGGATGGAGAAACTGATATCTCTTCTTATAGAGGTACGTAGCAGTAATCATGTAACATATTCCCAGGCTATAAGCAAGATATCATCTACACTTATAGAGGTACGTAGAAGTAATCAAGTAACATATTCCCAGGCTATAAGCAAGATATCATTCCGGCATCCATCACTTCCTCCCATACCCCAATACAAGTTGTAGTTTATTACGGATTATCAGTTTACGGGAATGACAGGAATAGGTCATGATCAGGAATCAGGAGTACATAAGTATATATAGTCAGGTCACTGCGTAATAAGCAGGAATACAGGTCACTGCATATAAAGCAGGAATACAGGTCACTGCATATAAAGCAGGAATACAGGTCACTGATCATGATACCGTATAACAAGTCAAGGTTCCCGTAAAGATGACAATCACAAGTCAAGTACATCATGCTTGGTTTAGGTGATAGCATGACAAGGTGGTGATGTATAGCAAGCAATAAAACATGACACTAAATGTATCAAGGGCCGGGTCAATCATGGCATAACAGTATGGTCTAACAAGGGGGTGGTATGCCAGTGGGAACATAGATACGACTTAGGGTTCAACGACCTCGAAGGGTCTGCCACGCATGTTATAAAATAGGAAAGCAATAATATCACGGCAATGTACAAGCATGGAAATGAAATAGGCAATTACAATGGTCATACATGACTTGATAAGATGAGGTAACTAGGGTAACGTACTACAAGTAATAGGTTATTATGTACAAGGTTCAATCACATGACCCAAACATAAGATTCATCGTGAAACATATTATACAATACAAGTATGAAGCATGAGACAAGACTAAAACAGCACATATGCATCAATCAACAAGTCCTAACATGGGGATACATGATAACAATTTATGGAGTGTAAGTGGTGTAACCAACGGAGTTTATATGATAACTTTCATTCTACGCATAGGAATAGAACGAGGAAAGATTTATTAGAAACTAGACTCCACTACCTTTCCAATGACCTATTACATGATAGGTTTTGATTAACCAAACTGCTCCAGAAATTCAAAAACCTATCAGCTGTGCTGAATTCTGCAGCAGGACAGTTTTGACCAACCTTCAATGTTCCAGTCATAGCTTAAGCTACAGGTATCCGATGATGACATGGTATGAACCGTTGGAAAGTAGACTCGATTAGCTTTCTAACGGTATATTACATGACCTATTCCTTATTGAATATCCTTACGAAAGAAACCCCAAGATTCTGGTTTCAGTTTTGGACAGACATTAACAGATTGTATTATAAGAGCAGAAAAATCAGAATTCTACATGGATTGATTCTAACAGTTAAAAGTGGGGTTTCATGGCATTATAGGACCTGATCTACTACTACAAGTATACTAAAACAGAAAATAGCCCTGGTGATTAATGTTCACATGGAAGAGTTAGATTTGTGTGTTAATGACCTAAAAATAGGATTTTTGGGGGATTTGTTCTAATGTCCCCAAGGTAGGATTTTTATCACTTTAGGGGACCTGATCTAACAACACAAGTACACTAAAGATAGGTTAGCCTAGGTAATTAGAGAAATTCACATGAAAAGATTTGATTTGAGTTCTTGATGAACTAAAGGTGGGATTTTTAGGTTACATGACTACAAGGACTTTTATTACAAGTAATTAGGAAGCTAACTAGGTCTTGGTGAGTAAGGTACTCACTAGAAGGGGGGTTCAATTGGAGCTTGATCCAAGGAGAAGGTGGTGGCTTCAATCCATGAGTTGTAGAAGCTTGATTTGAAGAGGTTGGAGCTTGGTGTTGCCTTGGAGGTTGATGGTTGAAGGTGGTGTCCTTGTGATGAAGCTCTAGATGGGTTCTTGAAGTCCTTGAGGTTGGTGGTGAAGAGATTAGGGTTTGGTGGAGGAGATGAGAGGGGATTTTTGGAGGAGTTCTTTTGGTGAAGAAATGGGAAAAAGGGGAAATTTGTAAATGCAATGAATTTATAGTTTGGGATTTATATAAAGGGAGTGGGATTTTGGTGGAAGTGGAGGGCTTTCTTGCAATTGTGTGGGGGTGAGGTGTCCCCTCTCTGGACACATGGCCGGCTGTGGTGAGAGGGAGTGTGAGTGGGGTTAGGTGAGTTGGTGAGTGGGAAATGAGGTGGCAATCTAGGTGGAAATAAGGATTATGTAAATATTGGAAAAATGCCCGAAATTCAAGTATCTCTGAATGATCTGAAAATTTAACCAAAAATCAAGAATAATATAAAAAGACCAATAGTGAAATCCGTTCGAAGAAATACTGTATAGTTTTAAAGTTAAAAATCCCGGAATCTGAGATTTACCGACTCCGAAAGAATTTCCATAAAATCATAAAATTCTCAGAAAAAGAATGTAGTCAGAAAATATGATTCCAAGAAAGAAAGTCTAAAGAACCATCATGAAATTCTAAACTGTTTGGGAACTAAAAATACTGGAATCAGTCTCCTACCGACTCCGGCGGAAAATCCATAAATTCGTAAAATCTTTAGAAAAAGTATATAAGTAAGAAATATGATTCTAAACAATAAAGTCTAAAGGACTATCATGAAATTCTAAACAGTTTGAGAAATAAAAATCCGAGAATCGGTCAGCGGCACTGGCCGACACCGGTTTTGAAGAAATTCAATTAAATCCGAGAAAAATCCAGAAAATCACAGAAAGTCCAATATATTGGAAAATAACATTTAAAACTGAAATCGGTCAATTCTACATGTCATAAATACCAAATCGAAGAATACACTATGATCGGGCCCTCGGCTCAGACTAGGGCTGACTCCGAGTCCACGAATCCAAATACAAGATAAAACAATCACACCAGGAATTCATAATACAGACTAAATACAGGAAACAATCGAGAAAATACGATCGAAATCTGAATACGCAACTAAGTACGTATTCCGGGAACAGGGTATTACAATCTACCCACCTTACAAAAAAATTGCGTCCTCGCAATTTCATAAGGGGTAAATTGGACCCAAAAGGGGACGAAGGCACGAATAAAGCATCATAAAACCAAAACAGGGAAGGAGGTAAATACAAGAAGGACTAGAATTAACAATGATAGAATGACAATGGAAATAATACTAAAGAAGATAACCAACTCAAATACAAGGAATGGGGGAGTGGTTACCATGAAATCCTAAGGCTCCTGCTCCGGATGCTGGTCTTCCCACTCTGCTGCAACACCTGAAGCCTCTGCTGCCATGCTGTGAACTTGGCCTATGCCCTGATCTGTTCTGGCTCTCATCCCTCTCTGCTGATGATCATACCGTTGGGGTGGTAGTGGAACTCTCCGGTCAACGGGCTCAGGGTATCTCCTCAGTGGCGGTGCTGGAAGTGCTGGGGCTGGATGTACTGATCTGATTGGAGCCACAGGTATAAACTTTCTGTGTGGGCATCCTCTTAGCATATGACTCCCTGACCCACACGCCATACATAATCTCAGGGCTACTCGACAATCTCTCTTATAGTGCCCGGGCCTGTGGCAATAATTACACACAATCTGAGACAAGGGAGGTTGGAATGGTCTCTTAATCCTCGGGCCCTGGGCTGCCCTATCTGCATCCTCCTCATCCATCAACTCAAGAGGCCTCTTCTTGGCCTGGCTCCTCATCTGATTCTCCTTCTTCTTCTCCAGTACACGCTCTACTTCCCGGGCGATGGTGAGAACCTCTGCATATGACTTCAGCTGCTGGGGCACCAGGAATACCTGTAGGTCCATCTGCAGGCCCTGCTGAAATCTGCTTGCCCGCTTCTCTTCATCCGTCACCATGTACGGGGCAAAGCGGCTCAATCTGAGGAATTCCGCGGCGTACTCATCCACGGACTTGCTCCCCTGCCGAAGTCTGATGAATTGCTCTTCCATGTCCTTCTGAGCTGTGACAGGGAAGAATCTGTTGTAAAAGCTCTTGGAGAAGGTGTCCCAAGTGACAGGCTTCTCCAGTCTGGCCTCCTCTGCTAGCCACCAAGTCCTGGCTATGTCCTTTAGCTGATTCTTGGCAACTTCCACTTGGTTCTCCTGTGGAACCCTGGCTGCATTCAACAAGTCCGATGTGTCCGTCAGCCATTGCTCAGCATCCAAAGGTTTCTCTCCACCCGTGAATGTAGCTGGCTGTAGCCTCCTGAAGTCTGATATGTTCCCCGGCCTCCGTTCCTTAGGTGCTGCTATCTCTTGCCGGAGAAGCTCGGTCTGCTGCCGTTGATTCTCCATCTGCTGCTGCTGGTTATTCATCAGCTGCTGCTGATTCTCCATCATGGTCTGGATAACCCTCAATACATCCATATTCTCCCCTGCTGCTCCATTCGATGCTGATCCGGAGTGGCTACGACCCGATCTCCTCTCCATCGATGCTAGGAATAGATAGACTGGGAGGAAGTGGAAAAGGAAATAGAAGGACTTCAGGATATGATGGAAGGAATCAAGAATAATTAGACAAATCAAGAAGGACTAGATAACTTTGTACATTGATGTTGGCATCCGCAAATTACTAGAATTTGCTACTTGTTGTACTATGGAGGTAAGAGCCTAGGCTCTGATACCAACCTGTAACGCCCCGATTTCACAGATACGGGGACGTCACTGCGACGCATATACGAAGGTCAGAAAGTGCCCCCACGTATATACGCTAAGCATAAAAGCACAACAAGAAATCAGAGTGCACACGAAACGTGGCAAACATACATATGCCAACACGAAAGATACAGTACAAAGTCATCACAGTATATGATAAACATTACATAACACATATGTCTTTTATCACAACTCAGTCCAAAAGTAAAATATACATCAAGAGTACAAAAGAGCTCACGAGTAGGATGGAGATCTCGTGAGTCAAGAGAAGTCAGGCACAAGGAGCTGAAGCTAGGATGCCCGCTCGCAAGAAGAGCTCGAGCTACGGTGGACAACTCCACTCTGATCTAGCTACAGAACCTGAATGTGCAAATCCAAGGGTCAAGACATATAATAATAAATGAACTGCAAGCCAAGTGGCTAAGAGACATGAGAAGGGTCAAAACACGAGTATAGAATATAATAACGGTATAATATAATAATCATGAAACGGGAAATCCAAGGTAATGCTAACTACGAGCTAAAGTGATTGTATATGCTTAAGTTACGGTCCTATGAGACTAGTACGTCGAAGGAATAATCCAAACAAGGAAACCCTCATAAATATACCCTTGTCTCATACCACCGCAATCCCAAGCATATAGAATCAGAGTTGCAAACCATATGATAATCCTAACGGGAATACATGATAGGCACAACCATAAACCCAAAACAGGAATAAGCAATAGTTAAAACCGGAATCATCACTGGAATCATGGAAATAGCAATAAATGTCACAAGCCGGGAACATAACTGGAACATGCATGGTATATCAAGAATCATGACAATATCTCTAACAGTGATCATAACAATAATCATGGTGAACAATCTGAATATATGGTTTCAGATTACGACTCTATGAGACTAGTACGTCGAAGGAATAATCCAAACAAGGAACCCTCATATATATACCTTTATCTCATATCATCGTAATCCTCGTGCATATAATGAACACTTATTATTATTACTCGTCTAACCCATATATCTAGGTATGTGTCTCGGTATCGATCCCAACTCACATACATCCATATATAAGCCATTCGAGGTTTGTTATCGGAAGTGGATGGAGAAACTGATATCTCTTCTTATAGAGGTACGTAGCAGTAATCATGTAACATATTCCCAGGCTATAAGCAAGATATCATCTACACTTATAGAGGTACGTAGAAGTAATCAAGTAACATATTCCCAGGCTATAAGCAAGATATCATTCCGGCATCCATCACTTCCTCCCATACCCCAATACAAGTTGTAGTTTATTACGGATTATCAGTTTACGGGAATGACAGGAATAGGTCATGATCAGGAATCAGGAGTACATAAGTATATATAGTCAGGTCACTGCGTAATAAGCAGGAATACAGGTCACTGCATATAAAGCAGGAATACAGGTCACTGCATATAAAGCAGGAATACAGGTCACTGATCATGATACCGTATAACAAGTCAAGGTTCCCGTAAAGATGACAATCACAAGTCAAGTACATCATGCTTGGTTTAGGTGATAGCATGACAAGGTGGTGATGTATAGCAAGCAATAAAACATGACACTAAATGTATCAAGGGCCGGGTCAATCATGGCATAACAGTATGGTCTAACAAGGGGGTGGTATGCCAGTGGGAACATAGATACGACTTAGGGTTCAACGACCTCGAAGGGTCTGCCACGCATGTTATAAAATAGGAAAGCAATAATATCACGGCAATGTACAAGCATGGAAATGAAATAGGCAATTACAATGGTCATACATGACTTGATAAGATGAGGTAACTAGGGTAACGTACTACAAGTAATAGGTTATTATGTACAAGGTTCAATCACATGACCCAAACATAAGATTCATCGTGAAACATATTATACAATACAAGTATGAAGCATGAGACAAGACTAAAACAGCACATATGCATCAATCAACAAGTCCTAACATGGGGATACATGATAACAATTTATGGAGTGTAAGTGGTGTAACCAACGGAGTTTATATGATAACTTTCATTCTACGCATAGGAATAGAACGAGGAAAGATTTATTAGAAACTAGACTCCACTACCTTTCCAATGACCTATTACATGATAGGTTTTGATTAACCAAACTGCTCCAGAAATTCAAAAACCTATCAGCTGTGCTGAATTCTGCAGCAGGACAGTTTTGACCAACCTTTAATGTTCCAGTCATAGCTTAAGCTACAGGTATCCGATGATGACATGGTATGAACCGTTGGAAAGTAGACTCGATTAGCTTTCTAACGGTATATTACATGACCTATTCCTTATTGAATATCCTTACGAAAGAAACCCCAAGATTCTGGTTTCAGTTTTGGACAGACATTAACAGATTGTATTATAAGAGCAGAAAAATCAGAATTCTACATGGATTGATTCTAACAGTTAAAAGTGGGGTTTTCATGGCATTATAGGACCTGATCTACTACTACAAGTATACTAAAACAGAAAATAGCCCTGGTGATTAATGTTCACATGGAAGAGTTAGATTTGTGTGTTAATGACCTAAAAATAGGATTTTTGGGGGATTTGTTCTAATGTCCCCAAGGTAGGATTTTTATCACTTTAGGGGACCTGATCTAACAACACAAGTACACTAAAGATAGGTTAGCCTAGGTAATTAGAGAAATTCACATGAAAAGATTTGATTTGAGTTCTTGATGAACTAAAGGTGGGATTTTTAGGTTACATGACTACAAGGACTTTTATTACAAGTAATTAGGAAGCTAACTAGGTCTTGGTGAGTAAGGTACTCACTAGAAGGGGGGTTCAATTGGAGCTTGATCCAAGGAGAAGGTGGTGGCTTCAATCCATGAGTTGTAGAAGCTTGATTTGAAGAGGTTGGAGCTTGGTGTTGCCTTGGAGGTTGATGGTTGAAGGTGGTGTCCTTGTGATGAAGCTCTAGATGGGTTCTTGAAGTCCTTGAGGTTGGTGGTGAAGAGATTAGGGTTTGGTGGAGGAGATGAGAGGGGATTTTTGGAGGAGTTCTTTTGGTGAAGAAATGGGAAAAAGGGGAAATTTGTAAATGCAATGAATTTATAGTTTGGGATTTATATAAAGGGAGTGGGATTTTGGTGGAAGTGGAGGGCTTTCTTGCAATTGTGTGGGGGTGAGGTGTCCCCTCTCTGGACACATGGCCGGCTGTGGTGAGAGGGAGTGTGAGTGGGGTTAGGTGAGTTGGTGAGTGGGAAATGAGGTGGCAATCTAGGTGGAAATAAGGATTATGTAAATATTGGAAAAATGCCCGAAATTCAAGTATCTCTGAATGATCTGAAAATTTAACCAAAAATCAAGAATAATATAAAAAGACCAATAGTGAAATCCGTTCGAAGAAATACTGTATAGTTTTAAAGTTAAAAATCCCGGAATCTGAGATTTACCGACTCCGAAAGAATTTCCATAAAATCATAAAATTCTCAGAAAAAGAATGTAGTCAGAAAATATGATTCCAAGAAAGAAAGTCTAAAGAACCATCATGAAATTCTAAACTGTTTGGGAACTAAAAATACTGGAATCAGTCTCCTACCGACTCCGGCGGAAAATCCATAAATTCGTAAAATCTTTAGAAAAAGTATATAAGTAAGAAATATGATTCTAAACAATAAAGTCTAAAGGACTATCATGAAATTCTAAACAGTTTGAGAAATAAAAATCCGAGAATCGGTCAGCGGCACTGGCCGACACCGGTTTTGAAGAAATTCAATTAAATCCGAGAAAAATCCAGAAAATCACAGAAAGTCCAATATATTGGAAAATAACATTTAAAACTGAAATCGGTCAATTCTACATGTCATAAATACCAAATCGAAGAATACACTATGATCGGGCCCTCGGCTCAGACTAGGGCTGACTCCGAGTCCACGAATCCAAATACAAGATAAAACAATCACACCAGGAATTCATAATACAGACTAAATACAGGAAACAATCGAGAAAATACGATCGAAATCTGAATACGCAACTAAGTACGTATTCCGGGAACAGGGTATTACATCTTTGGAGGAAAGTTTAGAGAGGATAGATGAGCCCCAGTTCTGGAGACAGGAACCCCCAACGGAACCAAAAGCCTTCATGTCTACTATCTGGAAAGGCATGAAGAGGATATTTCGGGGACAAGTCAGGCTTAGGAAGAAGGTAGAGGAGCAATCCTCTTGTTTAGATGGGATGGAGGCGATGTTGAGGAGAACACAGTCGGCTGGACCAAGCACCACCGCGGATCCCAACGACAGAGGGAGTAGTTTTGTCCTTTACCTATTTTATGCATCATTTCATATCGCATACATTGAGGACAATGCATGAGATAGGTATGGGGGGTAGATGCTGACATAGAATTTTTCATTTTATTTTTAGGATTTTTCATTTTAGGATTTTTCATTTTCTTTTTAGGTTTTTACTTTTCTTTGTAGATTTTCTATTTTTGTTAGATTTTATTTTCTTTTAGAAAATATATAAAAAAAAAACTTTTTGAAATAAGAGACAAAGTTTAGATCTATTTTTAAGAAAATTAAGATGTATCTTAGAAATTAAGAAAGCCTTAATTATGACATCTTAAACCTAGTTGAAATAATAGATCTTGTTTGAAATTATAGGATAAGTAAGTAAAATTGGGGAGATATTTTTATCTTGAATTAAGCCTTAGATAGTAAGCACTTCACACTTACACAATTTTTGGATGGAAACAAAGACCTAAAATGCCATAAAAAAAAAAAGAATAAAACATCACCTATTAAGCTGGAGAATTGTGCCTCAAGAAGCATGGCTACTCACGCCTAACGGTGATCTCACTTATTAAGCTGGATAAATGTGCCTCAAGAAGCATGATTATTCACGCCTAACGGTGATAAAATAAATAATCCCCTTAGTTTTGTGGCCTTTTTCACTCGAGTCCTTTAACCCGAGGGATGTTTTCTCATCTGGTGCCCTAGAACCATCTGGTTTGGGAGTCATCGGTTATAGGCTCGCTACATGGGTGAACTAGAAAGCCTAAGAAAACTAAGGAAGAAAAAAAAAAAAAAAAGAGAATAAATAAATGGCTTTATGGTTAGAGTTGAAATCCCAGAAATTTTCACTGAACACGGTGTGCATACTATCTAGGTTTTATGAAAGATAAAATATTCAATCCAATTTTGAATTCTTACCTTAATTAAGAACAAGATCTTACATGGAGACTAAGTTTAAGGAAGAATGATTATAGGTGGACTTATGACCTTAGATCACTTATATTTTTGCAAAAATAGTTCGAAAACATGTCTCTCTTTCAAAATACATTTTCAAAACACTAACATTTGTTTTCTTTTTTTTTATGGATTTTGTGGGTGCAATCCGCTGAAAACCCTCAGGAGACAACACTCCTCCTCTAGGGTAACCTATAGGTTTAACGGCTTGTTGCACATGCTCAGTGCAATCGTGTCACCTATGAAAGTGGTGTAATAAATTAGTTAGGATTTTATTTTTCTTTCTTTTTCTTTCATTTTTTTGCTCGAGGACGAGCAAAAGCTAGGTATGGGGGTGTGATTGTTACACATATTTGCATTTTATACCACCTTCATACCATGCATATTGTATATTAAATGTGATTTTTAATCCCTATTTTCTACTATTTTTGCAGATCCACACCTTAAAGAGAAGAAGTCATTAATCACTTTAATTAGTGATAATTAAAGGGGTTAAATCAAAAAGAGCCAAGATTTCAAATCAGATTTCACCAAGATCCGCGCGCCAATTGGAGAATCCAGATAGTCCACGTGGCTAACTACCCAACTACCAAATCTCACCAGAAAATCTGGGCTCAACGGCCCAGATTCTGCCGCCAGATCTGGGAGATCTTGAGGATCTGCGGCCGTTTTGAAACGGTTGGGCATCGGATTTTGCGCCAACGGTTATGGCTCCAGAAGCTTCTCAGAAATGCCTATAAATAGGTGGCCAAGGGTCTGCACGAGATCTAGTGAAGAGAGAGAAGAAAATAGGGAATTGTTGTAATTTTTTTAGCTTTCTTCTAGTTTTTCTTTAGACTTCATCTCCTTCCTCCTTGAGTTCTAGACAAAGAGAGAGAGAGTTCAGTTTGAGAGCTTGTACCAAGGGAGTGACACTCTTGTGTCAAGGATTAATCAATGGAGCTTTCATCATCTCTTTGCAAGACTTGAGTATGCTTTTCTTTCATTTGCTTTAATTCCTTGCATTTGATTCTAGTTTTAATTGAATTGCTTTAGATCTTTGCTTTATATGAAGAATTGTAGCTTTGTTATTAGTTTAATGGAGGGCTAAGTTCTTGTTTCATGGCTAGCTAAGACTCACTTAGCTACTACTATCTCTTTTGGTGATTGTCTATTTCAATTCTTGCATAATTCTAGTTTCTTGTGAATTCCAAGAAAGTATAGTTGTCTCCTTTGGTAATGGCTTGTTAGAACTCCACATGAATTATGTGTGCCTCTAATAAGAGCCTTGTCAAGAACAAGAGCCTTTGATGGAACATAAGGATGGATCACCAAGGATGTGTTACTTGTATAACAAGATCAACTCATTTACTTCAAGCTAACTTTGTAGTTAAGCTTTGAATGTTCAAAAGAGTTTTGATTCTTCTAAACTTAGCACTAATTGAGTACTAATCCTAAAGTTCCTCAATGAACATCTATTAAGAGAGCCTATGATTCAAGATGAGGCTTCAAGTTAACAACAAAGGAACACTAGGCTTCAAAAGGGAACAACACTTGAACATGCAAGTTATCTTTAAATTGCCTATGATTCAATATGAGGCAATCTTGCAATCAACATAGAGTTAGTAAGTTAGCAATGAGGTGAAGTTAGGCTAGCCATGCATCTTCTTATCAAAAGTTTTTACAACACTTTCTTTTAGCATTCTTTTCCTTACAACACACTTCATTCTTTTAATTTCTTTTCCCACAATGCACCAATCCACCATCTCTTCTACATTTCTTGCACTTGTGTAATTAACAAAGAAGAAATCTCGTTTCCTTTTCTCACTCATATCGTAACGCTTCTAACGCTAGCTCTCCTTGTGGTTCGACTCGGTATAGCTATATGCTATAGCGAAGATTGGACAAGGTATATCAAATACATATTTGAAGTGAACAAGAACCAAAGGTTAACTCTAAACCTTATCTTTTCTACCTAATTATTGTGCAAGAACTTCATATACCTTGTTTTTATCAATCACTAATATCAAAGAAGGGCAGTGCATGATATACCATGCCATGAGGTATGTGTAGGGTAATTCTACATGAGAATTTGGTGTCTTCACCTTTGGTCTACCATTTGGGTCGACGATGATATTGTCCTCCTCATCTTCTTCAACAACCACATTACAGAAGCTTTGGTACAACACTCGAAGTCCACTCTAAAGATAGTCTACCATGGTAGAGAGCAGAGTGAGAGACTGACAGTGGGCGAGGAGGACGGCCGGATAAGCTACATCAGCGATAATAAACTCGTTAGGTAATGTGGGCACAACACACCTCTTTACCCACAACATCAAGAACCCCTCCAGTAGAGCCCTGTCTGAGATGGGAGTCTTTGCCTGGTGGTGAAAACTATCAAAACCATGTTAGGCTTGAAGGTGTCTTCGTTCGACTCCATTGTATACGAGGTCACCGACTCAGAGATCCTCTCTGCATCTCAGCGTCAGTGTTGGACGCCAGTCAAGTTACTGAGCCTGATTTCTTCCCCAAACCCTGGAAGAGGTAGGTGGCCCATGACATCTGCTTGACTCCCACAGGCCCTTAGCCCCGTTGTCTGAGCACAGATACAAAAGTGACACAAGACCTCCCAGTAGCTCTCAAAACTTGAGGAGCATCCTTCTTAAGTAGGTACAATTTTTCAATACCAGGGATGTACTCCTCATATGGCAGGTCCCCCATAAATAGCCTCGAAACTTTGAACATCTCATGTAGAGCAAATCCCATCTCTCCTACCGATCACACTCGTGCAATACATGTTTTCATATCATATGTGTCACATTTTTATATTTATATTTAAATAAAACTCTACTATTAATGTATTTTCATGTCTAGTGGTGTGTAGGGTAATTAAGAAAGAAAAGAGAGATTGACAAATTTATCCAATTTATATCCAAAAGTTCAAATCAAAGGGGATCAATTCAATCCAAAGGTTATAGAAGCTATCTTATCTGAAAACTGAATATATCATATAAGATAATGTCATCTCATTTTAAGGAAAAAATGGATTGTTTGAAGACCCTATCTGTTTCGCTAAAGATAAATGAATATCTTATTAATTCTAGAAGACAAATTGAAAATTCAAGAAGTAAATGGATAGAGAAAAGATCAACGGATGAGATGAAGTAATTTAGATTCAGATTCAGGTTGGATACAGTTTAGCATTTTAATCATAACTTTCGCTACCGAAACTCATATCTAAGGATTCAAGATGCTCTAGAAAGAATACTTAAAGAGCTATATTTATCCTGTTGATCACTCTTTCTAATTTTAATATTTGATAAGTGATATTTAGCAATCAATATGCCAATAAGCTGCAGATCAGAATTAAACTTCTGGATAAAATCAAATCAAGTTTGGAGATAAGGGGAGAATTCAAATTCAGAAATAGCCAGCTCTCCCTATCTTCATATGCTTTCTATCCCTCTGGTTTTTTTCCTATAAATACCCTCATACCTCGAAGGCAGATAGGACACCATCTCAGAGAGAGAGCTTTAATTTAGGTTTTTCTTTTCTTCTTCAATTAATTTTTTACTTTTTTAGGTTAGAGAGAGTTACATGAGAAAAGAGAGGAAGAATTATTATAGAGTGACACTATTGTAATTCTTTTTTAATAGACAATATTGAAGGTGAGATCAATAGAGTTTTCCCACTTTTCTTCATCGTACTCAATCTGATCAAGCGCCGTGTTCAAGTTACTCTTTCGATTTGCTTTGCTTTTCTTCAGCTGAGGTAAGTCTTTGTTATGATTCAACGGTAGAGGTAAGTACTCTTTTTGTTTTCTTTTTCAGTTCATTAGTTTAGAGTTATAATTCTCTTTTTTTTAGGCTTTTCTCTTTTATAAATAAAACAACAACACCACAATCTCTTCTTCTACCATCTTCTTCTTAACTTAACATAATAATTTATTTTCTTTTTAGAAAATGGAGAAAATAAATATTAACTAGTTTCGATAAATTAAAAGAGAGAAACTTATACAACGCTTCCACCACTGTCCCTCCTTATGGATCACGACCCGTTAGCCCTAGGATACACGGTAGAATTGAGGAGCTAGCACTGTTCTAAAAGTCTGTATTTTTCTTGTGCAGGTTTGACTCGATCAAAATTTTGGCGTTCTTGTTGGGAAGAGACAGTAAGTTTTATTTCTTTTTAATTTGCTTTAATGAATTAATCTATTTTTCTTCTTTGTTTTGGTGTACAGGGGCTAATTACAGAAAACTAGGAGCTGCAGTGAACATATTGCTACTCTATGCCTCTGTCCAAGAAGGCAGAGCATCAGAGCCCACAACTGTGGTAAACTACTAACTGTAGTCTCTTACAGGTTACTTTTCAGAGATTAACTCTCTGAAGTTACTAGTTTATCTATTTAACTCACTCTGTATATATTTCTAATCAACAGTAACTTGTTGCTTTGTTAATGCTAAAAAAACGTTTAGACTCTTGCATCTTAGGGCATCTGTCTATTTTGTTTCTTTACATTACTGTTGACTGGTACAAAGGTATGTGTGCATTGCATATAGTTTAGGAAATATATTTTGAGTGATTCATATTGCTTGAGTGTTACCTTTTGCTTTATACTTGTACACTAAACTAAAATGACTTAGGGCATATCCTTCAACAAGATAAGGTGGGAAAGTCATTACCCTCCTTTAGCCCATAAATCATCTCCTCACTCACTAACCCAGTCTAACATAAAATTAAGAAGACATTGGCCCTAGGGACATCTCGGACTCAAATAAGGATTGACCTAAGGGGAAAGTTGTTAGAAGTTGACTCTTGCCAAATCAGTGTCTAAGCTTGAGATTGAAGGGCGAAACCCCAAAGGGCTGGTGATTTGCATAATTAGGCCCGTTGCATAGGCACGAATACCTCCCACCAACCTTGCCCCTACCTGACCGATTAACTTATGGTCAGGTTCTGTAATATACCCCTTGTGGATAATCAACTGTAGGAGTCGTCTAGGTCTAAGCTCTACCCTAACATAGACTAGATTTTTCTTTATTTTCTTATTTATTTGTTTGTTTGTTTTTGTGAAAATGGATTATAATTACAATTATTCTGATTATAATTCAAATCCATATTTCACCCCAACCTCTTTCAATTCAGATATTACCAACCTGGAATTATATAACTTTAACCAACCAAGTATGCCAGATTGGTCTTATCCGAATCAATATATGCCCCAATCCCAATACTATGATCAAGAATGGGATAGTCATCACCACTTTTCACCAAGTCAGTAGGAATACAACTCCCCCGAGTCTTACCATTAACAACATTACTAACAAACAGCTTCATGTACTTTATACCAAGATGAACCTATAAAAGAAAAATCTTCTTTAGAAAAGACTTTTGAAGCCTTCCTTGAGTTCACATGAAAGTACAAATCATAGCAAACTCAATTCTCCCAAACAATTCCCAAATTCAAGATCCTTACTCTAATTTTCAAGTCCAACCACAACAAGAAGAATATGTTGACTTAGAAAAGAGTATGGTGATTCAGTCTCAAAATGATACTATTCAATCTCAAACGGGTTGTCTCCAATCTCTCAATAGGCTAGAAGCAAAAGTGAGTCATTTGGTCAACACAATTAATGCTAGAAATGAGGAAACTCTACCTAACACATTTTCGACCATTCCTAATTCTCCTAGCCATATTGATAAAGAACCATGGTATCTTAGAGATTTTAACCAATATTTAATTTCACCACATAATTTGAACTTGACCAATATTAACTCATTGACAAATTGACAAGTTTTTATTTCAATGAGATTGAACTTGAAGATGAATGTGACACTGATTCCCAAAATTGTGATTCAGTTTCACTTTTTGAATCTATGTTGACTCCAGTATCTTTACCCGATTCGGACCTAATTCCTATGCCAACACTGATTCTGATCCCTATAGAGCTTGAACATGTTCAACTTATTTTGGATAGTCACATTACATTATTGGGAAATGAATGTGAATTTCAATTCTATGATTTGGACCAAACTCATGAACCAACTCTGTCTCTCGAATCTAAACTTGCTTTCAGTTTTATTCCAAAGTCAGTTTTGGTTTATATTCCTTTCATTGTAAAGCCCAAATCATCTATTCCACAAAACCACATTTCATTGTTGGACCAAGATTTATATCAATATGATTCTGTGATGATATCCCAAGACTGGTCATATAACCGAAAAAAATTTCATGTTAGGATCTTGCATGATCCTATTCATATTGGGGATTATAAAAATGTTAATAGGAAAGAGGTTATGAAAGGTACGTTGCATGAAAACCCACAGTATCTAGATTGGGCAAAAAGGTTTGGCCCAATGAGACCACCACCGGAACCACCACCTTGAGGTGAAAATTTTCCTTCCCTTTCTCCTTTCTCATGTATTATTGCATTTCATTCATACATTGAGGATAATGCATGAGTTAGGCGTGGAGGAGGGTTTACTAACATGCTAACTTCACAAATTTAAAAAAAAAATCTTTCTTTAAAACTTTTTGCAAAGAAAAATAATACTTTGACTTATTTTTGTAAAAAATTAAGTTAATTTTATAGAATAAAAGGATCATAATTAGAATTTCATATACTTGGTCAAAATAAAATTATTTGCTAATTTGAGGTTAGGAAGATAAATTGAAAAAATTATTTAGTCTTGATTTTTACCTTAATGAGATATGCACACTTTATACACTTACACACTTAGGGTTCTAAACCAAAGATTCTTATTATTTATAAAAAAATTAATTATTATATAAAAATTCTCTAATTAAGCTGGGTATTTGTGCCTCATAAAGCATAAGTATTCACGCCTAAAACTGGTTCATATAAATAAAATTCTTAGTTTTGTGGCTTTATCTGCTAGAGTCCTAAGTCCTTAGGGTGTTTTCTCAATCGGTGCCCTAAAACTATCTGGTTTAGGAGTCACCGACTAAGGCTCGTTACATGGGCAAATTAGAAAGCTTAATAGAGCTAAAAAATATTATCGCCATAAATGTAAAAAATAATAAATATATATAATAATAAGGTATAAGAGTTAGAGTTGAAGAATTCAGAGTGAAATTTTCATGGTCACAACGTGCATAAGATTTAGGGTAAAATAATGGACTAGATGAGAAATAAAATTTTAATCCTTATCTTGATTGAAAATAAGTTTTCAAATAGAGACTAAGTTTAAAAATGACTAAGTTTTAATAATCCTATAACTTATAGATTACTTGAATTTTACATTAATACTTCTAATATTTTTTCCCTTCATAATACATTTTCAAAAATACTAACACTTTATTTTTTTTTTGGATTTTATGGGTGTAATCCACTGAAAACCTTCACGAGATAAACTCATCCTCTAGGGGTAACCTACAGGTTTAACGGCTTGTTACACGTGCTAAGTGCAACCGTGATTCCTACAAAAGTGAGTTAAGTTAGGTCAGTTTAGTTTTTTTTCCTTTTCTCTTTGTTTTGCTCAAGGACGAGCAAAAGATAAATGTGGGGGTGTGATCACACACATGCATTACATATTTTCATATCATATGTGTCATATTTCTGCATTTATATTTAAATAAAACTCTGCTATTAATGTATTTCATGTCCAGTGGCGTGTTGGATGATTAAGGAAGAAAAAAAAAGAGATTGACAGATTTATCCAATTTAAATCAAAAGTTCAAATCAAAGGGGATTGATTTAAATTCAAAGGTTATAGAAGTTATCTTATCTGATAACTATATATATCAGATAAGATAATATCATTTTATTTAAAGGAAAAAATTTAGATTGTTTGAAGATTTTATATGTTTCGCTGAAGATAAATGGATATCTTATCAATTTTAGAAGACAAATTGAAAATTCAAGAGGATAAATAGATAGAGAGAAGATCAACAGATGAGATGAAGCAATTTAGATTCAGATTTAGGGTGGATACAGTTAGCATTTTAATCATAACATTCACTACTGAAACTCAAATCTGATGATTCAAGATGTTCTAAAAAGAAAACTTAAAGGGCTATAATTCTTCTGTTGATCACTCTTTCCAATTTTATCATTTGTAAGTGATATCCAGTAATCAACACGCCAATAAGCTGCAGATCAGAATTGAATTTCTGAAAAATAAATCAATTTTGGAGATAAGGGGAGGATTCAAATTCAGAAATAGTTAGCTCTCTCTATCTTGATACGTTTTCTATCCCTCTGATTTTCTCCTATAAATACCCTCATACCTTGAAGGCAGAAAGGGCACCATCTCAGAGAGAGAGCTTTACCTTGGTTTTTTTTTCTTTTTCAATGTAATTTTATTTTTTCAGGTTAGAGAGAATTCTATGAGAAAGAGAGGAAGAATTATTGTAGATTGACACTATTGTAATTCTTTTCAAGAGACTTATATTAAATGTGACATCAATAGAGTTTTCTCACTTTTCTTCATCATACTCAATCTAGCCAAGTACCGTGTTCAAGTTACTCTTTCTATTTGCTTTGCTTTACTTCATACTGAAATAAGTCTTTGTTATGATTCAACAGTAAAGGTAAGTACTCTTTTTATTTTCTTTTTCAGTTCATTAGTTTAGAGTTATAATTCTCTTTTTTTTAGTCTTTCCTTTTTTTTATAAATAAAACAACAACACCACAATCTCTTCTTCTACCATCTCCTTCTTAACTTAACATAATAATTTTATTTTCTTTTTATAAAATTGAGAAGATAAATATTAACTAGTTTTGATAAATTAAAAGAGAGAAATTTACACAATGCTTCCATCGCTGCCCTCCCTGTGGATCACGACCCGTTAGCCCTAGGCTACAGGTAGAATTGGGGACCTAGCACTGTACTAAAAGTCTGTATTTTTCTTGTGCAGGTTTGGCTCGATCACCTACTGGGGTAAAAAATTTGCAGGTGTCCGGGTTATACTTTTCGAGTATTACGAAGAAATGATAATGGCTCGGAGTGATCCGGTAATGCACCGCTCTGATAGCGTGATACAACCCGCACTAAAGCAGTAGTTCTTCTAACTCTTTTAGGACGAAACGGACCTTCTTCGCCTATCAAGTGATTTTTGTTAAATGCACCCATCCTAGTGTTTGGAAGGCAGATTAGGGGAATTGGCCCTTCACCTCCATGAACCTACTGATAAAGGTTACAGTTTGCTTAGGAGTTTCGCCTATTGGGAACTCCTGCTTCATCGAGCCTGGGAGCAGCTCGAGGATCCTTTTACTACGGCCGATAGGAAAAGCTGCACGATTTGAGATTCTCCCGACCGCAACACTCGATTGTGCCTTGAATAGGTCCTAGTCCATGAACTGGCGAAGTGACATGGACTGCAGGTACGACAATGAAAACATCTGCTCCATGCTGGGGAGGAAGAAGTAGCGATTTCTTTGATTTGATGAAGCCATTTGTAGTATCTGTCGAAACAAAACCTCCTCATCTTCATCAATAGCATCCCCGAAGAGAAACTGCAGCTTCCTAAGTAGCCACCGAGCATCGGACTCAAGCCGGCCGTCTAAAATAAGTCCTCTCAGGGTCGATGCAGAACCTTGAGTCAGGCGAGCCTGTCGTTCTTTGTTCGATCCTGTGAATGCGGGTGCGGTCTTCCAGGGACTAAAGATGACATTGGGGTATGGCCCACCGATGTGCCCAAAGTTGTGCTTCTTCGCCAAAAGAGTGGAAGAGTACCTTACTGTAAGAAGAAAACACGAAGGTTAATATCTTAAAGCAGTAAAAGAATACAAGTGTTGAAGCCTAGACGCGGGTCTCAACACATGAAACTTGTTGGCCCAAAGGCCCATCACTCTAGTTTTGATGATGATCAACTCATGTAGTTATTATACTAATGATCTTGTGTTTAATTAGTGACAGATTTGTTATCAAGATTTTAGTAGGTGCATAGCTTCAACAAAGGATTTGAAGTCAAGTTTTGGAGCTAGCACGGTTTGATTCAAGAGCTTGTGCATTAAGATCACATCAAGTACTCAAGAGGAGTCTAACTCTATGGATCGTATTTTGGACCAAGTCTAGAAGATGAGAAGGCTTCAAGTGAAGACTTCAAGAAGATGAAGACTTGTGTCTAGGTTTGTTTAGTAAGATTTTTGCTTTTAGTTAAAATGTAAAGGATAGAGTAGTTGGTGGATTGCTCAAGTATATATTACACACACACTCTTGATTTAGTTATCTTTTCATAAAAGAATTTTCAGATTTAGAAAAGACTTTCATTTTGGAAAAATACTTTTTGGTTTTTGGAATTTCTTATATACATGTCTTTTATCCAAAACCATATTTAGAGCTTAATGCAAAAACATAGATATTTCATCTTAATTGTGTAGTGGATCATATCCATACACACTATGCCTTAATGAATTCAAAATATCTTGTTTTTGTATCATGAAGAAGTTTGGAAAACAAGTTTTAGAAAAATACTAGTTTTCTATTGAGCCAATATTTCCAACTTACAAAAATAGTCCAAATCTTTATAACATGCCTTGATTTTGTGCAAGCATGTTTGTTTATCAAAGTATATTGGTAAAACTATTTTTGTAGATTTTTAAGTATTTTATGGGATTTTATGTGAGCCAAAAAGACCAAGTTTTAAATCCCAGTTTTTCAGTTTCAGGCTTCAGCAAGTCGACTAGTCGACCGACCAAGTCGACTAGGGCTGAAGTCGGCCGACCGGCTCGGTCGACCGACGTGCACGGCGTGCACGCCTTGACCTGGCAGATGGCGGTCGACCGACATAGTCGACCGGAACTGAGAGCAGTGCTCTCTGTTTATTTCGGTCGGCCGGGCGGTCGACCGGAGGCTCCAACGGTCAGATTTTTGACCGTTGGCGGTCGACCGGCCGGCCGACCGGCAGGCCTGACAGACCTCCAACGGCTAGTTTTTCTAGCCCTATAAATTTGGGGGTTTGGCCATTGTTTTCACCAAGATTTTTAGTGGACTTTGAGCCAGTTTTTCCCACTCCATTAAAAGAGTTTTCTCCACTAAATTTAGAGCCAATACTTCCAATCAAAAGGGGAGTTTTTATCAAGAGTGTTTTAAAAGAGATTCTTTGAGTTTTCCTCCACCATCTCTTTCCTTGTTTTCTCACACAAACACTTGAGCTATCCATTGCTATATCTACCTATAGGAGTTTGTTGTGAGAGGATTTTAGGTGATCAAGAGTTGTGATCACCAAAGTTCTACTTTGTACTTTGAGAAGGCGGACGGTTGTGTTCGCATTGTTTTGGGTCCTAGTGGGGACTCGGTGTTTCGGGTTCGGGTGCGAACTCTTTGTTTGAGGTGCGGCCTCGGCGAGCCGATGGGCTTGCGGTGTGTACGGACTAGGGAGTCTGAGAGCTTGTGGTGTTGCGGCACCGGGTGATCCATTGGGATCGATTATAGTGGAAATCCTTCGTGTGTCGAAGGCGGGGATGTAGAGCAAGTGTGCTCGAACCTCGAAACAAATCCCTTGTGTTTGCGATTGCTCACTCTCTCTCTCTCTCTCTTTGTCTCTTGTTTATATCTTGCATGCTATTACTTGTCTTATCTTTACATGCATGATATATTTGTGTGCTTAATTGTTATACTTGCTTGGGTTTGTTTGCTAACACTTGTATTCAACCAAGAGAGCCAACGCGGCACCTCAACCCATTCAAGGGGAATCTAAAGGAGTTTGTCCAGAGCCCTTCAAGGGAAATTCGGCAACACTCTTGTGTTATACGTGGTGTTTAGTGTAATAGTTTTGTTTAGGTCATAATAATTTACACTTCCGCATTATTTGACATTAAGTGACTACTAGATTAGCCATCATCTATTCACCCCCCTCTAGGTGAACCTACAATTGGTATCAGAGCTTAAGGGGGAGCTTCTTTGAAGCTTAACTTTAATCCATGCATATATAACTCCATGAGTTTTGTCATCATCAAAGAGGGGGAGATTGTTGGCCCAAAGGCCTTCCACCCTAGTTTTGATGATGATTAACTCATGTAGTTATGTTTACTAATATTCTTGTGTTTTTAGTCTCAGATCTTATAACAAGATGTTAGTTTGATGATAGCTTCAACAAGAGGTGTTTGGAAGCTTCACAAGTGATTCCAGGGCTCAAGCTTCAAGATCACACATTGCCTAGCCCATGGATGGAGTTTTGGATCGGGTCTACTTGAAGATGGAGATCGTCAAGAAGACTTAGGTATCCATAGTTTAGTTTGTGTGTTTAGATCCATTTGTAAAGCTTAGTATAGTTGATATGCTCAAGTGCACAAACACACACGTTTCATGTTTGGTTTTTGGTTTTCATGAATAGTTGATCAAAACAAGTTTAATTGATATATTTACAGTTGTTTCATTCTATACATGCATGCTTAACTTTTAAACAAACTTATTTTGACTTTCCTATTCATGTATTGAAAAATCCAAGTTTGATAAATATACATGTTTACCCGTGAGTCTCTTGCCTTCATGCAAACGTTATTATTAGACTCTTTTATGTTTGGGATATGTATGCATATTGTTAGATTTGGATAAATCATACATATACCTAGAAGTTTATTGTTTTAATGAAAAATGATTTTTATTAAAATGTGACTTATGATCTTTTTGAGCTTAAATGACTATTTTCATAAAAATGCTATTTACATGATCTTTTAACACTCACATCTTCATTTATTATTTCATGACTTAGTTTCATGATCATTTTGAGCTTTATAGACCATGAGTGATTAAACCTTTATGTACTTAGTTATGTTTTATGAAAAACATATGATTTGATGTATTTGAAGGATTTTTAACTAGTTGTTCAAAAACTATTTTATACTAGTTATTTATTCTTCAATTAGTTTATAAGTTATACACATGATCCTATTTTTAATCCATTGGATAAATTCTTTTGTATTCTCAAGTTTTGATGCTTCATGAATTGAATATTAGTTTAAATGTTAGTTTTTGTCAACACTAGGATTTATACTTGTACATATTATAGGTCACAAATAAATCTATATATGGTTGGGTTTGATTGCTTATTTGTGCCTATTTGGTGTGCTAGTATAGCCTAGCTATGATGATCCTTAAATTTTTAAACTTGTATTCCCATTTTGGATTTGTGTTATGATCATGTGCTTTTATTTCATGTATATGTTTATTGCCAAACTTTAAGATATACATGTATACCTCTTGAGTCATTTGCCTTTCATGCAAATCTATATATATGGACTCAATTGTGTTTAGGGATATGTATGTATACTTCTTGTCTTGTCAAAACATACATATACCTTGAAATATAATTTTTTAATAAAAATTTTTGTGGTGATCTTTATGTTTTCAAAATTTATGATAATTTTCACATTGTCTTATTTAAAGGAATATTGAGCTTCATTGCCATTTTCATGTGATTTACACATATTTCATGAAAAAATATTTTATTTTATTCCTTGATTGAAGGATTCCGTACTAGTTTCCAATATTTTCATTTAACTAGTTCGAGTTCTTCATGTGGTAGATTATATGATGTATACACTTAAGCTTATTTTTCTATTGGTAACATTGGATATTTTCAATTGGTATCAATATGAACTTCTTTTGTATATACTCATATTTTGTTTTCCCATATATGTATGTATCAATTTAATTTGGTATACCCATTTTTCATACATATATATGAGTTATTTGTGCTTGAGTTAAAATCGATTTACATGTTTAAAAACACAAAATTAGTTTATGCTATGCTTGATCTAAACCTCTATTTTCAATTGATTTTTCAATTGATATTTTAAACATAATGCATAAGCTTATGAAAAATAAAAAAAAATTTGATCATTATGTTTTAAAATTGGTATCAAAATTTTTAAAAAAAATTTGTTTATTTGATATCTCAAGATTTGTTTTATTCAAAATTTTGTTTTATAAGAAAAATCAAAATTTTTGAGTTGTATTGCCTATATGCAAGGAGAGCTTAACATCTCTTCTACATATAGATTCATGTTGAGTGTGTTGTATATTGAGGAGCTTGAGAACTCTTCTTTATGTGGTACACGTGTGTAGGGGAGCTTCACATCTCTTCTTATGCATTACATATTATACGTTATGTGAATTAGGGCTTGTCATCCCTCTTTTATGTAATGTATATGTGTAGGGAAGTTACTTAACCGTCTTCCTCTTCATGAATGTATATCGCATATAACCTTTCTTGATTAATTTGGTTTACCCCTTCTTTGGTTCTTTGTTTATGACAAAAAGGGGGAGAAAAATTTGATGATTTTGTTTTTACTTTAACCCCTTTGTTGATGATTGACAAAAAGGGGAAGAAGTATTTGGTATATATGCATGCTTTTGTATTTAAAGGATTTATGTTTATGCATATATGTTTTTGTTTTGCAAAGAGGAGAAAAAGATTTTGTGATTTTGTTTTATGCTTGATTAGCATGTTTACTCCTACATTTGCATACATGTTTATGTGCCTCATTGCATATTTATTTGTTTATGTGGTATGCATGAGTTAAGGGGAGCTTCTTTGAAGCTTTACTTTAATCCATGCATATATAACTTCATGAGTTTTGTCATCATCAAAAAGGGGAGATTGTTGGCCCAAAGGCCCATCACTCTAGTTTTGATGATGATCAACTCATGTAGTTATTGTACTAATGATCTTGTGTTTAATTAGTGATAGATTTGTTATCAAGATCTTAGTAGGTGCATAGCTTCAACAAAGGATTTGAAGTCAAGTTTTGGAGCTAGCACGGTTTGATTCAAGAGCTTGTGCATCAAGATCACATCAAGTACTCAAGAGGAGTCTAGCTCTATGGATCGTGTTTTGGACCAAGTCTAGAAGATGAGAAGGCTTCAAGTGAAGACTTCAAGAAGATGAAGACTTGTGTCTAGATTTGTTTAGTAAGATTTTTGCTTTTAGTTAAAATGTAAAGGATAGAGTAGTTGGTGGATTGCTCAAGTATATATCACACACACACTCTTGATTTAGTTGTCTTTTCATAAAAGAATTTTCAGATTTAGAAAAGACTTTCATTTTGGAAAAATACTTTTTGGTTTTTGAAATTTCTTATATGCATGTCTTTTATCCAAAATCATATTTAGAGCTTAATGCCAAAAACATAGATATTTCATCTTAATTGTGTAGTGGATCATATCCATACACACTATGCCTTAATGAATTCAAAATATCTTGTTTTTGTATCATGAAGAAGTTTGGAAAACAAGTTTTAGAAAAATACTAGTTTTCTATTGAGCCAATATTTCCAACTTACAAAAATAGTCCAAATCTTTTATAACATACCTTGATTTTGTGCAAGCATGTTTGTTTATCAAAGTATATTGGTAAAACTATTTTGTAGATTTTTAAGTATTTTATGGGATTTTATGTGAGCCAAAAAGACCAAGTTTTAAATCCCAGTTTTTCAGTTTCAGGCTTCAGCAAGTCGACTAGTCGACCGACCAAGTCGACTAGGGCTGAAGTCGGCCGACCAGCTCGGTCGACCGACGTGCACGGCGTGCACGCCTTGACCTGGCAGATGGCCGGTCGACCGACACAGTCGACCGGAACTGAGAGCAGTGCTCTCTGTTTATTTCGGTCGGCCGGGCGGTCGACCGGAGGCTCCAATGGTCGGATTTTTGACCGTTGGCGGTCGACCGGCCGATCGACCGGCAGGCCTGACAGACCTCCAACGGCTAGTTTTTCTATCCCTATAAATTTGGGGGTTTGGCCATTATTTTCACCAAGATTTTTAGTGGACTTTGAGCCAGTTTTTCCCAATCCATTAAAAGAGTTTTCTCCACTAAATTTAGAGCCAATACTTCCAATCAAAAGGGGAGTTTTTATCAAGAGTGTTTTAAAAGAGATTCTTTGAGTTTTCCTCCACCATCTCTTTCCTTGTTTTCTCACACAAACACTTGAGCTATCCATTGCTATATCTACCTATAGGAGTTTGTTGTGAGATGATTTTAGGTGATCAAGAGTTGTGATCACCAAAGTTCTACTTTGTACTTTGAGAAGGCGGACGGTTGTGTTCGCATTGTTTTGGGTCCTAGTGGGGACTCGGTGTTTCGAGTTCGGGTGCGAACTCTTTGTTTGAGGTGCGGCCTCGGCGAGCCGGTGGGCTTGCGGTGTGTACGGACTAGGGAGTCCGAGAGCTTGTAGGTGTTGCGGCACCGGGTGATCCATTGGGATCGATTATGGTTGAAATCCTTCGTGTGTCGAAGGCGGGGATGTAGAGCAAGTGTGCTCGAACCTCGAAACAAATCCCTTGTGTTTGCGATTGCTCACTCTCTCTCTCTCTCTCTTTGTCTCTTGTTTATATCTTGCATGCTATTACTTGTCTTATCTTTACATGCATGATATATTTGTGTGCTTAATTGTTATACTTGCTTGGGTTTCTTTGCTAACATTTGTATTCAACCAAGAGAGCCAACGCGGCACCTCAACCCATTCAAGGGGAATCTGGAGGAGTTTGTCCAGAGCCCTTCACGGGGAATTCGGCAACACTCTTGTGTTATACGTAGTGTTTAGTGTAATAGTTTTGTTTAGGTCATAATAGTTTACACTTCCGCATTATTTGGCATTAAGTGACTACTAGATTAGCCATCACCTATTCACCCCCCTCTAGGTGAACCTACAAAACTCGCGTCCAATGAGATGAAACGCGAGGCTCATATGAAGTTCGTGTGTGAACTTCACACTTGAAGACTTAGAAAAGTTTCTAAATATAGAGATTCAAATGCGAGTCTCAAAATGAACGAGACCCACGTTAGTCTCAAAATGCGAAGTTCACCAAACTCGTATTCAATTCATAAACGCGAGGGTCGCATAGACAAAACAAAACGCGAGGATCATCAGACCCGCGTTTCATCCATCAACATGAAAGTCGCGTTTACAAATCAAACACGAGTCTGCAAACTCCGTGTTGATTATTGAACATCAAGAAGAAGTTCAAGGGGCAAGCCCCCTTCGAGTTCAATGGCAAAGCCATTTTTATTTACCTGAAATGGGGCGCCTGAGAAGGAGAACCACCCAAGGTGGTCAGCGCAGCAGCAACACTTGAAGAAGAAGCAGCAATTTGATTTCCTTTAAGAGCCATTGAATTGATTCGAATCTTGAAGAAAGATTTTGAAAAACTGAAGCTTTTGGGTTCTCTGAAAGCTCGAAAGCTTTAGATCTCAAACACGGGTTCGGAGGAAGATAATAGTCAAAGTGAAGAGACTATTGAAAGACCCCGGTCTTTTTATAGGCTTTTCAATGACCGAGATACGCAGCACAAATCTCGAACTCAAATTGAGCTAACACGTGGCACTGATGAGCTTCGCGTTTTAGACGACCTCCATATCTAAAATGATCCACAATGACCTTCGTGTTTCAAGCAAACTATATTCGTGTCAAAAAGCTTTGAGCGTGGCATTCACGTCTCGATCACAATAGCCAGGGTCACGTCTCAACATCAAACGAGTACCGCCTGTCAAACATCAAATGAGAGTCGCGTTCAATCGAAGTTCGCTTTCAAAGAAGATAAGGCGCGACACTCACATTTCAATGAGAGGTGCGTTCTCTCCCAAACACAAAGAGTATGTCTCTAATTTTGCAATCAGTTCAAACTGGCAAAAGGAATCGACAAGTCCACCGGTTCAACAATACACTAACAACCAAATCAGAGCTCAGATAAGTTCTAAATTTCATATCTAGATACTTACAAATGATCATCCTTGGAGACTTCAAGCAGTTCAACAGTACACTCACGAAGACCAAAATTTAGACAAGATCAAGCTCGGGGCATTTCAAAATGATTGTCAGTCCAATCACGAAAACTCAAATCAACATCAGGTCCAAAGTATTCCAAAATCCCTTTCAGCCAACTGCGTAGTTTTGAAAACTTTAGAGGGGGTTCTATAGGCTGTCTATTGAAGACAAAGCCTCTGACGCGAGCTTTACAAACGCGGACCTTATCTCCTATGTGTGAGGGTCCTTTTTCAACTCCAACACGAGCTTGTGAGCTCCGCGTTTTAATTCAAACACGAGCCTCTGAGCTCCGCGTTTCAACTCAAATGCGAGCCTGTGAACTCCGGATCTCAGACAACAGAATGAAGTCTGCATTCAATGAGACCCTCGTTTCTGTTGTAACTGACAACCATGATCAATTAACTCCCCATGAAATGCGGGTTTTAATCCCCATTATGGAGGATTTATAGGAGATAATTATACCCCTGAAGACCCTAATAAATACCTATGAATGTTATGAAAAAAGGGTCAGCAACTTGGAGAAAATCAATATGTGAATTTCAAATAGTTCGATATTCGAGCATCCTTGGCCTTAAAGAGTTCTGCTCTTCTAACTTGTTGTGTATAATTTCTAAATCTCTTTGAGATTATTTTAAGCCATTAACTAAAGCTACACACTTCATCAGTGATTAAAAGAGAAGATCTGAAGACCATGCTTGAGTCTCGGCTTGTCAACGGAAGATGAGAATCACCTACCATCGCTATACAAAGAATTCAGCTTTAAATAAAGAGGAGATACACTCAAACCCACCTCTCTTTTGTAATCAGAATTGTTCTGTTATAATTTTCATCCACTCAAAGAATTTTACAACTGAAATTTTCTGACCAAACAAC
The DNA here is from genome assembly GCA_038442645.1 of Agave tequilana. Taxonomy (NCBI): domain Eukaryota; kingdom Viridiplantae; phylum Streptophyta; class Magnoliopsida; order Asparagales; family Asparagaceae; genus Agave; species Agave tequilana. Next base: position 122,916 of record JAVJIF010007207.1, read on the forward strand.
CGAAAAGGTGGTTCAGAGACCAGGGGAGGTCTACGAAGATTATCTCGAGAGAAGGAGTACCTGTTGGGAGCCTGGCGAGGGTGATTGTCTGGCTATTTGTGGTGAGGGTGATTGTCTGGCTGTTTGAGGTGGTGGGAGTGTGAATCCAACTGAGGATTGCGAGGAGGTGATCGGAGACGGCGTTGAGTACGGTTGTCACGAAAGAAAGGGGAGACTGGGCATGCATTGGAGAGGGTGACGAGGGAGGTCATTAGAAAGAGGAGGAAGGTCAATGGAGGAGAACTGAAACCTCTGAGGATTAGAGGTGAGGTTTGGCGGGCGAGGGAGATATAGGAGAGTAATCTGGGGGACTGCTATCGAGGACTACGTTTTGGGGAGGGCAATCTCTAGACTCATCAAGAGCAGAGAGGTTGTCTTCTTTGGGGGGTGGTGGAGGGGATGGAGCTTGGAACAGGCACCGGCGAGAAGGTGGCTGCGATGTGAGCGAGATGGGAACTTAGAGAGGGTAGATGAAGGGCCTGTTTGTTTCGCCGCAAAACGTCGCAAGTCGTAAGTCGTAAGTCGTAAAATGAGAATGGAAAAAGTGAACTGTAGCAGAAAAAATATATTGTGTTTTACAGTGTTTGATTGGTAAAGTGAAATTGTAAATGAAAAAGTATATTGTGTTTTACGGTGTTTGGTTGGTAAAGTGAAAGTGTGAATGAGAAAGTATATGTGTTTTACGGTGTTTGGTTGATAACTTAAAAGTGTAAGTGAAAAAGTTGGCCACAAAATTAACTGTAGCAGTGATTTAAATATTATAAATACTATTAAATTAAATATACTATTGAAAATTAAATTGTACTAATAAATTTGAGATAAAATATTAATATTTTAATTATAACAATAATATTAATAAAATATTAGTAAAATTAGTAAAATATTACTAAAATATTAACTAAATGAATAATTATAAAATTTTAAGAAAATATAATGAACATTAATAAAATTTTAAGGATACTAATAAAACATAAATATTAAAAAATATTAAGAAAAATAATAAAATATAGTTATAATATTATAATATTATAAAATACTTAAGATTATTATAATATTAAATTTTATTATAATAGTATTGTAATATCATAAAAATATAAAATAAACAAAATAAAATATAATTATAAATTTAATAATAAAATATTATTACAATATTAACATAATAAAATATTAATATAATTTTAAAGTATATTATAATATTAATAAAGTAATTATTTATAATAAGAAATAAATAAATTAAATATATAATAATTTTATAGTAAAGCATATTATTGTTATATTAATAAAATATTAAAACTAAATAAAATTTAAGAAAATTGGTGTAAATATTAATAAAATAATAAAGTATTAAATAAGAATATTAAATTAAAATATTAAATTAAAATAATTAAATATTAAATATTAAAACAATATTAAAAATAATAAAAAACTATAAATACAAATATAAAATAATTAGATAAGAAATTAAACACTATTAAAAATATTAAAAATATTAAATATTTAATAATATTAAATTATATATTGATTATCAAGTAACTGCTTTGGAACTGCAAGTGTACTACAAATAGAATTTATATGACCATAAAATTAACTGTAGCAATTGCAAGTGAGAAAATGTGAGTGTAAAAGTGAGATTTACATGACCACAAATTTAACTGTAGCAACTGTAAATGGGAAATGAGAGTTGCATTTTGTAAGTTGTTTTGCAGCGAAACAAACAGCGGAAAATGGAAAAGAAGTTTTACGACTTGCGATTTTGCGGCCTTTTGCGGGGAAACAAACGGACCCGAAGTCTGAACAGTCTTGCAAACAGATGCAAAGTGACCAATCTTGCTACATTCATAGCACATCACTCTGTCACGACAAACGGGCCTGTTTGTTTCGTTGCAAAACATCGCAAGTCGTAAGTCGTAAAATGAGAATGAAAAAAATGAACTGTAGCAGAGAAAATATATTGTGTTTTACGGTGTTTGGTTGATAAAGTGAAGTGTAAATGGAAAAGTATATTGTGTTTTACGGTGTTTGGTTGGTAATGTAAAAGTGTAAGTGGAAAAGTTGACCACAAAATTAACTGTAGCAGTGATTTAAATATTATAAATACTAGTAAATTAAATCTACTATTTCAAATTAAATTGTATTAATAAATTTGAGATAAAAAATTAATAATCTTAATATTTTATTTAAAACAATAATATTAATAAAATATTAGTATAAATAGTAAAATATTACTAAAATATTAACTAAATAAATAATATAAAATTTTAAGAAAATCTAAAGAACGTTAATAAAATTTTAATAATACTAATAAAATATAAATATTAAAAAATGTTACAACAATAATAAAATATTGTTATAATATTATAATGTTAAAAATACTTGGAAATTATTATAATACAAATTTTATTATAATATTATTGTAATATTATAGAAATATAAAATCAATAAAGTAAAATATAATTATAATTTAATAATAAATTATCATTATAGTATTATTATACTGAATTATTATTACAATATTAACATAATAAAATATTAATATAATAATAAAATATATTCTGATATTAATAAAGTAATTTTTTATATTAAAAAATAAATAATTAAATATATAGTAATTTTATATTAAACTATAATACTGTTATATTAATAAAATATTAACTCTAAATAAAATAATAAAAAATGAAATAAGTATTAATAAAATAATAAAATATTAAATTAAAATATTAAATTAAAATAGTAAAATATTAAATATTAAAACAATAAAAAAGTTAAAGATTAAAATATAAAATAATTAAATAATTAAATAAGAAATTGAACACTATTAAAATATTAAATATTTAATAATATTTAATTATATATTAAAAAATAAATAATTAAATATATAGAAAAGTATAATATTGTTATATTAATAAAATATTAACTCTAAATAAAATAATAAAAAATGGAATAAGTATTAATAAAGTAATAAAGTATTAAATAAAAATATTAAATTAAAATAGTAAATATTAAATATTAAAACAATATTAAAAACAATAAAAAAATTAAAGATTAAAAATATAAAATAATTAAATAATTAAATAAGAAATTGAACACTATTTAAAATATTAAGTATTTAATAATATTAAATTATATATTGATTATCCAGTAACTGTTTTGAACTGTAAGTGTACTACAAGTGAGAGTTACATGACCACAAAATTAACTGTAGCAACTGCCAGTGGGAAAATATGAGTGTAAAAATGAGATTTACATCACCACAAATTTAACTGTAGCAACCGCAAGTGGGAAAAGAAGAGTTGCAAAAGTTTTTTGCATTTTGCATTTTGCAAACGAAACCAAACAAGTGTAAAATGTAAAGTTGCAAAAGTTTTTGCATTTTGCAAACATTTTACAAGTTACCAAACACGCCCAAACTAGAGCCATATGCCCCTTGCCGCCGCAGTGCAGGCAAGGAGGAGAAGATAAGAGGTGACGGTGAACTCCTTGAGCTTTGAGACTAAGAAATTTAGCTTTGGTGGGGGGATTTGATGTTGGGAGGCCATGCTTGCTCCTTTTATGCTTCCCAGTGATTAAGATCCAGCGGTCAGAGACCAGTGCTGGACTAGGATGGAGGCAATCACATGAGATCACTGTGCAGCAGTAGACGAGAAAAAGCACAGAGAAGCAACTTCAGCGAGGAAGCCACGATCACAGGCTAAAGTAAGAACAGCCCTCAGCGGATCAGGCCATAGCAGGGAGGATCACCTAACAATATTTTTTTAAGTTAAAAAAATAATTCACAAGAAAAACGAAAATAGTTTATTAGGGGGAAACAGCTACTTTCGATCACTTTGGCATCTACTTTTCGTCATCTTGCTATATAGGGCCTGTTTGTTTCGTTGCATAACGTCGCAAGTCGTAAGTCGTAAAATGAGAATGGAAAAAGTGAACTGTAGCAGAGAAAATATATTGTGTCTTACGGTATTTGGTTGATAAAGTGAAGTGTAAATAGAAAAGTATATTGTGTTTTACGGTGTTTGGTTGATAAAGTGAAAGTGTAAATGGTAAAGTATATTGTGTTTTACGGTGTTTGGTTGGTAATGTAAAAGTGTAAGTGAAAAAGTTGACCACAAAATTAACTGTAACAGTGATTTAAATATTATAAATACTATTAAATTAAATCTACTATTGCAAATTAAATTATATTAATAAATTTGAGATAAAAAATTAATAATCTTAATATTTTATTTATAACAATAATATTAATAAAATATTAGTATAAATAGTAAAATATTACAAAATATTAACTAAATAAATAATATAAAATTTTAAGAAAATCTAAAGAACATTAATAAAATTTTAAGAATACTAATAAAATATAAATATTAAAATATCTTACAAAAATAATAAAATATAGTTATAATATTATAATATTAAAAATACTTGAAAATTATAATAATATAATTTTATTATAATATTAAAAAATCTTACAAAAATAATAAAATATAGTTATAATATTATAATATTAAAAATACTTGAAAATTATTATAATATAAATTTTATTATAATATTATTGTAATATTATAGAAATATAAATTAACAAAGTAAAATATAATTATAATTTAATAATAAATTATCATTATAGTATTATTATACTGAATTATTATTACAATATTAACATAATAAAATATTAATATAATAATAAAATATATTATGATATTATTAAAGTAATTTTTATATTAAAAAATAAATAATTAAATATATAATAATTTTATATTAAAGTATAATATTGTTATATTAATAAAATATTAACTCTAAATAAAATAATAAAAAATGGAATAAGTATTAATAAAATAATAAAGTATTAAATAAAATATTAAATTAAAATATTAAATTAAAATAGTAAAATATTAAAATTAAAACAATATTAAAAACAATAAAAAAATTAAAGATTAAAAATATAAAATAATTAAATAAGAAATTGAACACTATTTAAAATATTAAATATTTAATAATATTAAATTATATATTGATTATCAAGTAACTGTTTTGAACTATAAGTGTACTACAAGTGAGAGTTACATGACCACAAAATTAACTGTAGCAACTGCAAGTGGGAAAATATGAGTGTAAAAGTGATATTTACATGACCACAAATTTAACTGTAGCAACTGCAAATGAGAAAAGAAGAGTTGCGTTTTGCAACTTGTTTTTTAGCGAAACAAACAACGGAAAATGGAAAAGAAGTTTTACGACTTGCGTTTTGCGGCGTTTTGCGGCGAAACAAACACGCCCATAATCTTGACACGAAGAAACTGTATAGGACGCAATATTATCGTTTGAAAAACATGATGAAAAAGATTTAATACAATGTGAGTGGTCCCAATAACTTAAAAACAAAGGTCTCTGCCATTATTACTAGTTAAATTTATGGAATAATTAAGAAAAAGGTAGAACCAAAGTTAGAGAAGAAGAGAATGTGGCTCTCTAAAGCCATTGCTGAGTTGTGCTCGAACAATCCTTAACTTAAGATAATAGGGCGAGAAGACAATGAAAATTGCACCAAAATACACCGTGCTTTACGGAACTGACAATTGATGGAAGATACCAGGAACACAAGTGTAGGGAGCGAGAGGAGATGAAAGCTTGATGAAGCATGTTGAATCCAACTTAGATTCAGACTTCATTTCTAAAAGGAGTGGAATCCAATAGAAGTTTTTTAATAGGCAAATTGCTTCTTCTTTTAGGATTTGAATTCCTTTTAGGATTTGGACTCCTTTCCTGTTTGGGATCAAATCCAATTGGGGTTTCCTAAATCTCAGGGACTCTGTCGCTATAAATAAGGGATAGAGCCCTCATGTATTGTATCCCTGAAAATCCCACTGAAAATCTCCATTGGAAATTCCTTGAAGAAGGAATAAGTTGTAATTGATTGTTGAATCGATAAAATCTCTCTCTCCCTTGCCCCGAGGACGTAGGCACATTGTCGAACCTCGTTAAATACTGTGTTGAATATATTTCTCTATTGTTTTCTGTTCTTGTCGTGTTGGTTACATCTCCGACTGCATCAGTCTCCGCCTGGTTGGTGGATTCCTCAGAGAAAGGTTGTTGTCCTGCGCACAACAATTGGTATCAGAGCATCCCAGATTCGGCGTGGGATCGTGTGTTAATTCAAGGGCATCAGTTACTGTTTGGCGGAGATCGTGTGTCGATCTCAGAGCGGCGTTAGGACTATTTGTGGGATTGTGTGTCGATCTCAAATCAGCTTGTAGATTGCTCGAGGATCAATTCGAAGGAGTAGATAGTTTCGGAAACTCTTCGAGGGTTTCTTGTAGAGGTAAAGATCCTGTCTTTATCTAGTTTGTTTTATCTAACTCCGTTTGTTTTCGCATTGCTTTGAGGAATCAGTTGAGAAGATGGCTGGAGAAGGTATATCATCGGGAAAAAATCTATGAATCCATATCTACTGAGGATTGATGTGGTGAAATTTAATGGCACGAACAACTTCGGTATGTGGAGGTGTGAGGTGATGGTTGCGCTGACGGCATCAAACCTCGAAGACACTATACGGTTGGAGAAGAAGCGCGCATCAACAACTGAAGAAGATTGGGACAAGATGAACCGTACGGCGTGTGGCTTGATCAGGTCTTGTCTGACACAAGACATCAAGTATCATGTGTTGCATGAGACATCTGCGTGGCAGCTGTGGGAGATCCTGGAGAAGAAGTATCTGACTAAAAGCATCGAATTGCGGTTGCAGTTGAAGAATAAGCTTTATAGTTTTCAGATGCAAAGAGGATGCTCCGTCAATGAACACTTGAATCACTACATGAAGCTTCTTACAGATCTAATTAATGTGGATGTGGAGACCAGTGAAGAGGAAAAGGCGGTAATTCTTTTGAACTCTTTTCCTAGGGAAGAGTATGAGACCTTTACTCTTACATTGATCAATGGAAGAAAATCTCTTAACTACAGTGAGGTGTCTGCTGCTCTTGTGAGTTATGAAGCAAGGAGACATGACAGATTGTATTCTTCGAGAAGCAGAACAGTAGAGGCATTGGCGGTAAGAGGCAGAAGTACCAATAGGAAGGGAAGAAATGATCAGCGAAGATCAAAATCCAGATCAGGCATCAGAGATCTGAAGAGGAATCAGTGCGCCTTGTGCAAGGAACTAGAGCACTGGAAAGTTGATTGCCTGAAGGCCAAAAGTAAGAAGCTGGAGTCAAAGACCGAGGCGAATCCCGCACAGGCGGATGGATCGGATTCAGACTCACCGGTATTTTCTTTCTCTGTTACTAATCCTACTGTTAGTTACTCAGATAATGCTGAGTGGATCTTGGATATCGGAGCCACCTATCATGTGTGCCCGAATATGGCCTGGTTTTCTAGTTTTGAGAAGGTAGATAGATGTTACACGGTCATGGGTGATGATCATCATGTAATATAGAAGGGATAGGTACAGTCCGTGTCAAGATGGAAGATGGGATAGTACGAGATTTAAAGGAGGTGAGGTATGTACCTCAACTCAAAAGGAATCTTATCTCTGTTGGTGCTTTGAAAGCATTGGGTCTTGTGATATCTATACGAGATGGTGTTCTCAAGATGATCAAAGGCTCCATGGTGGTGATGAAGGGCGTCTGCCGGAACAATCTCTACTACTTGAAGGGTAGTACGGTGGTGGAGACTTCTAGTTCTTCAGATAATGGTTGCACAAAGGTCTGGCAGGTGAAGGTCAGACATGGAGGTGAAAAGTCTTTGCAAGCTCCTACAAAGAAGGGATCGTTGGAAGGTGCTGCTACCTGCAACTTGGAGGGTAAACACAGCGTTCTGGACAAGAAGAAGTGAAATTCAGTACCAATGCTCACCGCTCAGAAGATCTTCTTGATTATATTCACTTAAGTATTTGGGGACTTGCTAAGACTGCATCGCTTGGAGGTCATAGGTACTTTGTCTCTTTTATTGATAGTTTATCTAGGCATTGTTGGATATATCCCATGAGAAAAAGGTATGAAGCCCTAGATATGTTGGTGAAGTGGAGAGGAAGAATGGAGAAGCAGATAGGTAGAAAGATCAAGGAGCAACTGATTGGTATGTTGGAAGAGATATGAACCAATTCCTACGATTTGGCCAGAACACCGGAATTGGTACTCACTTCACAGAAGGTATACATGGGTTGGCTAAGGAAATAAATCGTTCCTTGCTGGAGAAGGTTGGGTGCTTGTTATCAAATGCAAGATTAAACAAATCATTTTGGGTTGAGGCGATTGTGTATGCTAGCCATCTCATAAATGGATCGACTGTGATAGGAGATAAAACTCCATTGAAAATTTGGTCTGGGAAAGCTGCTCAAGATCATGGTTTGCTGCGGAAATTTGGAAGTCCGACCTACTTCAGTGCCAAGATGGCAAGGTGAATCCCCGAGCAATGAAGTTTGTGTTTTTGGATGTCAAGCGAAATATGAAAGGCTACAGGTTATGGGCCCCGAAAACAAGAAGATCATGTTGAGTCGGCATGTCACGTTTAAAGAGACTTCAGTGTTGAAGTCTACCGTCTCTCAGCAGGTGAGAGGACGAAGACCAAGGAAGTATCGTAGCGGGTGGAGGTTGATGCTACTCCACCATCTCTAGTTGGTTCGGCATTAGAGAAGACTTCACCGGATGTGATAGCGGGTGGTGATCATGTAGCCAGGATTGATGCTGAACAGGTTGAAGACATTGATGAGAATGTCGAATTGTTTGCAGCCATTAGAACCAAGGTAAAACCACGCACGTGGGTGAAGAAGCATGAATCTCAAGCTTGTGAACCCGACAAGCTCAAGTTGAAGCCCGCTGCTCTCCATGATGACACTGAGGAGGTTCATATGACTCAACCAGATAGGTTCGCTACTGAAGATCAAGGTACAAGTGCTTGAGCTTGATGGAGCTCATTTGAATGAACTACGGTTGGCTTGATCCTTTGGGCAAGGTACGTAGGCTGTCATAAAGGCGCAGCCACATGAGGTGATGCAACCCATATGAAGCTATTTGGTTCTCGAGAAGCTAATTGAAACTTCACGTAGAGGTGAAGAGTTGGAATTCACGTAGAGGTGAGGTGTTGTAATCTCGATGAACAGTTGATCTTCTGGTGAGAAGATATTTAAGCTTGCATAAGGAGAGGTGTGCATCCAGTTTGTTGAAGCTGATGATGGTGTTCGGTGTGCTCTACTCAAACTTGGTTGAACCATTAGCTGAAGACATGTAGACTGGAGAGAGCCAGTCAATTGGAGAGTCAATGTTGGCTCCTGATGAGTTCTTCATGAGGTCATGTAGTTGCTGAGTTGGAGACACGTTCGGTGATTAACATGTATGGTATTTCTCCTAAGGTGAAGTGATGGGAAGGCATAAATGGTGCATTCCGGTTGGATAGCTAAGCTGAAGTTGAAAATTTACAATTGATATTGGAGTTTGGTGAGGTTGCAGGTAGCAACTGTTGGCCCAGAGGCCTTCCACTCTAGTTTTGATGATGATTAACTCATGTAGTTATGTTTACTAATAATCTTTTGATTTTAGTTTCAGATCATGTAATAAGATATTAGTTGGTGATTGCTTCAAAAAGAGGAGTTTGGAAGCCTTTACATGGTGATTCCAGATCCCGAGCATCAAGATCATACCTTCACTCATTGGAGTCTAGCTCGTGGATCACAGTTTGGACCGAGTCGACTTGAAGATGAAGATCGTCAAGAAGACTTAGGTATCTTAGTTTTAGTTTAGTGTGTTTAGATCCATTTGTAAAGCTTAGTATAGTTGATATGCTCAAGTGCACTATACACATACACGTTTTGGTTTTGATATTGGTTTTCATGAATAGATTGATCAAAATAAGTTTAAATGGTTTATATGTATAGTAGATGTATTCTTTCTATACATGCATGCTTAAACTTCTTAGACAAACTTATTTTGACTATCCTATTCATGTATTGAAAAATCAAAGTTTGATAAAATACATGTTTTAGTTTTTGATAAAAATAATAAAACACAAAAATGGTTTCATATGCTTGATATTTGAGTTGAAATTTTTATCACATGTTTATATATCAATGCAAAATGCTAAAACTATTTTTGGGGATTTTTAGAAGTTTTTAAAGATTTTTTAGAAATATTTTTAAACTGTTTTTCTGTCCCAGAAATTGACTGCTAGGCTTTGGCGGTCGACCGGGCGGGTCGACCGTAAGCCATAGTCGGTCGACCGGTCGGTCGACCGACGTGCACAGGTCTGTGCAGGTCTGGCCAGGCAATGGGACGGTCGACCGGGCGGTCGACCGGACCAGAGAGCTTTGCTCTCTGTATCTGGGCGGTCGATCGGGCGGTCGACCGGGTTGCCCCAACGATCATATTTATGACCGTTGGTGGTCGACCGGGCGGTCGACCGCCAGTTGTCTGGCTGTCAGAAACAGCCAAACGGCTAGTTTTTGGGAAGAGGCTATTTAAGCCTCATCTCTTGGGGTTTTGATAAGATTTTCAAGAGCAAAAATTCCTACTTTTCTTAATTGTTTTTACAAGTTTTAAAAAGTGTTTTAGAGCTTAAAAGATTTCATCTTTATTGTTTTTCAAGGGTTTTGGAAAATCAAAGAAAACTAGGTTTTTGAGATATTATTTTGGATTTTCATTTCTATCATCTACAAGAGATTTCCCAAGTAGTTTTTCTTTGTTATTTGATTTCCAAAAACACCTTGATATCCACTTGAGCTATATCTCCTATCCTAATCTATTAGGATCTTTGTTTGTGGAAAAAGAGAAGTGTTTGAGGTTGATTAAGCCTCCAAGTTGTAAACCCTCCTTGTTTTGTTGTATCCCTCTTTGTAGAGGTTGATCGGAGTGGTATTGGTTTGTATCTCTCTTCGGTAGATGTGATTGAGTTTGTTTGTTGGCTACGGGCCTTATCCCTCTTCGGTAGAGGTGGATTGTGGTTGTATTTGCCTCGGTGGCATTGTAAGGTTGAGAGAGGAGTTCGGTACTCCTTTAGTGGATTAAAAATCCTTCTCGGTGAAGGCGGGGACGTAGAGCCAGGGGCTCGAACCTCGATACATATCTTTGTGTTTGCGTTTGATCCATTGTCTCTTTAACTCTCTCTCTCTCTCTCTTTATTTGTGTTTGTGCATAGCATCATTCATATCATTCATATCTATTTGCTTGTGTTGTGCCTTGCATTATTTCATATTGCTTATCATCCTTATATGCTTGGCTTGTTTGTGTGTGCCTCACTTGTACTTAACCACAAGAGCTTCATATAGCACCTCAACTCTTATCTAGGGGAATCAAGAGGAGTTAGTCCAGAGCCCTCACGGGGAATTCGGCTACAATTGTTGGTTGTTTTAAGTGTATTGCAAATTATTTTAGCTTCCGCATTCTTCCGCATTTAGTTTCTAGATTAGCCATATCACCTATTCACCCCCCCCCCCCTCTAGGTGATTTCAATTGGTATCAGAGCCTACGCTCCTGATACTTTAGGTTTTACAACCTAGGAGTGAGATCTTTGTTTAGCTAATCTACCGTTTGCATTTGCACATTTGTTTGCTTGGACACATTTAGTTTGCACTCATGGATAGCCCTCCTATGTTTGATATTTCTAGACTTGATATTTGGAAGGTCAAGATGAGTTGCTATTTGAAGACCCTAGGCTTGCATGTCTTTCTTGCCGCTACCAAGAAATGCTATCTTGGTAACCGCAATCATATAGGGGCCAATGCACAAGCCCTTGAGGCCATTAGAAGCACGCTACCTAAAGAATATCTTATGCATGTTTCTAACCTTGATTCCTCTTTTGTAGTGTGGAACAAGTTGACCACAACCACCACCTCCAAGCTTCAATTGCAAATCCAACCGGAGGAAACTAGTGGAGAATCTGAGTCTCAATGATACATGGTCCAAGGGAATGATTCCCTTGAGGTACATTCGGAATCTCAACTAGATAATGATAGTGCTAGTTCTTCATGTGATGAGAATATTGATGCCCTTGCTTTAAATGAAGAACTTTCTATAGTTTGTGAAAAATTAATAGAAAAATATAATATTTTGAAAAAGAAGAGTTTTGAACTTAATAAAGAAAATAAGGTTTTATGTTCAAAACTTGACATAGTTTTGCAAGAGAAAGTGGAGATTTTCAATGAGAGAGATTCATTGAAACTAGAACTTGCCCTAAAAGAAAATAAATTTTTGAAAAGCAAAAATGATTGTGATGATGTATTGAAGAAAAATGAGGTTTTATCTTCAAACTTAGATTTTATTTTAAAAGATAATCATTCTTTGAAAAATGAAATTGATATTATTTCAAAAGAATTAGATATTTTTTTAAAGAAAAATGTTTCTTTGAAAAATGAGATTGATTCCCATGTTTGCCATGCTAGGGTAGTTTCATCTAGATCACCCATTGCCTGTACCTCTTCTTTTAGGATTAATGATGATATTTGTTTATTAAAGAAGAGTGTAGATTGTTTGGGCTCCACTTTGAGCAAATGTGTAGTGGGTCATACATGTTTGGAATCTTTGTTTCGAAAGAAATAAGTTCCATCTATTCATGCACACCCCCACGGCATACACATGCTCCACACGGACACCATCATCACTTGTATGCTTATGTGTACACTTGTACACATTGTGGACGTAAGGGCCACCTTGCTAAATTTTGTTATGATAGAATACATGTTTCAAATTTAGTAAATAATTTTGTTTGGGTTAGAGAAGGTACTAACCCCCATGGACCCAAAAGGATATGGGTACCAAAGACCACCCCTCTTATGTTTGATGTAGGTGTGGGATCTCACATGACGTGAGAGTAGAGGTACCTTGGAGTGGATGTGTTCCGAGCTTCATGATGACTATTTGGATGCATCACTTTCAAGGGACGTTTGATGGGAGGACCACCTTGTTTTGGAGTCATGGAGAAGTTGCCTCATAGGTTTTGGTAACGGTCTCTTACTCCTTATCTATTTTTGCATGCTTTTCATGTTTATTATATATAGCATGTTTTGATGTTTATAGATTATTATGTTAATGCCATATTTATCAGACCCTTGACATGCATGTATAGCCTTTTGAGACACCCATGTTTTATATGGACTATTATTTTAGTGTTCTCACCTTTGTTTAGCTATCATGTATATCATAGTTCTAATAACATGTGGATTTACATAATGATCATATTTATATTTATCATGTTTTATGCTTCATGATTTGAATATACGTTTAAATGTTAGTTTTCATTAAGACTAGGATTTATATTTGTGCATATAGTGGGCCACAAATAGATCATATATATGTTTGTGCTTGAATGCTTATTTGAACCCATTAGATGTGCTAGTATAGTCTAGTTTTGATGATCCATGCATTTTAAACTTGTATTCCTATTTTTGGATTTGTTTTATAATTATGTGTTTAACTTCATGTATATGTTCATTTTATCCAAACTATTGATTATACATATACATCCTTTGAACCACGTGCCTTCATGCATATACAATTAGTGGACTCATTATGTTTTGGATATGTACGTATACTTTAGTTTGTATAGGACATACATATGCCTTGAAGTATAAACCATTTTTAATGAAGATTTAGTTTTTCATGATTTTCATGTTTTAAGGAATATTGAGCTTAATGACTATTTTCATGACCTTGTATTTCACATATATCTTGTACACTCACCTTATTTATGGTTTCTCATGATTTTGTTTTCATGAGTATGATATGTGCCTTATTATTTTTGAGTGTTTAGTGACCATGTGACTTACATGTTTTCCATGAAATACAATTTTGTTTTATCCCTTGCTTGAAGGATTTCGTACTAGTTTATAAAATTTCTTTTAACTAGTTCGTATTCTTCATATGGTAGAGTTTTCAAACAAACTTTATTTTCTAAACCTATTTTTGAAAACCCCTACCTTCCATGGGCGGTTGGTTGGGAGACCATGCCTTGTGTATGCTTTACATTGAAAATCTTTTAAACATAAGCATGTGTTGGGAGGTTAGGAATATGAGATATACATTTGAGCTTATTGTTGTTTTCAATTGGTATCATTGGATTCTTTCAATTGGTATCAATTTTGACTTTTATTGTATACTCATATATTTTCGTATATGTATGCTTGCATTTCAAAGAATATCAATTCCGATTGGTATCTATTTTTCATACATATATATGTTTGTGTTTATGCTAAGCTTGAGTTTCAATTTTGTTTCAATTGATTAGTTTTCAATTGGTATTCATATACAAGCTTATGCAATGTTTCTTTTGGTATTTCATAAAGGGGGAGAAAATTTGTATTTCATATTTTAATTGGTATTTGATTTCCACTCCCTTACTTTATGATAAAAAATATTGAATTTCCATTTTGGTATCATTTGCTTTTAAAGAATAATAATTTCAATTGGTATCAAGATTTATAGGAATTCAATATTTATAATGTTTAATTTCTATTGATATCAAGATGCACTACTTTGACACATTCTTAATTGGTATCAAATTTATTTTATTGAGAAAATTCAAAATGTTTTAATAAGAAATGTTAAAAATGTTTTGATATGATTGCATATATGCAAGGAGAGCTTAACATCTCTTCTATATATAGATTCATGTTGAGTGTATCTTATATTGAGGAGCTTGACAACTCTTCTTTATGCGATACACGTGTGTAAGGGGAGCTTCACATCTCTTCTTATGCATTGCATATTTTGTGTTATGTGAATTAGGGCTTGTCATCCTTTCTTCTGTAATGCATATATGTAGGGAGTTAACTTAGCGTCTTCCTCTTCATGAATGTATATCGCATATATCTATTTATTGATTTGCTTTGTTTGACCCCTTAGTCGATTCCTTGTTTCGAACAAAAAGGGGGAGAAAATTTTATTGATTTGTTTTTACTTGGACCCCTTTGTTGATGATTGACAAAAAGGGGGAGAGATATTTGGTTTATATGCATATTTTATATGCATTTTTTGTTTTATTTATTAGTTTGTTGTTTAATTGTTTAATTGGTATCAAGAGCATTATTTAAGAACATGTTTTTATTGATATCAAGAGCACGTTTTATGCATATCTATGCATTCATGTTTAGTATTTATTGCATATTTATTTGTTTATTGCTATGCATGAGTTAAGGGGGAGGTTCTTTGAAGCTTGACTTTAATCCATGCATATATAACTCCATGAGTTTTGTCATCATCAAAAAGGGGGAGATAGTTGGCCCAGAGGCCTTCCACTCTAGTTTTGATGATGATTAACTCATATAGTTATGTTTACTAATAATCTTGTGATTTTAGTTTCAGATCATGTAAAAAGATATTAGTTGGTGATCGTTTCAAAAAGAGGAGTTTGGAAGCCATCACATGGTGATTCCATAGCCCGAGCATCAAGATCATACCTTCACTCATTGGAGTCTAGCTCGTGGATCACAGTTTGGACCGAGTCGACTTAAAGATGAAGATCGTCAAGAAGACTTAGGTATCCTAATTTTAGTTTAGTGTGTTTAGATCCATTTGTAAAGCTTAGTATAGTTGATATGCTCAAGTGCACTATACACATACACGTTTTGGTTTTGATATTGGTTTTCATGAATAGATTGATCAAAATAAGTTTAAATGGTTATATGTATAGTAGATGTTTTCTTTCTATACATGCATGCTTAAACTTCTTAGACAAACTTATTTTGACTATCCTATTCATGTATTGGAAAATCAAAGTTTGATAAAATACATGTTTTGGTTTTTGATAAAAATAATAAAACACAAAAATGGTTTCATATGCTTGATATTTGAGTTGAAATTTTCATCACATGTTTATATATCAATGCAAAATGATAAAACTATTTTTGGGGATTTTTAGAAGTTTTTAAAGATTTTTTAGAAATATTTTTAAACTGTTTTTCTGTCCTAGAAATTGACTGCCAGGCTTTGGCGGTTGACCGGGCGGGTCGACCATAAGCCATAGCCTGTCGACCAGTCGGTCGACCGACGTGCACAGGTCTGTGCACGTCTGGCCAGGCAATGGGACGGTCGACCGGGCGGTCGATCGGACCAGAGAGCTTTGCTCTCTGTATCTGGGCGGTCTATCGGGCGGTCGACCGGGCTGACCCAACGGTCATATTTATGACCATTGGAGGTCGACCGGGCGGTCGACCGCCAGTTGTCTGGCTGTCAGAAACAGCCAAACGGCTAGTTTTTGGGAAGAGGCTATTTAAGCCTCATCTCTTGGGGTTTTTGATAAGATTTTTAAGAGCAAAAATTCTTACTTTTCTGAAGTGTTTTTACCAATTTTAAAAAGTGTTTTAGAGCTAAAAAGATTTCATCTTTATTGTTTTTCAAGGGTTTTGAAAAATCAAAGAAAATTAGGTTTTTGGGATATTGTTTTGGATTTTCATTTCTATCATCTACAAGAGATTTCTCAAGTAGTTTTTCTTTGTTATTTGATTTCCAAAAACACCTTGATATCCACTTGAGCTATATCTCCTATCGTAATCTATTAGGATCTTTGTTTGTGGAAAAAGAGAAGTGTTTGAGGTTGATTAAGCCTCTAAGTTGTAAACCCTCCTTGTTTTGTTGTATCCCTCTTTGGTAGAGGTTGATCGGAGTGGTATTGGTTTGTATCCCTCTTCGGTAGAGGTGATTAAGTTTGTTTGTTGGCTACGGGCCTTATCCCTCTTCGGTAGAGGTGGATTGTGGTTGTATTTGCCTCGGTGGCATTATAAGGTTGAGAGAGGAGTTCGGTACTCCTTTAGTGGATTAGAAATCCTTCTCGGTGAAGGCGGGGACGTAGAGCTAGGGGCTCGAACCTCGATACATATCTTTGTGTTTGCGTTTGATCCATTGTCTCTTTAATTCTCTCTCTTTATTTGTGTTTGTGCATAGCATCATTCATATCATTCATATCTATTTGCTTGTGTTGTGCCTTGCATTATTTCATATTGCTTATCATCCTTATATGCTTGGCTTGTTTGTGTGTGCCTCACTTGTACTTAACCACAAGAGCTTCATATAGCACCTCAACCCTTATCTAGGGGAATCAAGAGGAGTTAGTCCAGAGCCCTTCATTGGAAATTCGGCTACACTTGTTGGTTGTTTTAAGTGTAGTTGCAAATTGTTTTCAGCTTCTGCATTCTTTCGCATTTAGTTTCTAGATTAGTCATATCACCTATTCACCCTCCCCCTCTAGGTGATTTCAGCAACGACAAATTTAATTTGGATTTGCTGAGATCAGTGAAAATCAATTGTACGTGTACTGGCGATTTGTTTGAAGGAACATGTTTCGTCTGTTGGCCAAGTCGAGATCGTGTGTCGATTTCACCGAGATCATGTGTCGATTTCGCCGAGTTCGTGTGTCAATTTCGCTGAGATCATGTGTCGATTTCGCCAGGTGATATTGGTGTTCGTTGGAGTTCAGCCCAGATTTGAAAAATCTTCACCGAGGTGGAGAATTGTAGGGAGCGAGAGGAGATGAAAACTTGATGAAGCTTGTGGAATCCAACTTGGATTCAGACTTCGTTTCTAAAAGGAGTGGAAAGTTTCTTAATAGGCAAATTGCTTCTCCTTTTAGGATTTGAATTCCTTTTAGGATTTGGACTCCTTTCCTGTTTGGGATCAAATCCAATTGGGGTTTCCTAAATCCCAGGGACTCTATGGCTATAAATAAGGGCTAGAGCCCTCATATATTATATCATTGAAAATCCCACTGAAAATCTCCATTGGAAATTCCTTGAAGAAGGAATAAGTTGTAATTGATTGTTGAATCAATAAAATCTCTCTCTCCCTTGCCCCGAGGACGTAGGACGTTGCCGAACCTCGTTGTAACACCCTGTTCCCGGGATACGTACCCTGATACGTATCCCAAAATTTTCGACCGTATTGTTCAATTTTCTTCCGGTATTTGCTTTTAGGTCGTGATTACTTATATTATTGTGTATCAGATCTGGATTCTCTGATCTAGAGTAAGCCCTGACCCGGACTGAGAACCGGATACTAGCCTGCTGCCCGATTTGACTTTCTAGAAGTCAGATTTGACCAATTTCAGTTTCAGCACTGTTTTCTAATATTTTAGATTTTTCATGATTTTCTGAAAATTTTCAGAATTTTTCTACAAAATCTCCAAAATCGGTGTCGGTCGGCATCACTGACTGATTCCCCAATTTTTAGTTTTCAAATGGGATTGAATTTCAAAAATAGATTTCACGGTACTTCTTAGAATTTCATTTTCTATTATAAACATTTTTTGAGATTTTTCTAAATTTATCAAAATTTCACCGATTTTAGCATCGGCGGTATCGCCGGAAGATTTTAGGATTTTTAATTTGAAAACTACATTGAATTTCTCGAATCTGATTTCACCGAGTATCTTAAATAATATTTATTATTTTGGAAATTTTTCAGAACGTTTCTGAAACAGTCGAATTTTTGCCCTATTAAAATAATAATATTATTTACTGACAATTTCTTTTCTTACTTTTTCCTTCTCTACTCCCCTATACTTTGTACTTTCAAAAATAATTATAAATAAATTATTTAATAATAAAAATTTTAAACTATTTTATTTTTTTCCTTATTTTTTTCTTTTTTTTAATTTTCTTTCTTTTCTTCTTTTCTTTTCTTCTCCTTCACTCCAACACCCATACCCTGCATTTCAACGCCAGTCCCTGCAGCCCTGCTGCAGCTGTAAAAACAGCAGCACATCCCCCATCTCCCCCACATCCCCTTTCATCATCACCACTCCTTTCCTTCTCCATTTAATCTCCTTCCTTCTCTTCCCATTTCCAATTTCATTTTAACTCCAAACCACTTCAAACTAACCCAACTCCTTCATCTTCCCCTCAACCGCCGCCGGCCACTCTCACCACCGCCGCCGGCGCCCTAGCTGCCGCCGGCGCCTAGCCTCCAAGTCCCCACTTCAACCATCTCCAATTTCCTCTACATTCCTCCAATTTCAACATAACTCATCACCTTATGTACTTCCTCTCCATCTCCAAAATTCACCCACATCTCCATAAATTCCACCACTCCCACCACACCATCATCACCTCCTCCTCCTCCTCTAAGTCCCCAACACCACCAATCACCACCACAACCACCATAACCACCACCACCACCAACTACCACCACCACCTCCACCAAACACCACCTAACAACAACCACAATAGCAACACAGCCACCCCCCTCTCCTCCCTGGGGGCGCGCGCGCAGCCACTCCCCGGCGGCGGTGCTGCCGTCGCCAGGCCGTCAGCGGTGGCCGCTGGCAGTGGCCGACGGCCACCCTCCCCCTCCATTCTTTTTCCTTCTTTCTTTCTTCTTTTTCTTTCTTTCTTTCTTTCTGTCCTTTCTTTTCTTTTCTTTCCCTAAATAAACCAACTTTTCCCACTACCCTAAAATACCCTCCATCTCTCCCTTAAATTACTTCCCTATATTTACAACCCTACTCCTCCCCACTTAATTCATAACCCTTTTCTAAAAATACCCTATTTTCTCTCTCTTTCTCTCTCTCTCCTCCCTACAACTTTCTCTCTCCTCTCTCTCTCCTTTCTCATTCCCTCTCTAATACTTATAATATATAATATATATATATATGTATTTATTTTAATTTATTTATAGGCTAATAACTTGATGGCGCGTGTTAGCGGACTCCCCGGACTTTTCTCAGTATTGCATCCCGGATTTTAGACGAGTGCTTATTTTATGCTTAATAACTACCACTCAAGTGTTTATAGCATGTTAATTAATATGGGAACATCTTGTTACCACCGTAATGTTTAATACCTTACTTGCTACTGTAATTTTTAGCACATGATACCCCACTACACAAGTTAATATATGTTGTTATACTCAGTATTTACACCGACACTTGGCATGCTACACTTGATATATGATTTATGACACCGACACTCGGTATTTACACTAGCACTCGGTATTTACACCGGCACTGGATATTTGATACCCGTTCCACGACACTTGATATTTAGACACGGTACTCGATATATGTCATACTTGACACCTGATCCTGACACCCGGTATATGACATGCTTTCATATGGTACAAGTACATTGACTTGACATAGTAACCTTTGACCAGACACTACCACCCCTAATAACTGTATTATATGATATATTCATAACTATCACTTTTACGGGGACTTGGCATGATTATTATATTATTACCAGATATTTGGTACTCCTGAACTCTTGTACTCCTGAACTCCTGTATACTTGAACCCCTGAAATAGGGAGGCTCCTGACATTACTCCTGATATTATACTCCTGTTGACCCCCGTAATAGGATAGTGATTGGTAGTAAAAAGTGCATTTTAATCATCATATTTACCATCACATTTTCATATTTATTCATTTAATTCTGCACATTTATTAATAATTTGTAATTTATTGTGTGCAGGCCTCGAATTATTATTTTAATAATAAATAAAGCTTAAAGAGCCCAAAAGCCCAGATCCAAGCCCATGTTTGAAGCCCAGGTGAAAAAGCGCAATTACAAGAAGTCAAAATGCAAATACAAGGGCTAAAAGTTGCAAATATCAAAGATAAGGGAAGGATAGACTTCTACCCAACCCTAAACTCTTGCAGGTGAGAATGAAAAGAGTGCAGAGATAAGGAAATTCGTTTAAAAGAGATTGGGAGAATTCAAAATCTAGGTAACTTGATTATAAAGTTATCTCGAAATCCCAATATGAAGAGCCAGGATCATACTTCCAGAAGCAGGCGCCCACATGGGCGGACCAGGAGAGGCCACGCGCCAAAGCGCGTGGCCAACAGCCACATTTTTGCCGCAGAATTGCGGCAAAAGCCGCAATTCTGCGGCAGTATGGATGAGATCAGGCAACAGATTTTGTGGGCAACTTCATCCGGGACTCTTCGGCCTTCTGCACCTATAAATACCCCCTGCAGTGCAACGTACAGGGTCGTCCAGCATCCAGCAAAGGGCCAAAAGCTAGGTTTTTAGGTTTTTCTTCTAGGTTAGATTTAATTTCCCCCATTGTAAATTTCTATTTTCTTTTTGTAAAAACTGAGAGGAGATGATGTATTCATGGAGGAAGGGATCTACTTGTACTGATGGTGACAGTCGGTGTAAGTTCTATTTTTCGACCATTGTTTAATAATCAAATCGAGATTTGCTTTTATTTTTGTATTGTTTTATTTCTTTCTTCTTATTTAATCTTGTGTATCTCTGTATTTACTTCCTTCTATTTGTTCTCTAATGTCTTGCCCACCATGAGATCCAACTGCTTCGAGAATACCTAGCCGAGGAAGGAACCTTGATGGCCTATGGCGATGAACAGGTCTTCATAGTTTGTTTTTCATTTCATAGAGTAGATTAAGAAGGCGGACGATCCTATAAGCCATGCTTGTACGCCTTCCAAGAAAAGGTAAATCATCACAACGGTTCAAATGGTAAGCAGACTGAAGAGGTAAGTTTTCTTTTTCTTTTCTTTTCTTTTTAGATTATATCACAACTTCTCCCAATTCTTTATTTGCCGACCCATTGTAAATACCACTTCCTTTCTAATTTAACTAATAAAAATAAAAACTTTAGAGAAACTTGCTTAAAGCTTCCATCGCAGTCCCTCTCTGAGGATCACGACCCGCATAGCCTTGCTACCGCGGATTAGTATTGAGCACCTCGCACACCTTTAATTCTCAGATCTAATATTCATATTTTGTGTGCAGGAAATCTCAGTCAACAAATTGGCGCCGTTGCCGGGGAGGGACGGTAAGTTTTTCTCTAATAAAAAAATTAATTATTAACTAATTCTCTTAATTCTTTTCTGTTTGCAGGTTTGGAGAACAGAAAAACAGCAGCAGAAGTGGACATATAGCAACTCTGTGCCTCTGCCCTCGAAGGCAGAGCAGCAGAGCCTGCTACTTTGTCGCAGAAACGCGGCAATAGCCGCGGATCCGCGGCAGTAGCAGTGAATTACTGACTCAGTTTTCTGCAGGTTGCTACAAATTGCAATATCTGTTTTCTGCTTTGTTAGTTTTGTTCTGTGATAAACCTGTTTACTGCTAATTAATTCAACAGTAAAAAAATTGTTGTTAAGATAAAAATTGATTAGACATTTGCATATTAGGCACGTGTCTTTTCAATTCATTTATTTTACTGTTGAAGAGTGCTGGAGCAAGGTACGTACGCATTGCATGTAGAGTAGGACTCATCTCTTGGTTGATTTTCTGCTTTGAGTGAATCTTATCTACTTATCTTGTACACTTGCACTAATTCATCTTAAGGGCATAACCCATTAACAAGATAAGGTGGGGATTTCATCACCCTTCCTTAGCCCAAAAATCATATCCAAGCACTCACTAACCCAAGCCTAACTTAAAAATTAGTAGACGTTGGCCCTAGGGACATCTCGGACTCAATAGGAGATTATCCTAAGGGGGAACAGTGTTGGAAGTTGACTCTTGCCAAATCAGTGTCTAGGAAGGGGATTGAGGGCCGAAAGCCCGAAGATTGGTGGTTATTTAATTAAGGAATGTCTTTGACGGAAAACCTCCCACCACTCTTGCCCTGACCTGGCTGATTAACTGGTGGTCAAAGTCTGCACCCTACCTCCCGTGGACAGTCTAACCAGTTAGGAGTCGTCTAGGTCACAGGTCTACCCTAACTTAGGATAGAATTTTTTTTCTTTTTGTTTGTTTATTTGTTTGTTTGTTTGTGTTGGTGTGATATGGCATATAATAATAATTTTTCCAACTTTAATCCATATTACACACCTAACTATTTTTCGAATATTACCAACCCGGCATATCATAACTTTGACCAATCTAGTGTGCCGGAATGGTCTTATCCGAATAATTATAACCCATACCCCCCATCTTATGACCATGATTTTCATACTTTCAACTCGTCACAGAGTTTATGGGGTTTCGAGTCCCCGAGTCCAATTTCAACCGACTTGTCCTCAGTCTCCACCCAGTCCACATTCTTTCAATGAGTCATACTTAGATCCACCCAGTCAGAATAGACTACCATCTATCGGGGAAATGATAAGTATGCATGAGTACAAGCAACAATTACCATCAATCGCAGACATGATTATGCGTGAGTCCACCGACTCATAACTTCATCACGATTACACTTCATCTTTTCAAGTCCAATCACAGCATGATGCACCTATCGACTATGAAAGGATGCTTGCAGCCATGACTCAGGCTAGATTAGCCCGTGATCGTGACATAGATCTGATGGTTCAATCCTTACGTTCTCACCGTTCGGCCATTTCTGATATCACAGACCACTCTCTTAGAGCCGACGAACCAAGTTGCTTTGGACAACAAGATTCTAATTCAGTGCCATCATGTGAACTTGCCGAAACTTCAAATTTTGATAACTTGGCAAGTTTTTCCTTTCCTCAAATAGATCTTGAGCATGAATATGATCATGAACCCCAGCTTGATGATTCAATTTTACTTCCTGATTCAATAATAACTCCGGTGTCTTCACCTGATTTCACTTTTCCCGAGTCAACATTGGACCCTATTCCAATTCATCATGAAATTGAATCACCCATTTTTGATGATCATATGAACTTGACCAATTGTGCAATTTTGAAAGTCCTATGAATAAATTGGCAAGTTCTGATTTTTATATCATTGAACCCAATGAGATATGTGACCTAGATTCTCAAATCTATGATCAAGTTCAAATTTCTGAATCATTATTGACTCTTGTTCTGTTACCTGAATTAGGTAATTTTTAGAGTCAGTTTTGATTCCCACACCTATCATTGCTGAACTTGAATCACCAACATTGAGTCACATTCCATTGTGGGAAGATGATTGTGGACTTGAGTTTAAACTTATTGATTTGGACCCACTTCCTGAACGTAGCCCGACTCCTGAGCCCTTACTTGATTTGAGCTTCTTCCCTGAGTCGGTATTCGTTCCCGCACCTATAATGTCCAAGTCAATAATTCCATCTTTTCATACTCCATTTTGGGACAAGGAGGTTGACACAATTAACTCTGAAATTATTATGAAATTTGGAAATTTGATGGGGTGAAAATTTTAAAAAATGATTATACATATATTTTAGTGGGTTATAGACGAAAAATTTCTGGTGGTTTCACCAACTACTACATTATCTTGATTGGGTAGCAACGCTTGGCCCAATTAGACCACCACCGGAACCACCCCCTAAGGTAATTTTCTGCCTTCCCTTGTTCTTTTTCATGCATATATGCATTCATTCATACATTGAGGACAATGCATGAGATAAGTGTGGGGGTGGGCTTTACTAACATACTAACATAGGTAGAAACTAAAAAAAAAATCTGAAAAAAAAATAAAAAAATGTTATAAAAAGGAAATATTTTGACTTATTTTTTTGAAAGAAATCTAAGTTAATTTTAAGGATTAGGAAAATCATGATTAGGATTTCTAAAAACTTGGTCAAAATAAATAAATTGTTTAATTTTTAGGTATAGGAGAAGAAATTGAATAATTAATTAGTCTTGATTTTTACCTTAATGAAGTATGCATACCAAATGCATATCTAGGATTCTAAGACAAAGACCTTGTGCCTCATAAAAAAGAAGAAAAAAAAAAAAGAAAAAAAAAAAATCACCAATTAAGCTTATACATGTGCCTCAAGAAGCATAAGTATTCATGCCTAAAGGTGAGTAAATAAAATAAAGTCCTTAGTTTTGGGGCCTAGTTCACTCGAATTTGAGTCCGCGGGGTGTTTTCTCACCTGGTGCCCTAAAGCCAACCGGTTTGGGAGTCATCGACTTTAAGTTCGCTACATGGGTGGATTAGAAAGCCTAAGGAAATTAAGGAAAAATTACTTATATATGTATTACACATCTAATAGTCAATTAGTTAGGTATGAGGGCCTCAAGAAGCCTTAATGCTTATACGAAAGAAAATTAGATGCGTTATACATATTAAAAAAAATAAAAAAAAAAGGAAAAAAATATATATATAGAGGCATGAGAGTCCAAGTTAAGGAATTCCTAGCCAAGTTACAAGGATGCATATGATTTTTGGTAACGAAAAAGACTATATTAGAAATTCAATTTTAATTCTTACCTAAAATGGAAAACAATTAACTTTATTAAGACTAAGTTTAAAGAATGAATAAAAATGAGGATCCTAAAACTTATAGACTACTTAGTCTCTTCAATAATAATTCAAATATTTTCCTTTTTATGGATTTTGTGGGTGCAATCCGCTGAAACCCTCACGAGACAACACTCGTCCTCTAGGGTAACCTAGAGGTTTAACGGCTTGTTGCACGTGCTAAGTGCAATCGTGATTCCTACGAAAGTGAGTTAGGTTAGATTAACTTTTCATTTCTTTTTCCTTTTTCTTTGTTTTTACTCGAGGACGAGCAAAAAGATAAGTGTGGGGGTGTGATTGGTAGTAAAAAGTGCATTTTTATCATCATATTTACCATCACATTTTCATATTTATTCATTTAATTCTGCACATTTATTAATAATTTGTAATTTATTGTGTGCAGGCCTGGAATTATTATTTTAATAATAAATAAAGCTTAAAGAGCCCAAAAGCCCAGATCCAAGCCCATGTTTGAAGCCCAGGTGAAAAAGCGCAATTACAAGAAGTCAAAATGCAAATACAAGGGCTAAAAGTTGCAAATATCAAAGATAAGGGAAGGATAGACTTCTACCCAACCCTAAACTCTTGCAGATGAGAATGAAAAGAGTGCAGAGATAAGGAAATTCGTTTAAAAGAGATTGGGAGAATTCAAAATCTAGGTAACTTGATTATCAAGTTCTCTCGAAATCCCAATATGAAGAGCCAGGATCATACTTCCAGAAGCAGGCGCCCACATGGACGGACCAGGAGAGGCCACGCGCCAAAGCGCGTAGCCAACAGCCACATTTTTGCCGCAGAATTGCGGCAAAAGCCGCAATTCTGCGGCAGTATGGATGAGATCAGGCAACAGATTTTGTGGGCAACTTCATCCGGGACTCTTCGGCCTTCTGCACCTATAAATACCCCCTGCAGTGCAACGTACAGGGTCGTCCAGCATCCAGCAAAGGGCCAAAAGCTAGGGTTTTTAGGTTTTTCTTCTAAGTTAGATTTAATTTCCCCCATTGTAAATTTCTATTTTCTTTTTGTAAAAACTGAGAGGAGATGATGTATTCATGGAGGAAGGGATCTACTTGTACTGATGGTGACAGTCGGTGTAAGTTCTATTTTTCTACCATTGTTTAATAATCAAATCGAGGTTTGCTTTTATTTTTGTATTGTTTTATTTTCTTTTCTTCTTATTTAATCTTGTGTATCTCTGTATTTACTTCCTTCTATTTGTTCTCTAATGTCTTGCCCACCATAAGATCCAACTGCTTCGAGAATACCTAGCCGAGGAAGGAACCTTGATGCCCTATGGCGATGAACAGGTCTTCATAGTTTGTTTTTCATTTCATAGAGTAGATTAAGAAGGCGGACGATCCTATAAGCCATGCTTGTACGCCTTCCAAGAAAAGGTAAATCATCGCAACGGTTCAAACGGTAAGCAGACTGAAGAGGTAAGTTTTCTTTTTCTTTTCTTTTCTTTTTAGATTAAATCACAACTTCTCCCAATTCTTTATTTGCCGACCCATTGTAAATACCACTTCCTTTCTAATTTAACTAATAAAAATAAAAACTTTAGAGAAACTTGCTTAACGCTTCCATCGCAGTCCCTCCCTGAGGATCACGACCCGCATAGCCTTGCTACCGCGGATTAGTATTGAGCACCTCGCACACCTTTAATTCTCAGATCTAATATTCATATTTTGTGTGCAGGAAATCTCAGTCAACAGATAGCCATGGATATTGGACTTTTGTGAATACCCTGTGGAAAGACATTACTATTTAACACTCTGTTATATTTAAACAACTTACACCGGGACGGGAAAAATTGATGGGTATCGATATAGCTTTTGTGTTTATGATGGCCACACATATATTGTACAACTATTCCTGTTGGATTCGACCTGGAGGCCACCAAGCGTTTCTGAGGGGTGTACTGGCACCCCTGCCTCCTTGCCTGCCTGCAGGGTGTGCTATAATCCCCTAGGTATATCTTGTGGGGAATGGTGACACTCTATTCCTGTTCGGGCGTATACTAAGACCTCCGGCATATAGTAAGTCCCGGTGCCTAGCGGTACGTTCCGGCTCAGTACCGATACTCCTGAACCGTTGTCCTGGGCATGCACGGGACCCATTCTAAACATGATTCGTCGTTCCCCATCAATTTTCAATAACCAACCTCGCTCGGCTTGTATGCGGAAGTATATGGCACCGGACATATACCGAAACATACAAATTGAACAAGTCTTAATAATAACTCGATAATTGACTTAATGTTACGTGAATTCTATTACTTGTTATTTATGGTAGTTATTCCTTACTTGCTAATTTGATTACATGACATTTAACCTGCTACACTTGCTTTTATTTCATGCCACATAAATTCTAATGTCATTTCAATATTTCACTATTTATTATGGTTATTCCATGCTTATTGATTTGGGTACATTATACGTGACCTGATGCACTTATTTTATTTATACTTGCCACTTGGCTTCTTTTTGCACTCGCTGGGTTGCCTACTAACAACCCTGGATTTGTATGTTCAGATTTAGCAGGTTGGACCGAGGTGGACCCTTCAGCTGAGGATCAGGCCTACTTCGAGGAGCAGGCGGATCAGCTGTAGTTCCATCCCGTCTTCCCCGCTCACGAAATTCCCTCTTCCAGCTCGTGAGTTCTATTTTTTGTACCTTGTACAGTCTACTTTTGTACCATCTGGTGATGTAATATTTATGTAATATTATGTCATAATTTGTGATGACTAAGTACTTGTACTATTTTGTATTGAAATGTATAACACCACGCAATTTCCGCACTCTGATCCATGCGTATGTACGTCGCAGTGGCGTCCCCGTACCCGCCAGATCGGGGCGCCACACTCGTTAAATATTGTGTTGATTATTTTTCTCTATTGTTTTCTGTTCTTGTCGTATTGGTTACATCTCCGGCTGCATCAGTCTCTGCCTGGTTGGTGGATTCCTCAGAGAGAGGTTGTTGTCCTGCGCACAACAACAAGGACCAACAACTTTCTTGCGGAATATGCTCTTCATGCGTATAATATTGTATTGATATTTGTAAATTGAAATCAAGAGGAGCAAAACAGTAAGAGCTTGTTTGGTTTGCTGTAAAAGGGAGAAAAAAGTGTAAGTCACAAATGAGAAGAAAAATGTGAGAAAAAGATAAGAAATTGGAATCTGTCCAAGTAAGTTTTCTAGTGTTTGGTTGTAATATGAAAGTGTAGGTGAAAAAGTATATTGTATTTTTCAGTATTTGATTAGTAATATGGAAGTAGAAGTGAAAAAGTTGATCGTAAAATAATATTAAAATAAATATTAATTATGAAGATTTTTTAGACTGTAATTAGCCGACAAATGGGATTTACATGATCACAGAATTAACTGTTTTGATGTTTACTTATTATTAATTTGATTTGACTACAAAATTAACTGTAGTACCTTGCAAGTGAGAAAATGGTAGTTAAAAAAGAAGTGTAAAGTAAAAAAGAAAAAGCGAAAAAAGGGTTTCTCATTTTCATTTTCCGGTTGCAAACAAACACCGAAAGTAGAAAATGAGTTCCCACTTTCGTTTTTCCCCACTTCCACCCCAAAATAAACACGCCATCAAACTTCAACAAAAATAACCAAAGTTTTCTGCTTTTCTTTTTGTTATTTCCTCCCCTCCTAATCTTCATGAGTTTCTAAGATGCAATATGATGATGACCTTGCAAGGCTTTGGCCATTTTGGGGAAAAGATGTTGACGTCTCACCGGCCTTAATTTGTAGGCTAGCAGAGCAACCCTTTGCACTCAGATCACCCCACTTTGTTTTAAAACGTTTTTGCTACTTATGCTCTAGCTGGCTATTGTGCTCGTCTGTTCTGTTGCAGCAAAAATATGAGAGTTGCAAGCTAGTATTTTACTAATTATATAGGGAAAAAGCTATGAATATAGTATAAACTATATATGCACGAATTTTAAAATTACATAAAACAGACCGACTTTGAGGATTTATGCATTTTTACGACGAAAAAGGCATCAGTATGCAATGTTGGAAATTTCCCATTATTTCTCTAAATTAAAGACATGCAATAATTGACACTTGTTTAATTGTTTCATCAAGAATAGAATCAAATCAATTTTAATCCCTAAGCAGGCAACTAATTAGAAAAATCAAAATCGAATAGAGTAAAAAAACTGGTCTGGAGAATGTAGTCGTGCTGCACACTACCATAGAAGACAAATGGCCGGTTCTATCGCTCGGATGTCGAATGGCCCCGTCAACTAGCGGTAAAAAAATCCTCGGAATTATCAAAATCTGGGATTGAGCGCTATCACCATGCCTTTACTCAGATAGAGAATTGTTGCCCACTAATTTGGAGAAAAGTTTGTTTTTAAAAGAAAGCTTCTCAAGCTACAAATGAGTGCAGTAGATAAGCTCGGGGGAAAGAAGGAAAAATTGTTGTGTGTTGTTACTCTTGCTGCTGGAGGGAGGGGTCTATTTATAGGCTTCAAACCCTCTAGTGGTTGTAACCGAAAGAGATATTCACGACCGCACAATATGGTGGTTGAGAGATTTTCTCACGCAAATGGATCTCGTCAGACTTAACCTCATTTGACTTGGTAAAATGAATAAAGCTGAAATAAAAACTTTTTATTGATTTTGAACTCGAAATTCTAAAGTCCCCCCCCCCCCCCCTAAGCTTGAATTTCAGAGAAGATAAATCAAAATGATAATACATAGTAAATCAAATCATCAAATCATAAAATAAGAATAAATTCGGGCAATATCACCAGTGAACTCGGGACAGGTGGATTATGCGTGGAACCTTACTTAGTGAATTTATCGCCATCTGAGAGACATAATGGAGTACTCCTGAAACTAGCTACTTTAACCAGATATTGATAGAATACATACGTAGTAAGTCTTCATCTATTGTGCGAGCGGGTTGAGCGTTGAAGGTCATGCTTATAATAACCAACTCATGAGAGTTTTTAGGGGTCAGCCCTGCCTCCAACCGCAGCCATCAAGGTTCCTATCACGTATGTAACTCCTCAATGGTACTACAGATAGATGTTGTACCCTCCATACTACACACGTTGTACTTATTAAGAGTTAAAACTCAATCTTATCTAGCGGATCATAAGAGCATCATCACTATAGAGAAGGGTTAGTAGTTACAATGCTACATATAGGATATAAGCATATCTGGGTCGATGCTCCAAAAGAGTATCATCAGTCTAACTTATTTCTACCACATTGAACCTATCTCATGGAATCATCTCCCAATCAAATAGGTTGGGTTCCCGCTGTCGGTGAACTCTACTATGGGTTTAACCTCATCTCTCACGATTACTCTAGAACCACACACCTAAAAAGACGCTTAATCAGAATAACTATATGTTTTTTAGGGTCAGACAACTGCGTAAAAACCTTTTATATTTCAAGTAGTGATAGTCAGAAGTTTAACTATTCATGACTCTTGAAACCCTTTATTAGACCTATAAAACTCTTGGGTAATTATTAGAGTCTCCTCCCATTTGGGATCATAAGGTAATTATAAATTTTTTATGTTATCTTGGTTTCAAAATGAGCAAATTATCCCATAATGATTTATCACAAAGTATATATACATTTTATTTGATTATTCAAGTATATATGTATATAAATATATTTAATATGTAGAAGAACAATCAAGAAAGTTAATCTTGTTAAATGTCATTGAATGCACATTTGATTGTTGGCCCGGAGGCCTTCCTCTCTAGTTTTGATGATGATTAACTCATGTAGTTATGTTTACTAATAATCTTGTGATTTTAGTTACAGATCATTGATCAAGATATTAGTTGGTGATTGCTTCAAAAAGAGGAGTTTGGAAGCTTTCACAAGTGATTCCAGGGCCCGAGCATCAAGATCATACATATCCTAGCTCGTGGATCACGGTTTGGATCGAGTCTACTTGAAGATGGAAGATCGTCAAGAAGACTTAGGTATCCTAGTTTTAGTTTAATGTGTTTTAGATCCATGTGTAAAGTTTAGAATAGTTGATATGCTCAAGTGCACAATACACACACGTTTTATGGTTTTTCGGTTTTTAGTTTAACCGATATTTGTTTTCATGAATAGATAGATCAAAACAAGTTTAAATGGTTTATATGTATAGTAGATGTATTCTTTCTATACATGCATGCTTAAACTTCTTAGACAAACTTATTTTGACTTTCCTATTCATGTGCTGAAAAATACAAGTTTGATAAAATACAAGGTTTGGTTTTCGGTAAAAATGATAAGACACAAAAATAGTTCAAATTGCTTGATATTTGAGTTAAAATTTTTATCACATGTTTATATATCAATGCAAAATGATAAAACCATTTTTGGGTATTTTTAAAAGATTTTAAAAGATTTATTAAAATAATTTTAACATGTTTTTCTGACCCAGTTTCTGACCCAGAACTGGCTGACAGGCTAGGTCGGTCGACCGCTCGGTCGACCGCACCAAGGGTCAGTCGATCGTGCGGTCGACCGATGTGCACAGAGCTGTGCACGTCTGGCAGCACAGTGGGCCAGTCGACCGACCGGTCGACCGGACCAGAGAGCTTTGCTCTCTGTATCTTGGCGGTCGACCGGGCGGTCGACCGGAAGCCCCAACGGTCATATTTATGACCGTTGGCGGTCGACCGGCCGGTCGACCGCCAGCCTGTCAGGCTGCCAGATCAGCCTAACGGCTAGTTTTCTGTTTGGCCTATATAACCCCATTTCTTTGGGATTTTGGCCAAGGTTTTTAAAAGAGAAAAATTCCTGTTTCCCTAGTGTTTTAAACAAGTTTTAAAAGTGTTTAAGAGCTTAAAGATTTCATCTTTATTGTTTTTCAAGGGTTTGGAAAATTCAAAGAAAAATAGGTTTTTAGGATATTACTTTAGATCTTCATTTCTATCATATTGCAAGTGTTTTCCCAAGGATTTTTCTTTATTATTTGATTTCCAAAACACCTTGATTTCCACTTGAGCTTATCTTCTATCCTAATCTATTAGGATCCTTGTTTGTGAAAAAGGAGATTGTTTGAGGTTGTTGTAGCCTCCAAGTTGTAAACACCCTTGCTTTTGTTGTATCCCTCTTTAGTAGAGGTTGATCGGGTGATTGGTTTGCTCCCTCTTTGGTAGAGGTTGAGTTGGTTGGTTTGCTCCCTCTAGTGAGAGGTGGAGTTTGGTTTGTATCCCTCAAGTGTGAGGTGGATTGGTTGTTGTTTGGCTACGGGCCTACCCCTCGGTTGTGAGGTGGTGTTTGAGAGAGGAGTTCGGTACTCCTATTGTTGTAACAAATCCTCCTCGGTGGAGGTTCCCTCGGTGGGAGATAGTGGATTGGAAATCCTTCACGGTGGTGAAGGCGGGGATGTAGAGCTAGGGGCTCGAAGCTCGAAACATATCTTGTTGTTAGCGTTTGATCCATTGTCTCTCTAACCCTCTCTCTCTTTTTATTGTGCAAAGCATCATTCATATCATTCATATCTATTTGCTTGTGTTGTCCTTGCATTGATTCATATTGCTTATTCATTATATGCTTGGATTGCTTGTGTGTGCCTCACTTATACTTAACCACAAGAGCTTCATATAGCACCTCAACCCTTATTTAGGGGAATCAAGAGGAGTTAGTCCAGAGCCCTTCACGGGGAATTCGGCTACACTTGTTGGTTGTATTAAGTGTGATTGCAAAATTGTTTTAGCTTCTGCATTTAGTTTCTAGATTAGCATTTACACCTATTCACCCCCCTCTAGGTGTTTTTCAATTGGTATCAGAGCCTACGCTCCTGATACTTTAGGCTTAACATTCTAAGAGTGAGATCCTTATTTGCTAATCTATCATTTGCATTTGCTTGTTTGCACACATATAGTTTGGACCCATGGACTTCATGACCCCGCCTATGTTTGAACCTTCTAACATTCTTGTTTGAAAGACTAGGATGTCCATATACCTCAAAACCCTAGGATATAAGGTTCATCTTTTCATTACCAAGGAATCCTACCTTAGTGATAGCAAGCATATAGGGGCCAATGCACAAGCCCTAGAGGCCATTAGAAGCACGCTATCTAAAGAATATCTTTTGCTTGTTTCTAATCTTGATTCCGCCTTTGCAGTGTGGAACAAGTTGACAACCACCACCACCTCCGAGCTTCAAATGCCAATCCAACACGAGGAGGAATCTAGTGGAGAATCCGAGTCACAATGCTTCATGATCAAAGGGAATGACTCCCTTGAGGTACAATCGGAAACTCAACTAGATAGTTTTGATTCAAGTTCTTCATGTGATGAATTTGTTGATCCCCATGCTTTAAATAAAGAACTATCTATTGTTTGTGAAAAATTAATAGAAAAATATAACATTTTGAAAAAGAAAAGTTTAGGCCTTAACAATGATAATAAAAATTTGATTTCTAGACTTAACAATGTTTTGCAAGAGAAAGAGGAGATTTCTAATGAGAGGGATTCATTAAAATCTCAACTTGATCTTGTACTAAAAGAAAATAATTTTTTGAAAAATAAAAATGATTGTGATAATGTGTTGAAGAAAAATGAGTTTCTATCTTCAAAAGTTGATTCTGTTATAAAAGAGAATGTTGCTTTGAAAAATAAAATAATTTCTATTTCAAATGATTTAAATATTTGTTTGAAGAAGAATGACTGTTTGCAAAATAAGATTGATGCACATGTTTGCCATGCTAGGGTAGTTTCACCTAGATCACCCCTTGCATGTTCCACCTCTTCTTTAATTGAAAAAGATATATCCTTACTTAAGAAGAGTGTTGATTGTTTGGGCTCCACCTTGAGCCAATGTGCCAAGAGCCACACACGTTTGGAATCTTTGTTTCAAAAGAAACAAGTTCCATCTTTTCATGCACACCCTCCACGGCATACACATGCTCCTTACGGACACCATCACACTTTGTATGCTCATGTGTATACTTGTACACATTGTGGACGTAAGGGCCACCTTGCTAAATTTTGCTATGATCGTATACATGTTTCTAATTTAGCAAATAATTTTGTTTTGGTTAGAGAAGGTACTAACCCCCATGGACCCAAAAAGTTGTGGGTACCAAAGACCACCCCTCTTGTTTATGATGTAGGTGTGGGCTCTCACATGATGTGAGAGTAGCGGTACCTTGGAGTGGATGCGTTCCGAGCTTCATGGAAATCAATTGGATGCATCACTTTCAAGGAAGGTTTGGTGGGATGACCACCATATTTTGGAGTCATGGAGAGTTGCCTCATAGGTTTTAGTAACGATCTCTTACTCCTTTTATGTTTGCATGCTTTTCATGTTTATTATATATAGCATGTTTTGTTGTTTTATGTATGCCATGTTTATTAGGCTCATGACTTACATGTATAGTATTTGAGACACCCATGTTTAATATGGATCATATTTTTGTGTTCTCACCATTGTTTAGCTATCATGTTAATCATAGCTCTAATAACATGTGGATTTTCATAATAATCATATTTATTTATATGTCGTTTTATGCTTCATGTTTTGATTACATGTTTAGATGTTAGTTTTCATTAAAACTTGATATATACTTGTACATATAGTAGGCCACAAATAAATCTATATATGTTTGAGCTTGAATGCTTATTTGAACCCATTAGATGTGCTAGTATAGTCTAGTTTTGATGATTCATGCATTTTAAACTTGTATTCCCTTTTTGGATTTGTTTTATGTTTTTATGTTTAACTTCATGTATATGTCTATTTTATCCAAACTATTGTTTATACATATACATCCTTTTGAGCCACGTGCCTTCATGCATATATCTTTGTGGACTCGTTGTGTTTGGATATGTATGTATACTTTAGTTTGTATAGGACATACATATACCTTGAAGATTAAATAGTTTTGATGATTTTCTTGTTTTCATGTTTCAAGGAATATTGAGCTAAATTGAATATATTCATGATCATGTTCTTCACATTGTATTTGCACACTCACCTTTTATTGTTTACTCATGTGTTTGTTTTCATGAGTCATATTTATGCTTAATTGATTATGAGTGTTGACTATTTTGTGAATTTCATGTTTTCATGAAAAATATTTTTGTTTTATTCCTTACTTGAAGGATTTCGTACTAGTTTTCATATAACTAGTTACGATATTCTTCATTCTGGTAGAGTTTTCAAACATACTTTATTTTCTAAACCTATTTTTGAAAGCCTCTACCATTCACGGGCGGATGGATGGGCGATCATGCTCATGTATGCCTTATATTGAAAATCATTTTTAAACTTGAACATGATTGGGAGGATAGGTTATATGAG
Source organism: Agave tequilana (assembly GCA_038442645.1). Taxonomy (NCBI): domain Eukaryota; kingdom Viridiplantae; phylum Streptophyta; class Magnoliopsida; order Asparagales; family Asparagaceae; genus Agave; species Agave tequilana. Next base: position 158,302 of record JAVJIF010007207.1, read on the forward strand.
TTATACTTTGATATTATTGTTGTTTCAATTGGTATCATTGGATTCTTTCAATAGGTATCAATTTTGACCTTTCTTGTATACTCATATATGTTTGTATGTATGTATGTTTTTCAATTCCAATAGTATCAATTTCGATTGGTATCTAATCTTTCATACATATATATGTTTTATTTGTGTTCAAAAATATCACAAATTTTAGTTTTTGTTTACTCAAGCTTAGCATAACCCAACACCTTGATTTTTAACTTTGTTTCAATTGATTAGTTTTCAATTGGTATTCTTTAACAAGCTTATGCATGTGTTTAGTTTATATTTCATAAAGGGGGAGAAAATTCGATTTTCATTTTTTAATTGGTATTTGGTTTACCTTTGGTTTTGTATTCCACTCCCTTACTTTATGATAGAAAATAATAATTTCAATTTGGTATCATATGTTTAAAAAGCATAATACTTTTAATTGGTATCAAATTTGTTTTATTGAGAAAATTCAAAATTTTGTTTAAAGAAAATAAATACAAAAGTTTTGATTTGTATTGACTATATGCAAGGAGAGCTTAAAATTTCTTCTACATATAGATTCATGTTGAGCGTATCTTGTATTGAGGAACTTGACATCTCTTCTTTATGTGATACACGTGTGTAGGGGAGCTTCACATCTCCTCTTATGTATTGCATAGTATACGTTATGTGAATTAGGGCTTGTCATCCCTCCTTCATGTAATGTATCTATGTAGGGAAGCTTCACATCTTCCTCTTCATGAATGTATATCGCATATACCATTTGTTGATTGATCTATGTTTACTTTCAATTGGTATCAAGATGCTACTTTGACATATTTTCAATTGGTACCTTAATTGATTGTCACCCCTATTTGGTTTTTGTTTTTGTTTTAGACAAAAAGGGGGAGAACATTGTTTTTATTAACCTTTTGTTGATTCATTGTTTCGAACAAAAAGGGGGAGAAAAATTTATTGATTTAGTTTTGCTTTTACCTCTTTATTGATGATTGTTTCTTTGTAGTAAAAAGGGGGAGAAGATTTTGTTTTGTTTTGATTGTTTACCCTTTTGTTGATGATTGACAAAAAGGGGGAGAATAATTTGTGTTTATGCATGTTTATGTGTTTTATGCATGTTGATGCATACATGTTTAGGTACATTCATTGCATATTTATTGTTTATTTGTTTATGCATGAGTTAAGGGGGAGCTTCTTTGAAGCTTAACTTTAATCCATGCATATATAACTCCATGAGTTTTGTCATCATCAAAAAGGGGGAGATTGTTGGCCCGGAGGCCTTCCTCTCTAGTTTTGATGATGATTAACTCATGTAGTTATATTTACTAATAATCTTGTGATTTTAGTTACAGATCATTGATCAAGATATTAGTTGGTGATTGCTTCAAAAAGAGGAGTTTGGAAGCTTTCACAAGTGATTCCAGGGCCCGAGCATCAAGATCATACATAGCCTAGCTCGTGGATCACGATTTGGATCGAGTCTACTTGAAGATAGAAGATCGTCAAGAAGACTTAGGTATCCTAGTTTTAGTTTAATGTGTTTTAGATCTATGTGTAAAGTTTAGAATAGTTGATATGCTCAAGTGCACAATACACACATGTTTTATGGTTTTTCGGTTTTTAGTTTAACCGATATTTGTTTTCATGAATAGATTGATCAAACAAGTTTAAATGGTTTATATGTATAGTAGATGTATTCTTTCTATACATGCATGCTTAAACTTCTTAGACAAACTTATTTTGACTTTCCTATTCATGTGTTGAAAAATACAAGTTTGATAAAATACAAGGTTTGATTTTTGTAAAACTGATAAGACACAAAAATAGTTCAAATTGCTTGATATTTGAGTTAAAATTTTTATCACATGTTTATATATCAATGCAAAATGATAAAACCATTTTTGGGTATTTTTAAAAGATTTTAAAAGATTTATTAAAATAATTTTAACATGTTTTTCTGACCCAGTTTCTGACCCAGAACTGGCTGACAGGCCAGGTCGGTCGACCGCATCAAGGGCCGGTCGACCGTGTGGTCGACCGACGTGCACAGAGCTGTGCACGTCTGGCAGCACAGTGGGCCGGTCGATCGACCGGATCAGAAAACTTTGCTCTCTGTATCTAGGCGGTCGACCGGGCAGTCGACCGGAAGCCCCAACGGTCATATTTATGACCGTTGGCCGTCGACCGGAAGCCCCAACGGTCATATTTATGACCGTTGGCGGTCGACCGGCCGGTCGACCGCCAGCCTGTCAGGCTGCCAGATCAGCCTAACGGCTAGTTTTCTGTTTGGCCTATATAAATCCCATTTCTTTGGGATTTTGGCCAAGGTTTTTAAAAGAGAAAAATTCCTGTTTCCCTAGTGTTTTAAATAAGTTTTAAAAGTGTTTAAGAGCTTAAAGATTTCATCTTTATTGTTTTTCAAGGGTTTGAAAAATTCAAAGAAAAATAGGTTTTTGGGATATTGCTTTAGATCTTCATTTTATCATATTGCAAGTGTTTCCAAGGATTTTTCTTTGTTATTTGATTTCCAAAACACCTTGATTTTCACTTGAGCTTATCTTCTATACTAATCTATTAGGATCCTTGTTTGTGGAAAAAGAGATTGTTTGAGGTTGTTGTAGCCTCCAAGTTGTAAACACCCTTACTTTTGTTGTATCCCTCTTTGGTAGAGGTTGATCGGGTGATTGGTTTGCTCCCTCTTTGGTAGAGGTTGAGTTGGTTGGTTTGCTCCCTCTAGTGAGAGGTGGATTAGTTGTTGTTTGGCTACGGGCCTACCCCTCGGTTGTGAGGTGGTGTTTGAGAGAGGAGTTCGGTACTCCTATTGTTGTAACAAATCCTCCTCGGTGGAGGTTCCCTCGGTGGGAGATAGTGGATTGGAAATCCTTCACGGTGGTGAAGGCGGGGATGTAGAGCTAGGGGCTCGAACCTCGAAACATATCTTGTTGTTAGCGTTTGATCCATTGTCTCTCTAACCCTCTCTCTTTTTATTGTGCAAAGCATCATTCATATCATTCATATCTATTTGCTTGTGTTGTCCTTGCATTGATTCATATTGCCTATTCATTATATGCTTGGATTGCTTGTGTGTGCCTCACTTATACTTAACCACAAGAGCTTCATATAGCACCTCAACCCTTATTTAGGGGAATCAAGAGGAGTTAGTCCAGAGCCCTTCACGGGAAATTCGGCTACACTTGTTGATTGTATTAAGTGTGATTGCAAAATTGTTTTAGCTTCCGCATTTAGTTTCTAGATTAGCATTTACACCTATTCACCCCCCCTCTAGGTGTTTTTCATTGATGTCTATCAAAACTTTAAAAGTTGTACATGTACTAAAAGAAAATATTTAATATCCATTCTACTCACTTTATTAAGACAATGCTAATGTCCTAGATTGGATTTCAGAATCTTATAAGATGACTACAAATTGATTACTAGTCAGATAGCAAGACTTTCTAATTTGCCTTACCATTTATATTCAAATAATATCTGAATTTTCATATTGGACAAAACATCATTGTCCTAATTTAGTAATTAGGATATAGAATTTAATTTTTCTTTTGAACATGCAACTTTTTTTCACAAAAAATACATGCATATAATGTATGCACTTTATATCTTTTTGTTTTGAAATTTAAAATTTGAAAGAAATTTAAATGGTTTTGAAAATTATTTACAATTTATAACAATAAAAATTATAATATTCTTTCTAAAGAAGTAAACTCTTTCAAAGAAAGACTTGAAGTGCATGACTATGTAAAACGTAGTTATGATGCACTTATAATTTCAAATTTTGAATTTTAATGTGTGTGTATATATATATACACAATTTAATAAATAATGAACAACTTTAATAAGATTATTCTCATAATTTTATTATTGTTAAAATCATAAAAATATTTAAATAGAAGGTGTACAACTTTGCAGTCATGAATATACTTTTAATAAATATAATAAATCAAATCAATAGATGATATAATAAATATCCTAAGAATAAAAGCTAGTAGTGAAATGAGAAAGATTAAATATTTTTATAGTTATAAGATAATTTCAAAGAAGTTTATTTCATTGCTTGAGTTATTAAAATAGATAACTTTTCAAATTTAAAGACACGTAAGAAGAATTTAAATTGAAATTTCTAACCAAGAATTTTACTCAAATTCTCGACAATTAAAACCATATTTGAAGATGTCAAAATAGATATTTAATTTATCTCTAAATTTAGTTAGAGAGAAATTATAATTTGTAAAGCTAAAACTGAAGTTTGATTTTTAAAATGTCCAATTGGGCCAAATCCAAAACTTAACAACTATAAGTTAAAGGGCAATAGCCAAAATAATAATGAGACTAGGAGGTTGTCTCTTGATCTTAAGTATAATAAGATTATAAGAAAATTATTCATTTTAGGTAATGTAACTTTAATAGATCCCAATTAGCGCGGATGGTGGGCAAAGCTGTGCATGGCTATTAATCATCCTGTACGTAGCGAGAATTTGTAACGCCCCGTCCCACCAGGTGCAATGTATATACGCAGAGCGAAAATACCCTCACATACGTACGCTAAGCATAATAGTACAGTTAGAAATCAAAGTACGAAAGCACAGTGGTAATATATTTCCAACATTACAGTCCAAATACAGTGTTATCACAGCATGTGATTCAATATTACATGAATATTACATCACTGGATCGTACAAAATATGAATTATAGGAGATTTACATGATATGATACTAGTAGATGCTCACGAGCGGGAAAAGAATCTCGAGAGCTTGACCAAGGAAATGAATCTCGAGAGCTTGACCAATGAAATGAATCAGGGGGATCTGTTACTAGGTCTTCAATCCTATGTCAGGTTCTGATCCTGGGACTTGCTACACTTCCGCTACGCACTCTGATCAGCAACAGGGACTCACCAATGTTCAAGCTCCAGAATCTGGACATGCAAGTCCGGGTTGTTAGAATGCAACCAAACGAGTACATAAGAATGCCAAGTGGCATGCACAAAAGCAAATACACATGAAATAAATGGAATTACGTGAAAACAAGTTTATATATGCATGAAATCATGTTTAAATCATATCAATGAAAACATATGTAATTCATTAACTGTATATGTATAATGTAAATGTAGGCAAAACCAATTGTATAAACTCAATCTATAGATTCATGAGATTAGTACATCGAGGGGACAATCAAAAAAAGGAAACCCTCATCTATATACCATATACGTAACTTCACCATCAACTTGGCGTATACAACCAGAATTGCTGATTAATAAGTATATTAGTATATCTGTGATCTGTGATTCAAGTATTCTGTCAGTAGTGTCCAGTTTTCAGGAGTATCAGTTATGTTTGGGATTCTTGTATAGGTAATTGTCAGGATAACTTAATTATATAACAATAATAATAATCAGTATTGATTGTTATTATAATCATTACCCTCTAGTGTCCCATACCACTGGCAACTCATACTAGACTCCGTACTTCCAACAGAGCACATCTGGATTCTAATATACGGATACCATTGTCCGAACATGGGAGTGATCGAATAACCTCCACTCCTGACATTATTATTATCGGATAATTAAGCTATATTAGGGTCAGGTAAAGTACAGTATTAGATATTATACAACAATGAATATCAGTACCGCATGGCATTTTAATTGTCTCCCTACCAGTATCTCACACTACTGGCAGTCCATACAAAAGTCTATACTCTAGTAGAACTTACTCAAATCTAATATGTGAGTATCAGTATCTGAACGAAGGAGAGACCAAATATCATACGTTCTAGATATCATTATTGTTAGGATGTTACATTCTTATTGTTCATCTGATCCATATGTCTCAGTATGTGTTTCCGGTACACATACATCCACATATGAATATGACGAGTTAAGTTTACTGAAAACTGACGGAGATCAACTGTATCAGGTTCATAATGGGCCCCGTTCATACCTGAGACAACGACCTCAGGACATCTGGGTTTGGCTCTCAGAACCGGCTGCTAAGCTGCAACAGTAACAGGAATGGATGAGGTCAGGGGTGCTAGTTCACCCCAACTGGTCCCCTGTGGCCTCAGGTAGATTCGGAACAGTATTTGTAACATCGAACCATTATGAAATCGTACATATCGATGCACTAGTTTCCCTTGTCCTCATTGTAGGTTGAGTATCTTATTATAAGTTGTCTAGTGTATAGTTCAGTTTATCATGATAACCGTTTACGGGAATCGTTAGGAGTTCAGTAATTAGTAGTACAGTAATCAGTGGTAATGTGGGATTCTAGAGGTGGCCCCTGTGGATTCAAGAGGTGCCCCCCCCCACACAGAGATGTGTGATGTGGCACTTTGTTCCACGTGACACTTTATTTCACACATCATATCACTAACAGGAGTATGAGGATTCAGTAGTAAGTCCCCATAAATCAGAAATCATGATTATATCAAGTTAGAAGTTATGGTACCAACTCTGGAATCAGTGTAATGTAATAGATTAGGAGTTGTGGTACCGTTTAGTAATCAGTATATGTTCTATGGTTAGTATCCATATGTAAGGTGTAATGCCAGTATTAGTAGTCAGTATCAGTAAGAGTAATATCGCTATCAGTATCCAGTCAATAGTATTAAGGCAACACTACAGCTATGCACATACAAGTTGAGCAAAGCAGTGCTGGGGGCATAATCAGTGAACAGTGTTTAATCACTAAAGCACGAGGCGGAGCTATAAGAAGGACTCGGCTTAGACTACGAGTCTGAAATCTGATACAATTTCGCCTTAACGAGTTTAGTGTATAAAGCGATAAGCGCTAATACGCACACCAGTTGTTGCTAGAACAGAGCTAAGCCGTTAATAAACCTCAAAGAGGTTAAACCCAGAGGCTGTAGTATAAACCGCAGAGCGATTAAGCTCAAAGGTTGTATAAGTACCTGCATAAGGTGTCAGTACCACACACAGGCAATCAATAATATAATAATCATAAACACAGCCACAAGCTCCATATTGTGCTCCTGAGCTGGGTACCCTTTGCCCCCAGTCACCACGAAACCTAAAAGTAATGGGTGACCTGCAAAGCGATCTCTCAGATGATATTACATAACAGATAGAGCATCCGAGGCATAAACCCCCCTATCTGGCTACCTCGAAACCCTAATGGAAGTGGGCGGTGATGATGGCCTGTTGCCCTTTGATAATCGGGAGGGGTCTCCCAAGACTACGATCCCCATAAGGGAAGTTCGTCCCGAGGGTCTTTATCTGCAACCTTCTAATGCCCAGATCCTGCGGGTACGGAGACGTTACTACGACGTATATACATAAATCAAAAATACATTACATATATACGCTAAGCATCAATACTGGCAAGAATCAGAGTGCAGAAGCACGAGAGTAATATACATTCTAATACAACTGTACAAGTACATCGTTATCACAGAGTGTGAGTTAATATTATGGTAATATTACATCGCCAGGAATATCAAAGTAAGATTTATAATAAGAACATTACAAAAATGGGTCACGATATAACGCCCCGATCCTGCGGGTACAGAGACGTTACTGTGACGTATATACGTAGGTCAAAAATACCCTCACGTACATACGCTAAGCATCAGTACAGGCAAGAATCAGAGTACAGAAATACGTGGTGCTTCATACATTCCAACATATGAGTACAATTACAAAATTATCACCAGATGTGACACAATATTATAAGAATATTACATCACCAATAGGCACAAATGCGAAAATAAAGAGATATACAATAATGAAATGTACAAAAGGGCGCTCACGAGTTACAGAAGAAAAACTCGAGAGATGAGCAGGGGGCCTTGTAAGATAGGGCCTCAGACGGTCTGCTGATGACCTACTCTTTCGATGCGCCACTCTGATCAGCAACCGGGAGAATCCACCAGCTCCTACCTCCAGGATCTGGACATGAGGATCCAGGGGAATCAGAACCCTTAATGAGTGGTGATACGAATGTCTAATTGTGTGCAAAGATAAGCACACGTGTATCGATAAATTCAAATCATAAACATATATTGAAAATCGAGTTGTGAGCACATGCATACAGGAGCAGATAGAAAGACAGAAGTAGATAAAGCAACAACAGCTATCTCCTAAACTAACATAAAACCAATAAAACTGATAAAACCGAATAAAACCGAATACGAGCAAAACCAATTGTACAAACTTAGGTCACGGCTCTATGATACTAGTGCGTCGAAGGAATAATCCAAATAAGGAAACCCTCTTCTATATACCTTTATCCCACATCACCGTAATCTGAGCGTACATAACCCGAGTTGCAAAATAACACAACAAATTAAATATTAGTATCTTATTATAATTGGGGCCATCTAAGCTGTAGGCTTTAGCATGTGTCCCATTCCACATACTTTCACTTACAACTTATTGAGCAAGTTATTTGGCAACTGATGGAGTTTGACGAACCATGTTTAGAATGGGTCCCATACATGCCCGGGACAACGGTCCAGGAGTATCCGGTACTAAGTCGGAATATATCACTAGGTACCGGGACTTATTGTATGCCCATACAGGAATAGGGTATCGCGATCTCATAGAAATAGGCCTAGGACTTATGCATACCCGCAGAAATAAACAGGAGGAATAGGGGTGCCAGTATACCCCACGGAATCCTTGATGGCCGCCAGGTGATCCCTCAAGTATGTGGCCACGTGACTCAATATGACCATCATAAATATGACTATTCAGGACCCATCAGTTTCCCCCAAACCCGATGCACGTTGTCTTATTATAATTTATTATGTATTATCCATTTAAGGGAATAGCAGGAGCAAGACATGATCAGGAACTCAGAAGTACATGAATACATGTATAACATGAATACAAGTCAGTATATATTATACAGGATAACAGATACAGGATTCCCGTAAATGTGATAATTACAGGTCAAGTGTTAACATGATAGATGGCAGGTGATAAGTCATGTCATAATAGGGGCAGGTGTTAGTATGCAAGAGTTAGGTGATAACAGGCAAGTGATAGCATAACAGGAGCAGGTGCCAAGTAGTAGCATGTCAAGTGATAACACATCAGTTGTCAAGTGATAATGACAGGTGTCAAGAAATAACATGTCAAGTACTAACATAATAAGTATGTACATGACAAGTGATAGAGTAATAGCTGAGCACGATCAAGCAGAGCTGAGCAAGCTGGAGGCACGGATAGCGAACAGTGTTTAGTCACTAAAGAGCTTGGCGAGGATACCGGGATGACTCGGCCTAAAGATTGAGTAGAAAATCTGGCAACATCTCGCATAGACGAATCTAGTGGTAAAGTGCTGAGCGTTAAGCATGCCTACAAGGCGTAGTTGAGAGACCTGACGGTCTAAGCACACCCCTCTCTCGAGAAAGTGGGCGAGAGAGCCCAGAGGCTAAAGTACGCCGGGGTCTAGGTGCACTCACTCTTGGTAACTACCAAGAAACCCAAAAGGGTGCAGGCCTAAAACCAATTGGGTAGCTAGCCCTAGAGTGGACAAAAACCCAAAATCAGTACAAGGGTACCTGCACAAGATGTTAGTATCACATGTGCATTCATATAAATGTGAGAATATCTAAGCTACCATGGAGTAGTGAAGCCCGGAGGCTACACGCAGCCCGGAGGCTAGGTATGGAAAGCCCATAGGTTGAACGCAGCTGGAGGCTAGGTATAGTACCTGCAGAAGTGTTAGTGTCAATCACATGCATGCAATAAGGTAGTAGTGAGTAACATCACAGGCATGGTATATGTACAGAAAATAAACTATCCTAATACAAACATTCGTCATAGGCATATACATATACAATCATGGCACTCGGCCACATACAAATATAAGTGCACAACCCAATACAGAATACAATTATAAAATACAAGTTGACCAGATGAGGCGGGAAAACACAAAACGAGGCGAGAACACTCGCCTAATCTCTGAAAATGTCGTAAATCTTGAAACTCCAAAAACTCGCGCACGCGCCATACTATATTAAACTATATAAAAATACATATATAAAGAGAGAAAGAAAATAAGAGAGGAGAGAGAGAGAAGAGAGAAAGAGTTATAGAGAGAAAGAGGCCTAGAGAGAATGCTCTAGAGAGAGAGCTAGAGAGAGAATAGGAGAGAGAGAAACAAAGTGAGAGAGAGTTTAGAGAGAGGGAGAAAGAAACGGAGTGAGAGAGAGAAAGAGACTGTAGAGAGAGAAATGAGAGAGCAGGAGAGAGAGAAGAGAGGAGGGAAAAGAAGGGGTTGTTACCCCCTGCTACCCATGCAGCCAGGGCCAGAGGCCCTGGCTGTGGCTCCCTGGCCGCGACCGCGGGGCCAGGTAGCCCAGGGAGGGGCAGCGCCGGCCACCGCTAGCACCGGAGGCCTAGGGCGGCCGCTGGCCACCCCAAGGAGGAGAAGGGAGGATGTTAAGGGTGGGGTTGTTTGTGATTAAAAGGAGAAGAAGAACATGAAGATGGTGCGGTGATGGTGGTGGTGGTCCTGGCCAGAGGGGGAGCGGTCGCCGGGGTAGGGGCTCGAGTGGTTGTGAAAACTGCCGATGTGGTGAAGGTGGTGGTTGCTACGATCAAGGATGAAAGAGAGAGAGAGAGGAGAGTGGCAAATTGAAAGTGAGGAGAGAAGAGAGTAGAGGGGGAGAAAGAATTTTGAAGAGAGAGAGAGAAATTGTGAGAGAGAGAGAGAGAGAGAAAGTTGGGAGGAGAAGGAGGAGGGGAGGGGACTGTCGTCAGGTGCCAGGGGAAGAAGAAAAGGAGAAGGGAAAAGAAAAGAAAAGAAAAAGAAGATAAGGGAAGAGAAAGGAAAGGAAAAAGGGAAAAGAAAAAGAAAAGGAAAGAGAAAGAGAAGAGAGAGAGAGAGAGAGATTTGAATGGGAGTGATGGATGGGAGGGGAAGTCAATGAAGGGGTGTGGGTCGTTTGGTGGAGTAGGGGAAAGGAAAAAAGAAAAAGAAAGAAAGAAAGAAATGAGAAGATTCCAAAAATAATAATATAATAATAATATCGGGAAATATTGACTATTCCAAAAAAATCTCAAAAAATACCCAGAAGTAGAAAACATCATCCTGAGGAATAATATGAAATTATTTTTCAGCAATAAAATCTCATTTTCAAAATAAAAATCTTGAAATCTACCAGCGATACTAGTCGACACCAAATCCAGCTGAGTTTTGATAAATTCAGAAAATTTTCTAAAAATACATTAAGTTAGAAAATATAATTCTAAGAAATAATGTGAAAATAGATTTTAGAAATTTGACTCCGTTTGTAAATTAAAAATTCTAAAATCGACCAGCGATACCGGTCGATACCAAAACTGGTCGAACTTTAATAAATTCAGAAAAATCTCAAAAAATGTGATTCTAAGAAGAAATGTGAAAGAGAAGTTCAGAAATTCAACTCCAATTGTAAATTAAAAATCCCGAAATCGACCAGTGACACGGGCGACACAGGTTCTGAAGATTTTGCAGAATAATTCTAAAAATTTTCAGAAAATCATGAAAAATCTAAAATATTGAAAAACGATGTTTGTAACTGAAATAAATCAAATTTGACTACCAGAAAGATCAAATCGAGCAATACACTAGGATCATGTCTCTGGTTCAGACTATGGCTGACTCTGAGTTCACAAATCCAGATCCAATGCAAAATGACCGCATAAATATACTTAAAACAAAAACAAATACAGGAAGTAAATTAAAAAATATGATCAAAAAAATCTGAATACACAACTAAGTACATATTCCAGGAATGGGGTGTTACATTCTATCCACCTTACAAAAATTGCGTCCTCGCAATTTCGATAAGGGGTAAAATGAACACAAAAAGGTCATGGACGGAAATTTATACCAATTAAGATATGAATAACCATGGGCAATGTTCATAATCGACTGATCAATAGCTTTGGGCATAGACATCTTCTGCACTTCCTGTTGTATAATTCTTCTGACAATACTGTAATAATATAGACCTGATGTCTGCTGTTAAAAGAATAGCTCCAGAATTACAGTAGACATAAAAAAATTGATAATTAAGAACTCTGAATACTGAATGTTGCAACCTCTCAATAACCGTCTTCTGAATAATAATCCGTCTACAGATGAATATTTAGAGAATACCCGAACTTCATAGAATACCCAACATAAAGAATCGCGATGCACCGAAATCAGAAGAATACCAGAACTAGAGGAGAGTAGACCATAACTTGATTACCGCCACATTCCCTGTCTATCCATATCTTAAGTTGGCATAAAGGTTATGAAAAATCAAAATAGAGGAAAGCTGGAAGGGATCAGGAATCAAAGGAAGGATGATCAAGAAAGAAAAGATAACTCTGTACTTGTAGTTAGATTGTATAACCAGGACTCATGCATTCCAGTTACAAATTTCTTTACCATTAATTTGCCATCTGGACGTATTGAGGATGTGAGAGCCTAGGCTCTAATACCACCCTATAACGCCCCAATCCTGCGGGTACCGAGACGTTACTGCAACGTATATACTGTTGGCCTAAAGGCCTATCACTCTAGTTTTGATGATGATTAACTCATGTAGTTATAGTACTAAAGATCTTGTGTTTAATTAGTCTCAGATTTGTGATCAAAATCTTAGTAGGTGTGTAGCTTCAACAAAGGATTTAAAGTCAAGTTTTGGAGCTACCACGGTTTGATTCAAGAGCCTATGCATCAAGACCACATCAAGTACTCAAAAGGAGTCTAGCTCTTTGGATCAAGTTTGGACCAAGTCAAGAAGATGTGAAGACTTCAAGTGAAGACCTTCAAGATCAAGACTTGAGTCTAGATTTGTTTTGTTAAGATTTTATTTTTAGATAAAATGTAAAGGATAGAATAGTTGGTGGATTGCTCAAGTATACTATATACACACACACTCTTAATTTAGGTGAGTTTTCATAAAAAGAATTTTCATTTTGACGAAATACCGGTTTGGTTTTGGAGTTTATTATATACATGTGTTTTTAACCAAAACCGTTTTAGTGCTTATTGTCAAAAACATAGATATTTCATCATTTATGTGTAGTGGATCATATCCATACACACCATGCTTTAAAAGTGTTTAAAATATCTTATTTTTGTATTTGGAGAAGTTTTGAAAAAATAAGTTTTGAAAAATCTATTTTGGAAAAATACAGATTTTGTTTTTATCCAAATTTCTAAGTTACAAAAATAGTTCAAAATGTTTGTAACATGTCTTGATTCTACTCAAACATGTTTGTATATCAAAGTATTATACTGAACTTAATTTTGTAAAATTTTAGAGATTTTATGGGATTTTATTTAAGTTAAAAAGTCAACTATTAAATCCCTAAAAAGTTCTGTCTGGCTTCTGCCGGTCGACCGGACCGATCAACCAAGCTAGGAGTCGGTCGACGAGTCGGTCGACCGACGCGCACAGACGTGCACGCCAGTCTGGCTAGAGGGCCGGTCGACCGACCCGGTCGACCGCTAGAGAGCTTCTGCTCTCTGGAAAGCCCCGGTAAACCGGGCCGGTCGACCGGTAGAGAGTATCTGCTCTCTGTTCCAGGCCACGGTCGACCGGGCCGGTCGACCGAGGCTCCAACGGTCAGATTTCTGACCGTTGGCGGTCGACCGGGCGGTCGACGGACAACCGTCTGGGCTAAAAATTTGCCCCAATGGCTAGTTTTTCTAGCCTATAAAAGGGGGGCTTATATGGACTGTTTTCAATAAGATTTTAAGTGGGTTTTAGCACCAGTTTTTCCTATCTTTTGAGAGGTGTTCTCCACTTGTTTAAGAGCCAAATACTTCCATTCAGAAGGAGAGTTTATCAAGAGTTTTCAAAAGTGATTCTTGTGTTTTTCTCCACACATTCCATCCTAGTTTTCTCACACAAATACTTGAGCTATCCATTGCTATATCTACCTATAGGGATCTTTGTTGTGAGAGGATTTGAGGTGATCAAGTGTTTAGATCACCAAAGACTTCATCTTTGTTTTAAGGAGGCGGACTTGTGTGTTCGTGGTGTTTCGGGTTCTAATGAGAACTCGGTATTTGAGGTGCAGCCTCGGCGAGCTAGTGGGCTTGCGGTGCGTAGTTCTTGCGCGAACGAGTGAAGGGACTAGAGAGTCCAAGGAGTTCAAGTGTGAACTCGCCTTGTAGGTGTTGCGGCACCGAGTGATACGGTGGGATCGGCTTTAGTGGAAATCCTTCATAGTGTTGAAGGCGGGGACGTAGAGCAAGTGTGCTCGAACCTCGAAACAAATATCCCGTGTTTGGGATTGCTCTCTTTATCTCTTACTTGTTTATATCATGCATGCTTATATTGCTTTCATCTTTATATGCTAGATATATATTTGTGCTCATATTATTATATGCTTGGAGGTTGTTTGCTAACAACTAGTATTCAACCAAGAGAGCCAACGCGGCACCTCAACTCTTATTTAGAGGAATCTTGAGGAGTTAGTCTAAAGCCCTTCACGGGAAATCCGGCTACACTCTGGTATTATACTTGTAGAATCACCTAGAGGGGGGTGAATAGGTGATGGCTAATCTAATGGTCACTTAATGCCAAATAATGCGGAATTAAAACTATTATGACCTAAAACAAATTCTTAAACTAAACACCACGTATAACACAAGAGTGTAGCCGAATTCCCCGTGAAGGCTCTGGACTAACTCCTCTAGATTCCCCAAGCATATATCAATTAAGCACACAATGAATATCTAGCATATAAAGATGAGCACAATAAAAGTATGCAAGATATAAACAAGAGATAGAGAGAGAGAGTGTGAGCAATCGCAAACACAAGGGATTTGTTTCGAGGTTCGAGCACACTTGCTTTACATCCCCGCCTTCGACACACGAAGGATTTCCACTATAATCAATCCCAATGGATCATGTTGGCCCAAGGTTTCACCACCCATGATTAGTGTATTTTGATGATTACAAAACATATTAGTTATTTGTACTAATAACAATTGTTGTTTAAGTGTGTTTCAGATTTCTATTCATTCTAGAAGTCTTCTCTCACAAATACAAGGATTTGGACTCAAGTCAACTCCAATTGGGCTCAAGGAACAAGTGTTGAAGATCATATGGAGAAGCCTATTGAAGATCTTGAAGTCTTAGAATCATTGTAAGAAATAGAATGTTAAAGTTTGAGTATATGAATTTGGCTCTAGGATTTGCACACACATTTGTTTCATATATTTCCTATGTTTTGAAATATTTATTTCTAAGTTTTATGCCTTAGTTTATATATACATGTACCAAAAGCTTTAATCTTGAAAATCTTGTTTAAAACATGTGTATAAACTATTTTCTGCATAATACTTAGCTATATGTATTTTTAAAATATTTTTCAAATTTTTTTAACTCAAAACAGCCCAGTTTTTCTGTTTCAGGCAACTTCGGTCGACCGGCCCGGTCGACCGGCGATGTGTCTGGACATGCACTGTTCGTGCATGTCTGTCGGTCGACCGACGGTCGACCGATGGAGAGCAAATTGCTCTCGGTTATTTCGGTCGACCGAACCGGTCGACCGGAAGAAGGAAACTGTGTTTCCTCTTTTGGGACGGTCGACCGGACCGTCGACCGGGCGCCAACGCTCTTTGCAGCTGTGCTGGCGATCGACGGACCGGTCGACCGCCAGGCCTGCAACAAGCCTAACGGCTCTTTCCTCTTTGGGCAGTTCTGAAAAACTGTTTTTATTTTCAGCTTTAACAGATTTTTGGAGAGTTGTTGGGGAGCTTTTTCAGAGAAAATAAGACAAAAAGAAATTGTTTTTAACCTATTTTCTAACCCTATAAATAGAGGAGAAGTCTCTCTTGCATTTCACTTAGAAAAATCCTCAAGTTTGCTTGTTTTCAAAAGAGAAAAGAAAAGAGTTTAAAGCTTTCATTTCAATTCTTTTTGAGCTAGTTTTTCAGTTGTGTTTGATTGCTAATATCACTCTACAACTGAAGTTTTTCTCACCACACTTTATAGAGCCAAAAATCCAATACTCATTCTATAGTGAAGTTGTAATTCAAGTGAGAGTGTTTGTAAAAGAGTTTGAGAAATAGTGTAGTGATCTTGTTGTGATCACTTGGTTCTTGTAATCCTTTCCTTGTGGAGCAACCTCTTCGGTAGAGGTCCTTTGTACTCGGTGGAGCTCGGTGCTCGGTCTTCGGTAGACCAAATTGTAAAGACATCCTCGGTGGATAGTGGAAACCCTTCACGGAGGTGAAGGCGGGGACTAGAGCAAGTGTGCTCGAACCTCGAAACAAATCATCTTGTTTGCGATTGTCTTTGCGTTATTCTTGCTTACAATTTCTCTTGCTTTATATTGTCTTGAATTATTTGCTTGAGAACTAACCCTTTACTTTTGCAATCTTGTCTTGTTCACTTTACTTGCTATATTGCTTGTGTGTATTTCATCATAGCATTTCATCCTTTACTTGTTCGATCATATCTCATACAACACGATTGCATTGCGCACCTCTAACCCATATCTAGGGGAATTGGGAGGAAGGAGTTCAGAACCTCGCAAGGGTATTCGGCTCTTAGTCGTGTTTTGAGAGATCGTTGCATCACTCATTTAATTAAAGTTTAAAAAGATCATTAGATTAGCATTCACACCTATTCACCCCCCCTCTAGGTGTTTTTCAATTGGTATCAGAGCTTGGACTCTAGGATTTGTTTAACAACCTTAGAGAAGATCCTAATTTGCTAATCATTTCATTCATATTCATATAGTAAAAATGGCCGATGGAATTAAGACCCCTCCTAAGTTTGATGGACTTAACTTTCCCATATGGAAAGTTAAGATGACCGTGTTTTTGCAATCTCTAGGTAGCCGAGTTGCAAAGGCCGTGACTAAGTCCTTTAGTGTACCCCCGGTGACGAATCCACTTGGTCCGAAATAGAGACTAAGGAATTCGATGCCAATGCCAAAGCTCACTATGCACTTCTTCAAGCCCTAAATGATGATGACATAGCTAGGGTTATACATTGCAAATCTGCATATGAGATTTGGTCACACTTGATAGTCACTCATGAGGGAACCTCACAAGTAAAGAAGGCTAAGATTGACCTTCTTCGGTCCCAATATGAAACATTTAGCATGCAAGATAATGAAACCATAGATGATATGGTTACAAGATTTACCAAGATTACTAATGGACTCTCTTCTTTAGGTGAAGATATCAACAATGATCAAAGAGTAAGGAAGATCATCCGGGCTCTTCCTCCTTCATGGGAAGTTAAAGCAACAACCTTGAAGGAACTCAACGACAATGAAGAGATGGAGCTTATAGGTCTCATTGGGAACCTCAAAACCCATGAGATGGAAAGGAAAGCAAGGGAGGATATGGCTCCTTCCAAAAAGAAGACTATCCCCTTCAAGAGTCAAGCTACACACTCCGATGAAGATGATGAAGAAGAAGATGATGAGGAGCTCTCACTCCTTGTTAAGAATGTCCGGAGGATGTACAACAAGGCGAAGTACCAAGGTAGAAGAAGATAGCAAGGAGGCAAAGAAGAAAGGAAGATTGTGTGCTTCAATTGCCAAAGACCGGGACACATTGTGGCGGAGTGTCCGGACAAAGCTAAGCCCTCCACTTCAAAGAAGCCTTACAAGAAGAAGGCTATGAAGGCAACTTGGGATTCGGAGACCGAATCCGAGGAAGAAATAGACACCGCCAACATGTGCTTCATGGCTAATGAAGCACAAGCAAGTAACCTCTTCCCCTTCTCATGATAATGAACTTTCTATGGATGTGTTAGAAGAGACCTTTGTTGAGTTGTCACAAAACTATGATTTCTTAAAGAAAAAGTATCTTAAAATGAAAAAGGAAAATGAATCTTTAAGTCTTCAAGTTTTTACTCTTACAAAGGAAAAGGATGATTTGGTTTCCACTTTGGCCACTACCAAAAATGATTTTGAAAAATATAAGATTTCTTGCAAAGGTAAGCCCCACTAATTGATTCAAATGAAGTTTCTATGCTTAAGGAAAGATTAGACTCATTAAGTGTTGTTTTGAAAGATTGTGAATTTAACAAAAAGAAAATTGAGGCTATGTTTCCTAAGAAACAAGCCCCAAAGAAAAATGCTCATGCTCATGTTCATGTTCATGCTACACAACCTAAACAACATGGCAAAACCCCAAAACATGCTCACACTACACATACACATCATGCATTCATGTATGGTAGAGTGTTCTCATGTTCACATTGTGGACGGAAAGGGCACTTAGCCAATTTTTGCTATGATAGATTAAACATATCACGTCATAATGTTTGGGTTCGAGGCACTAACTTTCAAGGACCCAAGAAAGTTTGGGTACCAAAATCAACAATTATGTTAAATGATGTAGGTACTTTCCAAATCCCAACGACGTAGAGGATTGTGGTATCTTGATAGCGGTTGCTCAAGGCACATGACTTGGACATCAACAACTTTGCAACCCTATCAAGATATCATGAAGGTGGCACCGTCACCTTCGGAGATGACGCCAAGGGTAAAATCATCGGTATTGGTAATGTAAAACTTGGCACCTCTCCTTTAATTGAAAATGTAGTTTTAGTTGATGGCCTCAAGCATAATCTCTTGAGTGTTAGTCAACTTTGTGATAAAGGTTTTGATATTGTTTTTGATAATGTTGCTTGTAAAGTAATTGATAGAACTTCTAATGTTTGTGTATTTTCCGTTTTCGTGAAAGTATGTTTATATGATTGATATGTTAAATATGTCTTGTAATATACTTTTTTGAAAGCCCTCGATGATGACTCTTGGTTGTGGCATAGGAGATTAGGGCATATTTCTTTTGATCATATTTCTAGGTTAAACACAAGGAAATGGTGAAAGGTATTCCTTACTTGAATTTTGAAAAAGACCGAGTTTGTGACGCATGTCAATTTGGAAACAAACTAAGTCTTCTTTCAAGTCAATTAAGGATATCATGACATCACGTCCTTTGAGTTAATCCATATGGATCTTTTTGGCCCTACACAAACCAAAAGTCTAAGTGGGAATAGATTTGCTTATGTTTTGGTTGATGACTTTTCAAGATTTACTTGGGTTTTCTTTCTTGAACATAAAAGCCAAGCATTTTCTTATTTCAAACTTTTAAGAAAAGAGTTGAAAAAGAAAGGATGTTTCGATTTTGAGAATAAGAAGTGATAGAGGAGGTGAATTCATTAACCAACCCTTTACCACTTTTTGTGATGAACATGGAATAAAGCATGAACTTTCTTGTCCTAGAACTCCACAACAAAATGGAGTAGTTGAACGGAAAAATAGAACTTTACAAGAGATGGCTAGGACAATGCTAAGTGAATATGGTCTACCACATTATTTGTGGGCCGAGGCCGTAAATACATCATGCTACATATCAAATCGTGTTTTCTTGTGTAAAAAATACTACTAAAACTTCTTTGAAATGTTTTTTCTAGAAAACCTAATGTTTCCTATTTTAAAGTTTTTGGTTGCAAATGTTTTGTTTTAAACACAAAAGATAATTTAGGAAATTTGATCCTAAATCTTATGAGGCTATTTTTGTAGGTTACTCTAACACTAGTAAAGCTTATAGAGTTTTCATTAGATCATCATTGACTATTGAAGAGTCTATTCATGTTAAGTTTGAGGAATCTCCAGTTTGTTAAGAATGTTGTAGAAAAGATGCATTGGATGAAGTTTGGAGAAAGTGACCTTGGAGGATGCTTCTACTATGGGAGACAACCAAAGGATGATGAAGGAAGCAAAGCTAAAGTGGAAGAGGCACAAGGAAATGAACATCAAACACATGAGGTGGAGCCTACTCAACCACTACCAAGGATTGGAGATACAATCCACATCATCCCAAGGACCTCGTCATAGGTGAAGTATCAAAAGGGGTAACTACTCGCTCTAGACTTCATGACTATTGTGGTAACTATGCATTCATTTCTCATATTGAACCCAAAAATGTCCTCGAAGCCGAGGCCGATTCATATTGGTTGCTAGCCATGCAAGAGGAGCTCAATCAATTTGAGCGCAACCAAGTTTGGCACCTTTTCCTAGGCCCCACGATAGACCAACAATTGGTACTAAGTGGATCTTTAAGAATAAGTTGGATGAATCGGGTCATGTAGTTAGAAACAAGGCTAGGTTAGTTGCCCAAGGTTACACTCAAATCGAAGGATCGATTTTGAAGAAACCTTTGCACCCGTAGCACGGCTTGAAGCCATACGGATGACACTAGCATTTGCCTCATATAAAGATTTCAAATTATTTCAAATGGATGTTAAAAGTGCTTTTCTAAATGGATTTATTGAAGAGGAGGTGTATGTTGAACAACCCCCGGGTTTGTTGATCCTACACATCCAGATTTTGTTTTTAAATTAGATAAAGCTCTTTATGGTTTGAAACAAGCCCCTAGGGCTTGGTATGAAAGACTTTCTTCATTTTTGACTTCAAATGGTTTTAAGAAAGGTAAAATTGATACAACTTTGTTACAAAACATGTAGAAAAGATATATTCTTATTGTGCAAATTTATGTGGATGATATTATTTTTGGTTCTACTAATGAATCTCTTTGCAAAGCTTTTGAGTCATGCATGAAGGATGAATTTGAAATGTCTATGATGGGGGAACTCAACTATTTCCTTGGACTCCAAATCAAGCAAAGGAAGGATGGGATCTTCATCAATCAAGCCAAATACACAAGGAACTAATCAAAAGGTTTGGGCTTGAAGGATCGAAAGTAGCAAAACTCCCTGGCAACAACTACAAAGCTTGACAAGGATGAACAAGGTAAAGTGTAGACATTAAATTATATCGTAGCATGATTGGTAGCTTGCTTTATTTGACGGCTAGTAGGCCGGATATTATGTTTTCCGTTTGTCTTTGTGCACGTTTTCAATCTTGTCCTAAAGAATCTCACATAATTGCGGTTAAACGCATAATTAGATACTTAAGGGCACTATTGAAATGGGTTTGTGGTATCCTAAAACCGGATTATTTGAAATGAAGAGTTTTTTCAGATGCCGACTATGCGGGTTGTAGGGTAGATAGGAAGAGCACAAGTGGAACATGTCAATTCTTAGGTAATTGTCTTGTATCTTGGTCTTCCAAAAAGCAAAATTCGGTAGCCCTATCAACCGCCGAGGCGGAGTATGTTGCAGCCGGAGCTTGTTGTGCACAAGTTCTTTGGATGAAACATACTCTCCTTGACTATGATTTACACTTTGATCATGTTAAAATATTTTGATAATACTAGTACTATTCACATGACAAAGAATGCAAATCAACATAGTAAAACCAAACACATGACATTAGATATCACTTTCTTAGAGATCATTATGAGAAAGGTGATATTGATATTGATTATGTTTCTACCGATTTTCAACTTGCCGATATTTTACTAAACCTCTAGATTATGCTAGATTTTCCTTTATTTGTGGTGAGTTGAATGTTTGCATTATGGATTCTTAAAAATAAAATTTGTTTTTCTATTGGTATTTTAACCCTTTTTGATGTATGACAAAAAGGGGAGAATAAGTTGTAATAAGTTGTTTAAGAGTTTAATAAGTTTAAGAGTTTGATATTTTGAACTTGTTTGAGAAGTTTGATATATGTTTGAGTTTGTAAATTGTTTATTTAAGTTTTTTTTTTTTTGACAAAACTATTTTGCGTTGAATGCTTTATGTATTGTGCTTCCATAGTCAAATTTTTATACATAGCATTTTGAGGGGGAGTTTTCACTCCTCTTCCATGTTATTTAAATAACCTATATGTTTTGTCATCATCAAAAAGGGGGAGATTGTTGGCCCAAGGTTACAATCACCCATGATTAGTGTATTTTGATGATTACAAAACATATTAGTTATTTGTACTAATAACAATTGTTGTTTAAGTGTGTTTCAGATTTCTATTCATTCTAGAAGTCTTCTCTCACAAATACAAGGATTTGGACTCAAGTCAACTCCAATTGGGCTCAAGGAACAAGTGTTGAAGATCATATGGAGAAGCCTATTGAAGATCTTGAAGTCTTAGAATCATTGTAAGAAATAGAATGTTAAAGTTTGAGTATATGAAATTTGGCTCTAGGATTTGCACACACATTTGTTTCATATATTTCCTATGTTTTGAAAATGTTATTCTAAGTTTTATGCCTAGTTTATATATACATGTACCAAAGCTTTAATCTTGAAAATCTTGTTTAAAACATGTGTATAAACTATTTTCTGCATAATACTTAGCTATATGTATTTTTAAAATATTTTTCAAAATTTTTCTAACTCAAAACAGCCCAGTTTTTCTGTTTCAGCAACTTCGGTCGACCGGCCCGTCGACCGGCGATGTGTCTGGACATGCACTTTCGTGCATGTCTGTCGGTCGACCGAACCGGTCGACCGATGGAGAGCAATTGCTCTCGGGTTATTTCGGTCGACCGAACCGGTTGACCGGAAGAAGGAACTGTGTTTCCTCTTTTGGGACGGTCGACCGGACCGGTCGACCGGCGCCAACGACTCTTTGCAGCTGTGCTGGCGGTCGACCGGACCGGTCGACCGCCAGGCCTGCAACAAGCCTAACGGCTCTTTCCTCTTTGGGCAGTTCTGAAAACTGTTTTTATTTTCAGCTTTAACAGATTTTTGGAGAGTTGTTGGGAGCTTTTTCAGAGAAAATAAGACAAAAAGAAATGTTTTTAATCTATTTTCTAACCCTATAAATAGAGGAGAAGTCTCTCTTGCATTTCACTTAGAAAAATCCTCAAGTTTGCTTGTTTTCAAAAGAGAAAAAAAAGAGTTTAAAGCTTTCATTTCAATTCTTTTTGAGCTAGTTTTTCAGTTGTGTTTGATTGCTAATATCACTCTACAACTGAAGTTTTTCTCACACACTTCATAGAGCCAAAAATCCAATACTCATTCTATAGTGAAGTTGTAATTCAAGTGAGAGTGTTTATAAAAGAGTTTGAGAAATAGTGTAGTGATCTTGTTGTGATCACTTGGTTCTTGTAATCCTTTCCTTGTGGAGCAAACCTCTTCGGTAGAGGTCCTTTGTACTCTGGAGCTCGGTGCTCGGTCTTCGGTAGACCAAATTGTAAAGACATCCTCGGTGGATAGTGGAAACCCTTCACGGAGGTGAAGGCGGGGACTAGAGCAAGTGTGCTCGAACCTCGAAACAAATCATCTTGTTTGCGATTGTCATTGCGTTATTCTTGCTTACAATTTCTCTTGCTTTATATTGTCTTGAATTATTTGCTTGAGAACTAACCCTTTACTTGTGCAATCTTGTCTTGTTCACTTTACTTGCTATATTGCTTGTGTGTATTTCATCATAGCATTCATCCTTACTTGTTCGATCATATCTCATACAACACGGTTGCATTGCGCACCTCTAACCCATATCTAGGGAATTGGGAGGAAGGAGTTCAGAACCTCGCAAGGGTATTCGGCTCTTAGTCGTGTTTTGAGAGATCGTTGCATCACTCATTTAATTAAAGTTTAAAAAGATCATTAGATTAGCATTCACACCTATTCACCCCCCCTCTAGGTGTTTTTCAGATCACTCGGTGCCGCAACACCTACAACTCTCGGATCCCTAGTCCGTACACACCGCAAGCCCACAAGCTCGCTGGGCCGCACCTCAAACACCGAGTTCACAAACGAACCCGAAACATCGCGAACGCACTCGTCCGCCTCCTCAAGAAACAAGAAATGATCTCTTGGTGATCTAAACACTTGATCACCAATAAAAACTCTCACAACACAATCCTATGGATAGATAAAGCAATGGATAGCCCAAGTGATCGTGTGAGAAAACTAGGATGGAAGTGGTGGAGGAAAAACTCAAGAAATTCACTTTTAAAAACTCTTAATAAAACTCTCCTTTGATTGGAAATATTTGCTCTAAAACAAGTGGAGAAAACCTCTTAAAAGAGTTGGGAAAACTGGTGAAAAATTCACTTGAAAATCTTAATCAAAACAGCCCCCAAATGCCCCCAATTTATAGGGCTCCAAAAACTAGCGTTGGAGGCCTGACAGAACTGTCGGTCGACCGCCCGGTCGACCGCCAACGGTCATTTTTTTGACCGTTGGGGCAGCGGTCGACCGGCCCGGTCGACCGAGCCTCTGGAACAGAGAACAGTTTCTCTGTCGGTCGAACGCTCGGTCGTCGACCGGGGTTTTCCAGAGAGCACAAGCTCTCTGGCGGTCGACCGGGTCGGTCGACCGGCCCTCCAGTGCACAAAGGCGTGCACGTCTGTGCACGTCGGTCGACCGACATGGTCGACCGACTTCAACTTCGGTCGACCGGTCGGTCGACCGCCCGGCTGAAGCCTGGAAACAGAAAACTGAGATTTAAAACTTGGTCTTCTTGGCTCACATAAAATCCCATAAAATCACAGAAAATCTACAAAAATAGTTTTACCAATATACTTTGATAAAAAAAACATGCTTGCACAAAATCAAGGCATGTTACAAATGATTTGGACTATTTTTGTAATATGGAAAAATTGGCTCAAATGAAAACAGTATTTTCAAAAATGGTTTTTCTAAAACTTATCTTTTCCAAAACTTCTCCAAATACAAAAACAAGATACTTAAACTCATTTGAAGCATAGAGTGTATGGATATGATCCACTACACAAACATGGTGAAATATCTATGTTTTTGACATTATG
The DNA here is from genome assembly GCA_038442645.1 of Agave tequilana. NCBI lineage: Eukaryota > Viridiplantae > Streptophyta > Magnoliopsida > Asparagales > Asparagaceae > Agave > Agave tequilana. The sequence continues at coordinate 182,953 of JAVJIF010007207.1, forward strand.
CACTAAACATGATTTTGGATAAAACATATAAACTTGAATACCAAAAACCAAACATGTATTTTTTAAAAATAAAATCTTTTGTAAAAACAAAACTATCAAGAGTATGTGTGTATATGTACTTGAGCAATCCACCAACTATTCTATCCTTTACATTTTATCTAAAAAAAAATCTTACTAAAACAAACCTAGACACAAGTCTTTATCTTCTTGAAGTCTTCACTCGAAGCCTTCTTGACTTGGTCTAAACACCGTGCTAGCTCCAAAACTTGACTTCAAATCCTTTGTTGAAGCTACGCACCTACTAAGATCTTGATCATAAATCTGTCACTGATTAAACACAAGATCATTAGTACTATAACTACATGAGTTGATCATCATCAAAACTAGAGTGATGGGCCTTCGGGCCAACAATACTTGGTGTTAGTTTAAGAAGCTTTAGTTTGCATTAAATTAGTTTTTAATTCTGCATTAATGACCATTAGATTAGCTCATCACCTATTCACCCCTCTAGGTGATTACAATTGGTATCAGAGCCAAGTGTTCTTGATTTGGTCTTACAACCTAGAGTTAAAGATCCTCATTTATAGTTAATCACAATATTAGTACACACCACCATGGATTCATGTCACCTCCCACCTTTGACATTCTTAACATCCAAACTTGAAAAGTTAAGATGTCTTTGTACCTCAAAGGCCTAGGCATTCATGTTTATCTTGCAACTATTAAAGATTCATATGTTAACAATAGCAAGTATATTGAGGCTAACTCAAAAGCCATTCATGCTTTTAAGAGTACCCTAAACAATGATTATTTATGTAGGGTTGCTAACATTGACTCGGCTTTTGTAGTTTGGAACACCATCATCTCCCTTGGCGAAAATGAACAATATTATGCGAGGAGTGACTCGGATATTGGAAGTGACGCTTCCAACGTGTGCTACATAGTCCAAGGGGATAACCCTCTTGAGGTAACTACCGAATCAGAGGTAGATGAAGATGTTGATATGTCTTATGATGAGCTTGAATCTTTTTGTCAACAACTTCTTGAAAAATATGAATTGCTTAAAAAGGATAATAAGAAAATGAAAAACAAATTTGATTGCATGTTAAAAGAAAAGATTCTTTACAAGATAAATTGGAATGTTTTTCAAAAGAAATGAAATTTTGAAAAATGAAAATGTTTCCTTGCTTTCTAAATTGAATGATCTTTGTGAAGGAAACACTACTTTGAAAAATAAAATTGTTTTGGTGAAAAAA
>JAVJIF010007208.1:0-192038 GCA_038442645.1 Agave tequilana
TAATCTACCCATGTAACGAGCCTTTAATCGATGACTCCCAAACCAAACGGTATTAGGGCACTAGGTGAGAAAACACTCCAAGGACTTAAGGACTCGAGCAAATAAGGCCACAAAACTGAGGATTTTATTATATGAACCACTTTTAAGCGTGAATACTTATGCTTTATTAGGCACAAATACCCAGCTTAATCAGAGGATTTTTTTTTGACTCCTTTTTTACTCAAACTTATCTAATCATCTTTCGCATAAATACCAAGGCTTACTTAGGCTAAAGCACCTAGCTAATCAATAATTAGATTTGTTCATCTTTCATAGATATATTTTTTTTCTTTTTTTTTCATAAGGCAAAAGAATTTTTATTTTTGAACCCTAAGTGTGTAAGTGTATGAAGTGTGCATATTTTATTAAGGTAAACATCAAGACTAAATTACTTTGACAAATTATCTTCCTAACCCTAAAAATCAAACAAATAATCTTATTTTGACCAAGTTTAAGAAATCCTAATTTTGATTTTCATATTCCTTAAAATTGACTTAATTTCTTACAAAAAATATGCCAAAATATTGTTTCTATTTTCAAAAAGTTTTTAAAAGTAAAGAAAATGTTAAATTTTTTTAATAATAAAAGAAAAACCTAAGTTATGTTAGACCCTCTCCCACACCTATCTCATGCATTGTTCTCAATGTATGAATTAATGCATTGATGCATGAAAAAGAAGAAAGGGAAGAAAAATATTACCTTAAGGTGGTAGTTCCGGTGGTGCTTTGATTGGTCCACGAAATGCGGCCCAATCGAATTTTCCTGGAGTTCGGAGGAACCCATCAGAAATCTCTCTTATATAACCCACTAAAATGATGTATATATGAACAGTTTTTATTAAAATTTAACCCCATCTAATTTTTAAATTTCATAATTAATTTCAGAGTCAATTTTGTCAGCCGCCTTGTCCCAAAATGGAGTGTGAAAAGATAGAATGATTGACTTGGACTTAGGAAGTACGGGAACTAATACCGACTCAGGAAAGTGACTTAAGTCAAGTAAAGGTTCAGGAGTCGAGATTGGTTCAGGAAGTGGGTCCAAATCAAGAAGTTGAAATTCAAGTCCACATTCATTTTCCCACAATGGAATGTAACTTAATATTGGTGATTCAAGTTCAAGAATGACAGGTGTCGGAATCAAAACTGACTCTAAAATATTACTCAAGTCGGGTAGCAAAACAGGAGTCAATATTGATTTAGGAATTTGAACTGGATCACAAATTTGAGAATCTAGGTCACATTTCTCATTGAGTTCAATTTCATAAAAATGAGAACTTACCAATTTGTCAATGGGACTTTCAAAAGTATGATATTTGTCAAGTTCAATATGATGATCATCAAAGATGGGTGATTCAATTTCATTATGAATTGGCACAGGATCCAATGTTGAATCGGGAAAAAGATTGAAATCAGGTGAAGACACCAGAGTCATAATTGAATCAGGAAGTAGAATTGAATCACTAAGTTGAGGTTCATGATCATATTCATTCTCAAGTTCAATTTCAGGAAAGGGATAACTTGCCAAACTGTCAATGTCACTTTCAAAATTTAGAGTTTGGGCAAGTTCAAATGATTGTGATAAAATGGAACCTTGTTTTCCAAAACAACATGACTCTTCGGCTCTAACAGAATGGTTAGCGACATCAGAACTGGTCAAACGGTGAGAACGTAGAGTTTGGACCATCATATCTATGTCATGATTACGAGCGTTTTGAGCCTGAGTCATGGCCTCAAGTATCTTTTCATAGTTGATAGGTTCATCGTTTTGTTGCGATTGGTCTTGAAAAGATGTGTTGTTTTGGAATTGGTAGTAAAATTGTGAGTCCATCAGATTTTGTGATTGTTATTTTGACTCACGCATACTCATTTCCAAATTGATGGTTTTCTATTTGGACTGGTGGAACTGAGTATGAATCTTGAAAATATTGTGGACAAGGTGGATAAGGAGGACAAGTTGGTTGAAAATTGGACTCAGGGGAGGTGAATCCCCACTGACTCTGTGAAGAGTTGAAATTATTCTGGAAATTATTGTTATAAATTGGGGGCATGGGTTATACTGATTCGGATAAGACCAATCCAGCACACTAGGTTGGTTAAAGTTATGATATGCCGGGTTGGTAATATCTGAAAAAGAGGTTGGTGTGTAATATGGATTACCATTAAAATTGAAAATATTGTTGTTATAAGCCATATCACACAATAAAACACAAACAAAGAAAAAACAAACAAATAAGCAAACAAAAAATAAAAAATTCTAACCTAAGTTAGGGTAGACTTTTGACCTAGACGACTCCTAACTGGTTAGACTGTCCATAGGAGGTATAATGCAGACTTTGACCACAAGCTAATTAGCCAGGTCAGGGCAAGATTGGTGGGAGGTTATCCGTCAAAGACGTTCCTTAATTAAATAACCGCCAACCTTCAGGCTTTCGGCCCTTAATCCCCTTCCTAGACACTGATTTGGCAGGAGTCAAATTCCAGCACCTTTCCCCTTAGGATAATCTCCTAATTGAGTCCGAGATGTCCCTAGGGCCAACGTCTACTCATTTTTAGTTAGGCTTGGGTTAGTGAGTGAGGAGATTGTTTGCGGGCTAAGGGAGGGTAATGACTTCCCTACCTTATCTTGTTTATAGGACAAGCCCTTAAATCAATTTAGTGCAGTGTACAAGTATATAGAAAAAAGTAGCATTCAAGCAATATTTCATACAAGAATGAACCATATACTAAATGTTATGCACACATACCTTGACTCCAGCACTCTTCAACAGTAAATAGAAAATGAAATAAAATAGACACGTGTTTAAATGCAAAGTCTAAATCATTTTTAGTATTTACAATCAACTTTTTACTATTGGGTTAAAAATGTATATACAGTGAGTCAAACAAGGAGATAAATGCTACAGAAATTCAGATTTTCAATTCAGCCAACCTGCAAAAGTACAGGTTAGTAGTTCACTCTGTTTTGCCACTGGAATGTAGCAAATCTGAGGGCTTATTGGCTCTGCTCTTTTGAGCAGAGTCTAAGGCCACTTATGTGTCCACTGCAGTAAGAATTCCTTGTTGTTAAATCTGTACAAAAAATAAAGAAGAAAGTTAACCAAAAATGTAAACTTTTAAAAAGAGTAACTTACCGTCCCTCCCTGGCAACGACGCCAAAATTTGATTGAGCTAAGAACCTGCACAAAAATACAGAATTTTAGAACTTTAAAATAGAGATGTGCAAGTGCTCAATTCTACCGTGATAGCAAGTGGCTATGCGGGTCGTGATCCACAAGGAGGGACTAGCGATGGAAGCTTTTTAGTAAGTTTTCTTTTAAGATACAAAGGATGGTTAAAATTCTTCTTTTAGTTCTTGTAAAAAAAGAGAAAAATTAGGTTAAAGTGAGTTAGAAAGAAAGTGGTAGAATGAGAAGGTAGAGAAAAATAGAAAATAGACATATACAAAGAAATCGAAATGAGTGATGAAAAAGTTCAGTGTTGTTGGTGTTGGTGATGTAAACTAAAGAAAAAGAAAAGAAAAAAAAGATTAAAGAAATACTTACCTCCTCTGGTTGATGACTTACCTAGAACCCTTGCATTTTCTACCTTGCTTTAGAGGCGTTCAACGCATAAGCCATAAGATCGAGCTCAGTCCCCATTCGCATTACATCATCAAGACGAACAAGAATGAAATGTTACGGAGTCTTAAGGAGGAGACATCATCATGAAATATCGTTGGCACTCACACAAACATTGTTATACTGATGCTTCTAGATTCACTTGAATGCTCATCATAACCAAAAGAGAAAAAGTAGAAAGAAGAAGAAGGAAATAAAAGTAAAGACAAACATAAAAAAAAAGTTAACTTTTATTGCTTGCAAAAACGATGGAAGAAAGGAGGAGGTACATAAGTGTCACTCTCAACATAAGCCTCTCTCTCTTACTTACATGAATCTCAGTCTAAAATATACTTACAAAGAAATAAAAATTACATGAAAAGAAAACAAAAACCTACACTACAAATAATGAAAAACTGGACTAAATCCTATCTCTGCATGGTCCTCCCTCTTGCCTTTGAGATTGCAGGTATTTATAGAAGAAATGCAGAGGTTAGAGGAGTATGAAGATAGGAAAAGCTGGCTATTTCTGAATTTGAATCATCCCCTTATCTCCAAACTTGATTTGATGTGGATATTCAGTTCTGATCAGCAGTTTGTTGGCGTGTTGATTGCTGAATATCACTTATCAAATGATAGAATTAGAAAAAGTGATCAACATAAGAGTTGTAGCCCTATAAGTTTGCTTTCTGGATCATCTTGAATCATCAGATTTGAGATTTGGTAGCGAACGTTATGATTCAAATACTAAAATATATCCAGTCAGAATCTGAGTCAAACTTGCTTAATCTCATCCGTTGATCTTCTCTCTATCCACTTCTCTCTCTATATTTGATATTATTCTCGGTTGATATTTAGCTAACCAAAATGGATTTATAGAAATCTGAATTTTACAGGTTTCCATTTGGTGTTATCTTTCTGATTTGTTCTGATCTTCAGCTAAATATTTGCCCCAATCCTTGATTTGTTCTAACTAGATATGGGATCATCCTCAGCTAACCAAATAGATCCAATTAAATCTGATTTTAATTGGTATTTATTTGGTTTAATCCTCTTTCTCTTCATTATTATCTTCTGAAAAATAGATATTTAAGACAAGGAAATTAGCAGATTTATTACACGATAAATGTAGGAGTGTAATGAAAAGAATACAAAATATATTTACGATCATCGCTTATCCGAGATGATCCACTTCGGGAAGGCGGGCGTCACCAGTAAGGTCTTGGATCCTTCCTTTGCCAATTTTTTTAAGGAAGATCCAGCTTTCTGGTGGCAACCAATCCCTTGCCAATTTTGATCAAAGAAGATCCAGCTTCCTAATAGCAAAATCTACCATTAAGCGAAGGATTATGGCCTTGTGCAGGAGGAAGGCCTTTCGTGTCCAATTGGTTTGGCTTATCACCTTGAAAGTAGATAGGAAACTTGTATGCCTTTGGAGCAAAGACTCTGTTGTATGAAAGACAATCTTGATGTAATATCAATGTATCTTCCCTTTTGAATCAATAAAAATGTTTATTTTTTGCTTATCTACTTTGTTCCGTTCCCTTTCTCTTTGCATTTCAAAAATATCCAGAATGGACTAGCTTAAGCAAGTCTTTTCCTTAGGAGGAAAGAAAAGCTCTTAGCGGAGCTAAGCTTCCCGCGAAGCTGAAAATGAATTTTCACCTAAGTCAAGAACGAATTTCCAGTGGAGCTAGCATGAAGTTTCTGCGAAGCTAAAGATGAGCTCTTAGTTGAGCTAAGGCTCGTCTTTTAGCGAAGTTACTCAAGCGTCGCGCGAGGTCAACGCTAAACTCACAGCGGAGTTAGCCCTTAGTGGGGCTGAAGCAAGATTTCTCGAGAAGGCACTTAGGCACTGTTTCAAATTGATTAGAAACGGCTGCCAGCGCTCTGATTGAGGTTTTACCTGCAATCAAAATACAGTATTTCAGAACTTAAGATTAAAGAGTGCAAGTTACTCAATTCTACCGCAATAGCAAGTGGCTATGCGGGTCGTGATCCACAAGGAGGGACTAGCGATGGAAGCTTTTCTAGCAAGTTCTCTTTTATGTTATCATTAAAGGTTAAAGTTCTTCTTTAGTTTCTTAAATAGAAAAGAGAATAATGATGTTAAAGTTGAGTTAGAAAGAAAGCGGTAGAATAAGAAGGTGGAGAAATAAAGTTATTTGTACAAATGAGATTGAAAAAGAGTGATAAAAGATTTAGTGGATTGTGGTGTTCTAAACTAAATGATTAAAAGAAAAGAAACTAAAAATTACTTACTTCTTTTGGTCAAATACCTACCTTGAATCTTTTGCAATGATGTTAGCTTGAAGCGAGGCGATCAACGTATAGCCCATAAGAGTTGATTCCCGTTTCCTCCACATTTTATCATCAAGACATTGCAAGTATGAAGTGATACAGAATGAAAATCAAAATCCATCGTCATAGGCTATCGGTGGCACTCGCAAAGGCAAGCCTCTTTCGATACTTTTTGACTTACTTGGATAACAATTGTACCAAAAGAAGAAAAGTAGAGAAGAAGAAGAAGAACAAAAAAAATAAAGTACATACAAAAGGGAACTACAGATTCGATTTTATAACAATAAGAGAAAAGAAGGAAATCTTACACCGGTGTCACTCTCAGTACAAGCTTCATTCACGTTCTCCTATGAAACTCTGATCTCCTCTGATTTACATAAATTAAAACTAAAAATTACATGAAAAGAAAACAAAAAACCTACACTACAAAGAATGAAAAACTTGACTAAATCTTATCTCTTTATGGTCGTCCAATTTTCCGCGAAAATCCTGCCTTTTATAGGCAAAAACCCAGAGGGTAGAGTGTGAGAAGATAGGGGGAGCAAACGCTCCCCCTAACTCACTAACCAAGCCACGAAACGCGGCTTTGGCTGCATTTTCGTGGCGAGGGTGTGGCCAGGTTGCCACACCCTGTTGGTGGTGCTCCCCGGCCTCTCGATTTGTCTTTATCTTCAGCTAAATTTGCAGTTTAAGTCCGGGATTTTGACGAAATGGCCTTTGATCCTTGGCTTCAACCGATCGATTTGTAGGGATTTGTTCTAACTAATTTTCAACCGATCTGAACCGACCTTATCTGCCCTGATTTACTGAGTTCGAATTAATTCTGATTTAATTCAGAATTTGATGGGCTTTTGGGCTCATTTCTCTTAACTCTCCTTTAGGAACGGGCCTGCAAATAAATTAAATATTAAAATAGGAAAAAGCAGAGTTTATTCTATAATAAGTATGAGAATATGATAATAAATGTGCAATATTAGTGACCAATCACGCTCCTTTTGAGAAGTGAAAATTAAGACATTTTATGTCTATAAAAGCCCGATGGGCTGAAAAAGAGAGTTAGCTTCTCTTTAGTTTTTTAGAGAATTTTTCGAGAGGGAATCTCTTTCTTCTTCTTCTTCTTCTTCATTTCGATTTTCAGAACTCCATAGTTCTTTCATGGCTCCCAAAAGACAAGAGGCAAAGAGGCAGCGACCTGTGCGATGGAGGGGCCCTCTCCTCTTCCGGTCATCGAACGCCCCATTGCGGGTAGGGATTTTCCCTTATATTCGGAGATTTTCATCCCTTTTCGAAGCCAATTTCTGGCTATTTCCTGATGAATCCAGAGTGATCCATCGTGATCCAGTGATCTCACGGAGTTCAACTCCCTTAATTTTCTTTGCTGAATTTTTAGGGGATCTAATTCCCCTATATTTCTTAACTGAAAATTTAGAAACTGAATGGTTTCTTCTCTCAGCTTCTCTGTGAAGCTAACCTTAGGGCGGTTCACATTCTGTCAAATGACAGGATGCGAAGCTAACCCTAGAAGCATAGCTAGGAAAAGGACTTTAAAGTCCTTTGAACAATTTTAGGCACAAGTGCCTTTCTGGTGAAGTTAGCCCTTGGGGCTTTTCTGTATTCTGTTCAACGACAGAACGCGAAGCTAAGCTTCCAGAGCGAAGCTAACACTTAGAGATCTTCTGCACTCTGTCCTTACGCAGGATGTGGAGCTAGGCCTCCGGGCGAAGCTAATGCTAGGCTAGCTTCGCTCGGAGAGCAAAGCTATGCCTTGGCATTTTTCTTTTTGCTATAGCTTTCTTTTTTCTTCAGCTAATGAACTAATATAGTTTCTTCTTATTTTTGCAATGCGCTATACTCCAGGTCCTTTGAACAGTCTCTTTGGAACAGCCAGGGAACTGGATGACAATATTAGCCTGCAATTCCAGGGGCAGGCCTCATTATTCAGCGAGCGGAGCTCTCCTGGCCGGGATGCCCTTATCTACTCCAGAGATCAGCGTACTATGAGGAACATCTTAACTACCGCTCCCCTCGAGGATTGTGACTGGAAAATCTATCAGAAGCCCAGTTTCATGTTTGGGGACGCAGCGCCCGACACCGATCATCAGCTGCTGGCTGGAGAAGGGAAATAGTTTTTCAATCTGGATGGCGAAAAGTATTATCTCCCATCTAGCAAGCGTCATTTTTCGCTGTCTTTCTTCCAATGCGTGAAGAAGATTCGAAAGATGAAGTGGCAAATAACTCAGACTACTGACTCCGTTCACGTAGGAAAATTGATAGCTCCGTCTCCCGGTTATTCTAGGGTGGGTGCTCCTCGCTGCATATTGGGTCTCCACCCTGGGAACGTTCTCCCAGACATCCCGGTAGGGGAAAATCCCGCCGTGGCTCAAACTTTTAGAAATCAGTTCTTCAAAGCTCATGACAATTATCCAGCCACTGATTTCAGGACCCCTGGGTGGATTCACCCCCCCAAGGCCTGGTGGAGGGACTTGACCTTATATGTCTTGGCCCATTTTGAAGAGGATCTGGAGAGGCTGGGACTCTACGAGGCTGTCAGGCAACCTGTTACGACATCCAGATGAGTGTAGTGAACTTCTATGCCATCTTCGAGTTATACTGTCTGCTACAGGGACTTTCTTCACCCCTGTAGGTGAATTGGGCATGGCTTTGCATGAGATGTGGGAAGTCTCTGCTCTGCCCTTGGGATCTCTCCTTTATGAAGAATATTTCCCATGCGAGGCGGAATTGGCACTTTTGGAGAAGCAGGAGCCCGCTTTGTTCGAGACTTATCGGGAATTGATGTGCCATCTTTACATCTACTCGAGTATGCATTGGAGCCATAAGGGAGCTTCAAGCAGTTCGAAGAGCTGGGGGAATTATTTGTTGCCCAACCTGAAAGATGCTCCTGAAGCGGCTCACTGCGGGTTGCAGACAAGGACATTTTTCAGAAGATGCAAGAACATTCCCAGGGGGATAAGATCTTGGAAGAAGATGATGGTTTTATGAGAAAGGTGACATTCTCAGGAGTTTTCATCATCAAGCTCGTCGACCGATGTCCTGGAAGGCACTTTTGGACGGGTTTTTATCAGTTTGGTTGAAGAGATGCGTGGTGCCATCTTCCTCTGGCGATGTCATCCTTCTGACTGTCTTATTACCAACCGTTCGTCTAGTTCACGGTCATTCCCTTGGACTTCTCCCGACGATGGTGTATTTTATTCAATGGGGCCTTCGTGCATTGACAGAGGCTTTTTGTAGACCACCACCAATGAAAAGGGAAAAAGGCACTATCTTGCCTCGTGACGGAGCAAACCCCACTCGGTTTGCCATACACCTATTTGATAGCATGGTTTGCTCTTCACTGCCCTTCCATTTGCCAAGCTAGTGAGAAGCTTCCAGAAGGTGTCCGGGTGGCGCTTCTCCGTCGATTTGAGGGATGTTCATGGTCATTGACTTATGTGGCCGCGGTTCATAAGCTGCTGCACCGGTATGATGTTTACAGTCTTTTTCGGTGCTTTTCCTACATCGCGATGTAGGCTATGGCGAAGAATTCAATGATGTAGGAGATGGAAGACGTTGCTGAGCCGGGGGATCTTGGAATGGCTGGTTAGCATCCGGCCATCCCATCTGGTGTACAGGAGCGGGGATACCTGCTACTTGGAGCCTTATGTCCCGAGTCAATTTGCTTGTCAGTTCGGGTATAACCAACTATATTTAGGTAACCCGAACACCAGCCTGGCCTTCATGGGGAGCCTCATTGACGGTGCTCGTGCCTGGAGGTTCTTCATCGCTGGCTGTACTAAGGCGCGGCTGTGCATGCCGCTGAGGACTCCGAACCTGCTGACAACTTTGGGGTTTTGTCAGTGGTATAGAACTTCAAACTCTATGCCAACTGGGTTTTCTATTAACTCTTTTGGTGTGAAGTTGGTCTCCCAGCGGCTGAAGCGGAAAGTCACCTAGAGAGGCAAGGGTAGAAGGGTCCGTGTGCCAGGCCTAAGGGAGTTTGTCGCTACTGCTGATAGTGAAGCTTCAGACACAGAAAGTCCCCGTTTTAAATGAGACGCAGGTGCTGAAGCTCCACCAGGTGCTCTTGGTGGGGTGGACACAGCCCCCATGGAAGATGTGGAGGTAGAAGAAGTGGAGGAAGAAGATCCCGATGTCCACTTCAAATGAAAGCGGCAGGGTGGATCTCGCAGGAAGAGGGTAGTGAAGAAACCTCGTCGCTACACTCCCACCATTATTACAGAGTGTGAATCAGCTGCAGTGCCTCCTCCTCCCGCTCCGTTAGTTATTAGGTTATCGGCTCAGAAGAAGACTATTAATAAAGCTGTTCCTGACCTAGGTAAGATCAATTTCATTCTTGCGACATGTACTTATATATTTCATACCGCTCACTTGTTTATCCTATGATTCAGGAACTTAGACTGTAAGAGAACCGAGAACTAAGGCTGTAAGAGAACAGGGGGATTCTTATGATCCTCTGTTCACTTATAAAGAAGGTGACGAGGCTAGCTACTTCGTCGTCTCGGAAGATTCCAGATGTGACGCGGCTGACGTCGGTCCTTCAGGTGTTAGGACCTCGAAAGGGAGTCATGTGGCTTCAAGCTCTTTGGGATGGACCACAGAGGCTTTGGCGAGTGAAAATAAGCCGACCGTCCCTCCTGCATCTGCCAAAAACTTTCCTATGGAACCTGAGGGGATTGATGCTGCCGTCGAGGGAGTTCGGGGAGAGACTGCAGCTGAGGCAGTTGAGGCGGTATCGCTTCTTGGTAACATTTTGATCTTTTGTGAGTAATTCTTTCCTGATATTCATTATGCCTTACACAAGCAAAGTCTTGCCACAGGTGTTCTACCTTTGGGTGCATCGACTTCAAGGGAGCCAGCTAATCTTCCTGAGGGGACCAGGGTGAAGCAAATACTTCGACTGCAACGGACGCTGCCGAGTTGGATGCCTTGTATCACGACCTGCTATCGTATCAGCCTGAATTGGCTAGTGAAACTAAAGAGGCTGAGGAGACAGTGATTATGGAACCAATCTCACTTCCAAGTACATCGGTAGGTGAGATGCCAGTGGTTTCGTTAACGCAGTATATCCTGACAACCACGGAGCTGAAGGTAATTACCAGCCCTATGTCTCCAACACTGGTTGTTGAGCCAGCTTGATTGAGTTTTTCCTGCACATAAAATAAACAATTTTAGATTTAAGAACAAGTTGTGCAAGTGCTCAATTCGAATCCGCGGTAGCAATGGGCTATGCGGGTCGTGATCCTCAGGGAGGGACTAGCGATGGAAGCTTTGTCAATAAGTTATCTCTAAAGTTTTTATTATTTTAATGTTAAGTTAGAAAGAGAGAAGATGGAGAAGAAGAAGTGATATTTACAATGGAAGTAAAGAAAAGAAATTGAGAATATGGTAGTGTGAGATCTAAACTAAAGAAATAAAAAGAAAGAAACTATAACACGTACAAACCTCTTCTACCTTGCTTACCTTTGATCTGTTCGCGACGACTTACCTTGTCTTGGAAGGCATGCAAGTATGGCGTATAGGATCGTCCACCTTCGCTACCTACACTATGAAAAGAAAAGACAATCTAAAGAAGGATTGTTCATCTCCATAGGCCATCAAGTGCTCTTCTTTGGCTAGGCAGTCTCGAAGCGTTCGGATCTCACGGTTTGCAAGTCATCAGAGAAAATAAACCAAAATAGAAAAATAAAAAGAGAATAAAACACGAATAACAAGAATAGAAATAACAAAGACAAACCTCAAGTGAATTTCATTAACAATGGAAGAAAAGTAGGCTTACACCGCTGTCACCTCAGTACAAGCATGGACTCCGTCCTCCATGAAAGCTTCCTCCACTCTCAGTTACAAAATTTACAAAAGAAAAACGAAAATAAAATCTAAACTAAACTACAAGAAGAAAGCCTAAAACCCTAGATTTGGCCCTCTGGCTCTGGACGCTCTTCTCAGTTGCACTGCAGGGGGTATTTATAGGTGCAGAAGGTAGTAGAGTCCCAACACAACTCTCCCACGAAAACCCGTAGTCAGATAAGACTGAATTGCCGCGGAAACGCGGCTTGGGCTGCGTTTCCACGGCCTTATGGTGGCGGCTGGCCACGCGCTTTGGCGCGTGGCCTCCCTTGATCCGTCCATCTGGGCGTTTCCTTCTGGAAGTTGAATCTCAGCTCTTCATCTTTGGATTTGGATATAACTTGGGAAGCAAGTTACCTAGATCCTAAATCTTTTATCCACGAATTTGTGATCCTTCTTTGGCTTTTATTCTCATCCTGCAAGTGTTTAGGGTTGAATAGAAGTCTATCCTTCCCTCTTCTTTAATATTTGCAACTTGGCCCTTGTGTATTTGCAATTTTGACAATTAATATTTGCACTTTTGCACTTGGGCTTGAATATGGGCTTTTGGGTTTCTTTTAGGCTTTATTTATTATTAAAATAAGAACTCAAGGCCTGCACACAATAAATCACAAAATATTAATAAATGTACAGAATTATATGAATAAATATGAAAATGTGATGGTAAATATAATGATAAAAATACACTTTTCACTACCAATCACACCCCCACACTTATCTTTTTCCTCGTCCTCGAGTAAAAATCAAAGAGAAAAAGAAAAGAAAAATTAATCTAACCAAACTCACTTTCGTAGGAATCACGGTTGCACTTAGCACGTGCAACAAGCCGTTAAACCTCTAGGTTACCCTAGAGGACGAGTGTTGTCTCGTGAGGGTTTTCAGCGGATTATACCAACAAAATCCATAAAAAGGAAAAAAATTTGAAATACTTTTGAAAAGACTAAGTAATCTATAAGTTTTTAGGATCCTCATTTTTATTCACTCTTAAACTTAGTCTTTATAAAGTAAATTGTTATCCATTTCAAGTAAGGGTCAAAATTGAATTTTTGTATAGTCTTTTTCGTTACCAAAAATCATATGCATCCTTATGAATTTTTACTAGGAATTCCTTAACTTGGACTCTCATGCCTCTTTATTATTGTTATTATTTTTTTATAACTCATCTAATTTTCTTTCGTGTAAGTATCAAGGCTTCTTGAGGCCCTCATACCTAACTAATTGACTATTAGATGTGTTAATATAATATATTTTTTTCTCTTTTTTTTTTAACATGTATAACTCATCTAATTTTCTTTCGTGTAAGTATCAAGGCTTCTTGAGGCCCTCATACCTAACTAATTGACTATTAGATGTGTTAATACATATATAATATTTCTTAGTTTCCTTAGGCTTTCTAGTCCACCCATGTAACGAACTTAAAGTCGGTGGCTCCCAAACCAGTCGGCTTTAGGGCACCAAGTGAGAAAACACCCCGCGGACTCAAATTCGAGTGAACTAGGCCATAAAACTAAGGACTTTATTTGTAAACTCACCTTTAGGCGTGAATACTTATGCTTCTTGAGGCACGTGTATCCAGCTTAATTAGTGATTTTTTTTTTTTTATGAGGCACAAAGGTCTTTGTCTTAGAATCTTAGATATGCATTAGGTATGCACATTTCATTAAGGTAAAAATTAAGACTAACTACTTATTCAATTTCTCCTCCTATACCTAAAAATTCAACAATTTATTTATTTTGACCAAGTTTTTAGAAATCCTAATCATGATTTTCCTAATTCTTAATATTAACTTAGATTTCTTTCAAAAGATAAGTCAAAATATTGTCCTTTTTATAAGGTTTTTTTTTTTTAGCTTTTTTTTTATTAGCAAATTTTTGTTAGTTTCTACCTATGTTAGTATGTTAGTAAAGCCCACCCCCACGCTTATCTCATGCATTGTCCTCAATGTATGAATGAATGCATATATGCATGAAAAAGAACAAGGGAAGGCAGAAGTTACCTCAAGGTGGTGGTTCCGGTGGTGGTCTAATTGGTCCACGAAATGCGGCCCAATCTACTTTTTGTGGAATTCGAGGGAACCCACCAGAAATTTTTCTTATATAACCCACTGATTGTGATCCAATATTGCATATTTTACCTCATTATTCCCATGCAGTTAGTCAATAAATACATGATTTTTACTAATCTTCTCTATATATTTGCAGGTACACACTCTAATGAAGAGAAAGCCCAATAATCACTTTAATTAGCAATAATTAAAGTGATTAAATTCAAAGCCAAGATAAAGCCCAAATCTAATCCAGAATCCAGAGAGATCCACACAACAACTCCAGATTCCAGAAGGTCCACGTGGCTAACAAACTTGTAACAACTTTGTACCAGAAAGCTGTTAGCCAACGGCCACAGCCTTGCCGCGCCTTGCCGCGCGCCAGCGGCAGTTTGGAGTCTGTTGAGATCCGGATTTTGCGCCAACAAACTAGCTTCTGGATCCTTCACCTGGGGCCTATAAATACTTCACCTGGACCTGCGAGCAAAGATAGAATGGAGAAGAGAGGAAAATTACTATGTTGTTGTAATTTTTAGTAGGATTTCTCTCTAGGTTTTAGTTCTTTAGATCCCTCTTCTTCTTCCCTAGAATTCATTGTAAAAGAGAGAGATTGTGAGAGAGAGAGCTTGTGTAATCAAGGGTGACAACTTGAAGCAACAAGGATTGATCCATTCTCCTTCCTCTACTTGAGCTTGGTTCTAGTTTACTTGCTTTCTTTAATTGCTTTCTTTATTATTTTCTTTAATTCCTTGCAATTTACTTCATGCTTTGTTTTACTTCTCTAATGGCTTTTAGCTAATCTTTCTCCATGTACTAGCTAACCACTAGCCTTGCCATCTTCACTAACTCATGAGTGATCGCTTTATTTCATCTTGCAAGTGGATGGTCTTCTCTTCTCCGATGGGTTAAACCACCCTTCATCTACATGAGAAAGTAATTAGATCAACATGCAAGACGAATCTACGCCGATGGAGTGACAACATGAGGCACGCCTTCACTATCACGGAGTTTAGTAAGTATTGGTAAGGTAGTAAGGTAAGCTAGTCATGGTTCGCTTCTTCTTAAGTTTCCTTTTCTTTTCTTGTGAATACCAAATCTCACTCTTGATTTCTTTTCCGACTTTTTCACCATGAACATATCCATCCTTTCTTTAGTTTCTTTTTCATTTGATTCATTATTTTTATTAGCATAGAAGAATTCTCGTTTAACAACTTCACTACGATTCATAACGCTTCCATCGCTAGCTCTCCCTGAGAATCGACTCGGTATAGCCTTATGCTATAGCGGAGATAAGAAAGGGTACATCAAATACATTTGCTTAATAATACGACACCTTTCTCGTCTAATCAAAATGGCGCCGTTGCCGGGGAGAGCAACGGATTTTCTTTAAAGTGAGAAACTAAACGAATTTTCTTCTCTGTTACAGGTTACAGGTTGAAGAAACAAAAAACTTTGCATAGCAGTGACATATAAGTGACTCTGGGCCTCTGCTCTCGAAAGCAGAGACCAGAAGTCCTCTGACTTGCCGCGTTCCCACGGCAAAAGCCGCGCAGGCGCGGCAAGAAAGAGATAACTACTGACAAATTTTCTGCAGGGACTCTGATTTTGCAAAATACATTTGCTGCTATATTTGAATTTCTGTATTCTTCACCTGATATCTGCTAATTTAAACAACAGTAAAAAATTGGTTGAAATTGTTAAAAATTGATTAGACATTTGCATTTCTAGGCACGTGTCTTTCAATTCTTTTACTTTTACTGTTGAAGAGTGCTGGAGGCAAGGTACGTTTTGCATTGCATATAGATTAGGAATCATCTCTTGCTTGATTTTCATGCTTTGAGTGAATCCTTGTTATATTTCTTGTACACTTGCACAATTCAAATTTAAGGGCATACCCGTAAATAAGATAAGGTGGGGGAGTTCATTACCCTTTCCTTAGCCCGAAAATCATTTTCCCAAGCACTCACTAACCCAAGCCTAATTTAATAAAAAAATAGACGTTGGCCCTAGGGACATCTCGGACTCAATTAGGAGATTATCCTAAGGGGGAAAAGTGTTGGAATTTAACTCTTGCAAAATCGGTGTCTAGGAAAGGGGTTGAGGGCCGAAAGCCCGAAGGTTGCTGGTTACTTAATTAAGGAACGTCTTCGGACGGAAAACCTCCCACCAACCTTACCCTTCCCTGGCTGATTAGCTTGTGGTTAAAGTCTACACTAAACCTCCCGTGGACAGTCTATCAGTTAGGAGTCGTCTAGGTCCTAAGTCTACACTAACTTAGGTTAGAATTTTTCTTTCTTTTGTTTGTTTGTTTGTTTGTTTGTATTTGATTGTGTGATATGGCTTACAATTACAATTCTTTCCATCCTAATAATAATCCATATTTCACACCATCTCCATATTCGGATAATTCCAACCCGGTGTTTTACAATATGCACCAACCAAATACACCGGGTTGGCCTTATCCGAATCAATATGACCCATACCCCCCATCTAATGATTATAATTTCCAAAATAATTTCAACTCTTCACTGAGTAATTGGGGATTCACGTACCCCGAGTCAAATTCTCAAATTCCTTGTCCACCATATTCACCTTGTCCACAGTATTCATTTCCCGATTCCGCTTCATATACTCCTTTTTCTGAACCACCAATTGAAGAAAAATCTGAGTTACTAAGGAGTTTAGAAGCCAATCTACAGAGGGCCGAGCAACAATTTCACGAAACATTTGCCCCTCTAATTCCACAGTATTTTCAAGAGTCTTACTCACTTCCACTTCTTCATAATGAACAACCATTTATGAGTAATGATTTCTTGTGTGAGTCCACTCTTCCATCACCACACAGTTTTGACTCACAATTTCATCACCAATTCCAAAACAACACTTCATCTTTTCAACAAAATGATGAACCAATGAATTGTGAAAAGATGCTTGAATTCCTGACTCATGCTCGAAATGATCGTAACCGTGACATAGATTTGATGATCCAAACTCTTCATTCTCATCCTATTTCTAATGTCACTAACCATTCTGTCAAAGAGTCATGTTGTTTTGGAAATCAAGATTCAATTTCAGCACAACCACCTGAACTTGTCCAAACTTCAGATTCCATTGACATTTTGGCAAGTTTTTCATCTCCTACAAATGAACTTGTCCAAACTTCAGATCCAATTGACATTTTGGCAAGTTTTCCTTTCCCTGAAATTGAACTTGAACATGATTATGATCCTGAACTTTCACCAGATGATTCAACTCTACTTCCTGATTCAATCATGACTTCCATATCCTTACCTGATTTCAATCCATTTCCAAAGTCAGAATTGAATCCAGTACCTATCCATTGTGAAATTGAATCACCAATATTTTATGATGATCACATTGAACTTGGCCAATTCCATACTTCTGAAAATCCCATTGATAAATTGGCAAGTTCACATTTTTCTGAAATTGAATTACATAAGGAATGTGATCTTGAACTCCAACTTAGTGATTCAATTTTTTTTTCTGATTCAATAATGACTCCGGTATCTCTACCTCACATCAATCTTTTCCCGGAGTCAACCTTGGATCCTTGCCCAATTCACAATGAAGTTGAATCACCCATCTTTAAGGATCATATTGAACTTGCCCAATTCTACACTTCTGAAGATACAATTGACAAATTTGCAAGTTCTCCATTTTGTGGAATTGAACTCAATGAGAAATGTGACTTTGACCCTCAAGTTTGTGATTTAGTTCAAATACCTGAATCATTAATGACTCCTGTTTTGTTACCCAATTTGAGTAACATTTTAGAGTCAGTTTTGATTTCCAACCCTCCTGAACTTGAATCACTAATCTTAGATAGTCACATTCCATCATGGGAAACTGAATGTGGATTTGAGCTTCATTTTCTTGACTTGGACCCAATTTCTGAACTCACTCCGACTCCTGAACCTTTACTTGACTTCATTCACCTTCCTGAGTCAGTGTTAGTTCCTGTCCTTCCAGAGTCCAAGTCAACTGTTCTATCATGTCATATACCATTCTGGGACAAAGTGGTTGATAAATTTGACTCTGAAATTATTAGGAAAATTTGGAAATTAGATGGGGTCATGTACATAATAAAAATCATCCATGCACACATCATTCTTGTGGGTCATATTATTGAGATTTTTGGTGGGTTCCTGAAAACCCAACATAAAGTTGATTGGGCCATGTTTCGTGGACCAATCAGACCACCACCGGAACCACCACCTTAAGGTAATTTTTTCCTTCCCTCTTCATTTTTCATGCATACATATATCATGATGCATTGAGGACAATGCATGAAATAAGTGTGGGGGAGGGTTTACTAACATAGAGTTTTTAGATTTTCTTTCTTTTACACTTCTTTTAGAAAATAAAAAAATAAAAAAATATAAAAATAAAAACTTTTGAAATAAGAAACAAAGTTTTGATCTATTTTTAAGAAAATTAAGATGTATCTTAGGAATTAAGAAAGCCTTAATTATGACATCTTAAACCTAGTTGAAATAATAGATATTGTTTGAGATTATAGGCTAAGTAAGTAAAATTGGTGAGATATTTTTATCTTGAATTTTTTGCCTTAGATAATATGCACTTTACACTTACACATTTCTTGGGATGGATACAAAGACCAAAAATGCCATATAAATAAAAAAAAAAGAAAAAGAAAAAAAAATATATAAATAAAATATCACTTATTAAGCTGGAGAATTGTGCCTCAAGAAGCATGATTATTCACGCCTAACGGTGGTAAAGGAAATAAATAATCCCCCTTAGTTATGTGGCCTTTTTTACTCGAGACCTTAAACCCGAGGGATGTTTTCTCATCTGGTGCCCTAAGACCGACTGGTTTGGGAGTCATCGGTTAAAGGCTCGTTACAAGGGTGAACTAGAAAGCATAAACTAAGGGAAGAAAAAAAAAAGAAAAAAGAAAATAAATATATATAAATAAATGGCTTGATGGTTGGAGTTGAAATCCCAGAAATCTTCACTAAGCACGGTGTGCATATTATCTAGGTTTTATGAAAGATAAAATATTCAATCCAATTTTGAATTCTTACCTTAATTGAAAACAAGATCTTGCATGGAGACTAAGTTTAAGATAGAATGATTATAGGTGGACTTATGACCTTAGATCACTTATATTTTTACAAAAATAGTTCATAAACTTGTCTCTTTTTCAAAATGTGTTTTCAAAATACTAACATTTGTCTTCTTTCTTTATGGATTTTGTGGGTGTAATCCGCTGAAAACCCTCAGGAGACAACACTCCTCCTCTAGGGTAACCTAGAGGTTTAACGGCTTGTTGCACATGCTCAGTGCAATCGCGTCACCTGCGAAAGTGGTGTAATAAAATTGGTAGTTAGGATTTTCTTTTCTTTTTCTTTGTTTTGCTCTGGACGAGCAAAAGAATAAGTGTGGGGTGTGATTGTGATCCAATATTGCATATTTTACCTCATTATTCCCATGCAGTTAGTCAATAAATACATGATTTTTACTAATCTTCTCTATATATTTGCAGGTACACACTCTAATGAAGAGAAAGCCCAATAATCACTTAATTAGCAATAATTAAAGTGATTAAATTCAAAGCCAAGATAAAGCCCAAATCTAATCCAGAATCCAGAGAGATCCACACAACAACTCCAGATTCCAGAAGGTCCACGTGGCTAACAAACTTGTAACAACTTTGTACCAGAAAGCTGTTAGCCAACGGCCACAGCCTTGCCGCGCCTTGCCGCGCGCCAGTGGCAGTTTGGAGTCTGTTGAGATCCGGATTTTGCGCCAACAAACTAGCTTCTGGATCCTTCACCTGGGGCCTATAAATACTTCACCTGGACCTGCGAGCAAAGATAGAATGGAGAAGAGAGGAAAATTAGTATGTTGTTGTAATTTTTAGTAGGATTTCTCTCTAGGTTTTAGTTCTTTAGATCCCTCTTCTTCTTCCCTAGAATTCATTGTAAAAGAGAGAGATTGTGAGAGAGAGAGCTTGTGTAATCAAGGGTGACAACTTGAAGCAACAAGGATTGATCCATTCTCCTTCCTCTACTTGAGCTTGGTTCTAGTTTACTTGCTTTCTTTAATTGCTTTCTTTAATTCCTTGCAATTTACTTCATGCTTTGTTTTACTTCTCTAATGGCTTTTAGCTAATCTTTCTCCATGTACTAGCTAACCACTAGCCTTGCCATCTTCACTAACTCATGGGTGATCGCTTTATTTCATCTTGCAAGTGGATGGTCTTCTCTTCTCCGATGGGTTAAACCACCCTTCATCTACATGAGAAAGTAATTAGATCAACATGCAAGACGAATCTACGCCGATGGAGTGATAACATGAGGCACGCCTTCACTATCACGGAGTTTAGTAAGTATTGGTAAGGTAGTAAGGTAAGCTAGTCATGGTTCGCTTCTTCTTAAGTTTCCTTTTCTTTTCTTGTGAATACCAAATCTCACTCTTGATTTCTTTTCCGACTTTTTCACCATGAACATATCCATCCTTTCTTTAGTTTCTTTTTCATTTGATTCATTATTTTTATTAGCATAGAAGAATTCTCGTTTAACAACTTCACTACGATTCGTAACGCTTCCATCGCTAGCTCTCCTTGAGAATCGACTCGGTATAGCCTTATGCTATAGCGGAGATAAGAAAGGGTACATCAAATACATTTGCTTAATAATACGACACCTTTCTCGTCTAATCACCCACTACAATGTATGTATGATTATTTTTAAACAAGTCCACCCCATCAAATTTCCAAATTTCATAATAAATTTCAGAGTCAATTGTATCAACCGCCTTGTCCCAGAATGGAGTGTGAAAAGATGGAATGATTGACTTGGACGTCATAAGTGCGGGAACGAATACCGACTCAGAAAAGAAACTTAAATCAAGTAAGGGTTCAGGAGTCGGGCTAGGTTCAGGAAGTGAGTCCAAATCAATAAGTTGAAGCTCAAGTCCACAATAATCTTCCCACAATAGAATGTGACTCAATATTGGTGATTCAAGTTCAGGAATGATAGGTGTGAGAATCAAGACTGACTCTAAAAGATTACCTAAGTCGGGTAACAAAACAGGAGTCAATAATGATTCGAGAATTTGAACTTGATCACAGATTTGAGAATCTAGGTCACATATCTCATTGGGTTCAATTTCATAAAAATGAGAACTTGCCAATTTATCCATGGGACTATCAAAATTGCACAATTGGTCAAGTTCAATATGATCATCAAAAATGGATGATTCAAATTCATGATGAATTGGCACAGGATCTAATGTTGACTCGGGAAAAGTGAAATCAGGTGGAGACACCAGAGTCATTATTGAATCAGGAAGTAAAATTGAATCATCAGGTGGGAGATCATGATCATATTCATGCTCAAGTTCTATTTCAGGAAAGGAAGAACTTGCCAAACTATCAAAAATTGGAGTTTCGGCAAGTTCAAATGATTGTACTGAATTAGAATCTTGTTGTCCAAAGCAACTTGGTTCGTCGGCTCTAAGAGAGTGGTCAGCGATATCAAAAATGGCCGAACGGTGAGAACGTAAAGATTAAACCATCATATCTATATCATGATCACGGGCTAATCTAGCCTGAGTCATGGCTGCAAGCATCCTTTCATAGTCGATAGGTGCATCATTTTGTGATTGGACTTGAAAAGAGGAAGTGTAATCATGATGAAGTTGTGAGTTGGTGGACTCACGCATAATCATGTCTGCGATTGATGGTAATTGTTGCTTGGACTCATGCATACTCATCATTTCCTGGATAGATGGTAGTCTATTCTGACTGGGTGGATCTGAGTATGAATCTTGGAAAGAATGTGGACTAGGTGGATGTGGAGGACAAATTGGTTGAGAATTAGACTCGGGGGAATCGAAACCCATGAACTCTGTGAAGAGTTGAAACTATTATGGAAATTATGGTTATAAGATGGGGGGTATGGGTTATATACATTCGGATAAGACCATTCCGGCACACTAGGTTGGTCAAAATTATGATATGCCGGGTTGGTAATATCCGAAAAAGAGTTAGGTGTGTAATATGGATTAAAATTGGAAAAATTATTATTGTATGCCATATCACACAAACAAAAGAAAACAAACAAAGAAGCAAACAAAAAAAAATTCTAACCTAAGTTAGGGTAGACCTATGACCTAGACGACTCCTAACTGGTTAGACTGTCCACGGGAGGTAGGGTGCAGACTTTGACCACAAGTTAATCAGCCAGGTCAGGGCAAGATTGGTGGGAGGTTTTCCGTCAAAGACGTTCCTTAATTAAATAACCACCAATCTTCGGGCTTTCTGCCCACAATCCCCTTCCTAGACACTGATTTGGCAGGATTCAATTTCCAACACCGTTCCCCCTTAGGATAATCTCCTAATTGAGTCCGAGATGTCCCTAGGGCCAACGTCTACTAATTTTAAGTTAGGCTTGGGTTAGTGAGTGCTTGGGATATGATTTTTTGGGCTAAGGAAGGGTGATGAAATCCCCACC
Organism: Agave tequilana; assembly: GCA_038442645.1. NCBI lineage: Eukaryota > Viridiplantae > Streptophyta > Magnoliopsida > Asparagales > Asparagaceae > Agave > Agave tequilana. The sequence continues at coordinate 22,347 of JAVJIF010007208.1, forward strand.
TTATCTTGTTAATGGGTTATGCCCTTAAAATAAATTTGTGCAAGTGTACAAAATATGTAAATAAGATTCACTCAAAGCATCAACCAAGAGATGAGTCCTATTCTACATGCAATGCGAACGTACCTTGCTCCAGCACTCTTCAACAGTAAAAATAAAGGAATTGAAAAGACACGTGCCTAATATGCAAACGTCTAATCAATTTTTATCTTTAACAACAAGTATTTTACTATTGATTAATTAGCAGTAAACAGGGTTATCACAGAACAAAGTTTCACAGAGCAGTAGACAGATATTGCAATTTGCAGCAACCTGCAAAAAGATGGATTAGTAGGGAGCTACTCAGGCCGCGGTTTCGCGGCAATTGCCGCGTTTCCGCGGCTCTGAAGTAGGCTCTTGTGCTCTACCTTCGAGGGCAGATGCACAGAGTTGCTATATGTCCACTTCTGCTGTCAGTTTCCCTGTTCTCCAAACCTGCAAACGGAAAGAATAAAAGAATTAGTTAAAAAATTTTATTTTTAGAGAAAAACTTACCGTCCCTCCCTGGCAACGGCACCAAAATTTTGATTGAGTTTTTCCTGCACACAAAATAAACAATTTTAGATTTAAGAACAAGTTGTGCAAGTGCTCAATTCGAATCCGCGGTAGCAATGGGCTATGCGGGTCGTGATCCTCAGGGAGGGACTAGCGATGGAAGCTTTGTCAATAAGTTATCTCTAAAGTTTTTATTATTTTAATGTTAAGTTAGAAAGAGAGAAGATGGAGAAGAAGAAGTGATATTTACAATGGAAGTAAAGAAAAGAAATTGAGAATATGGTAGTGTGAGATCTAAACTAAAGAAATAAAAAGAAAGAAATTATAACACGTACAAACCTCTTCTACCTTGCTTACCTTTGATCTGTTCGCGACGACTTACCTTGTCTTGGAAGGCGTGCAAGTATGGCGTATAGGATCGTCCACCTTCGCTACCTACACTATGAAAAGAAAAGACAATCTAAAGAAGGATTGTTCATCTCCATAGGCCATCAAGTGCTCTTCTTTGGCTAGGCAGTCTCGAAGCGTTCGGATCTCACGGTTTGCAAGTCATCAGAGAAAATAAACCAAAATAGAAAAATAAAAAGAGAATAAAACACGAATAACAAGAATAGAAATAACAAAGACAAACCTCAAGTGGATTTCATTAACAATGGAAGAAAAGTAGGCTTACACCGCTGTCACCTCAGTACAACTCCACTCTCAGTTACAAAATTTACAAAAGAAAAACGAAAATAAAATCTAAACTAAACTACAAGAAGAAAGCCTAAAACCCTAGATTTGGCCCTCTGGCTCTAGACGCTCTTCTCGGTTGCACTGCAGGGGGTATTTATAGGTGCAGAAGGTAGTAGAGTCCCAATACAACTCTCCCACGAAAACCCGTAGTCAGATAAGACTGAATTGCCGCGGAAACGCGGCTTGGGCCGCGTTTCCGCGGCCTTATGGTGGCGGCTGGCCACGCGCTTTGGTGCGTGGCCTCCCCTGGTCCGTCCATCTGGGCGTTTCCTTCTGGAAGTTGAATCTCGGCTCTTCATCTTTGGATTTGGATATAACTTGGGAAGCAAGTTACCTAGATCCCAAATCTTTTATCTACGAATTTGTGATCCTTCTTTGGCTTTTATTCTCATCCTGCAAGTGTTTAGGGTTGAATAGAAGTCTATCCTTCCCTCTTCTTTAATATTTGCAACTTGGGCCTTGTGTATTTGCAATTTTGACAATTAATATTTGTACTTTTGCACTTGGGCTTGAATATGGGCTTTTGGGCTTCTTTTAGGCTTTATTTATTATTAAAATAAGAACTCAAGGCCTGCACACAATAAATCACAAAATATTAATAAATGTGCAGAATTATATGAATAAATATGAAAATGTGATGGTAAATATAATGATAAAAATGCACTTTTCACTACCAATCACAGCTCTTCCTGAAATAGTCACCAGCCTTACTTCCATTATGGCTAGTGTACTGGTTTCAATGAGGACTCCTCCGAGATCACCAACGATCCCTCATATTTCTCCAGTCAGCGCTCCTGCATCTCCTTTACGATTACGTCAGTGAAACCGGTGGAAGCTTTGCCTTCAGGGGCCACTCGTTCACCAGGAGTAGTTGAAGCCGAGAAAGAATTTGTGGTTGAGCTAGTTGACAGTTTTTATAAGGGCTTGAAGCGATCTGTTGCTTTGGTCTTGAAGGGCTCGACTACCTCGTTTTCTGCTTTGAAGGTGGTCCTCTCTCGAAGTAATGACAGCATTTGAGACTTTGGAGGGGATGATCAAGCTGCCACATTGGAGCTTCTGGTGGAGAGGCATGAGAGGGATGTAGACGAATGGCGCCATCTCAGCAATTCAGATTTGGACTCCTCAGTTAATGACAGTTTGAACACCTTACTGCTTAGATGCGTGAAGCTCATCTTGCGGCACAGGAAGCAGCTAAGACAATATCTTAAGATTTAAAATCCTTGGAGACTAGTAAAGTAGAAATTGGAGATGCCATAAATGCTTCTAATAGTGCTCTTCTTGACGCTAAGGATAAGATTGAAAAGGCCAAGGAAATGATCAAGAAAGCAAATCTTCTTCTGTCTAAGGCTGAACCGTGCGTCTTGAGGAGATCGCTCGGTTAGAGCAGCTTAAGGCTCAAAATGACGAAGTCTTGCAATAGGAGCTAGCACAGAGGGCAACTTTGTCTGAAATTGAGGCTCGTCTGTCGCAGACAGTGAGTTTTAATGAGGCCAAGTTGAGGTCGCAGGCATTCATTAGAGCTGCTGAGGAGAGGAAGAATAGGCTGGCCATCTTTGAAGAACGGATCAAGTCTTACAAAGCACCCTCGTAGCTTGTAATCGATGTATCCATGTATCCCCCATTTGGAATCAATAAAAAGTAATTTTATTTAACTCTATTGTATTTCCAACTTGTTTTATTTTCTGAATTTGCAATTCTTACTTTCAAGTTGTATAAAATTGTATGGCTAATCTAATCAGAGGTGGTAAACTGATAGGATTAGTTACAAATTTGAGAAATGGCTAGACTCAAATCATATTGAGATGAGGATGGAAGAAATGAGCTTGACAATCTTTATTGTTCAGAGGTAAATATTAACATAACAGATTAAAGATAATCAGATGACATAGACATGATGATTAGGAATCATCAGAGACGAAGTCTTGTCGTTCAGAGGTGATGAACTGGACATAACGACAAAGAAAGATGAGATTGGATATTCATCGGTTCAAAGGTGACAAACTAGACATACCCAATTAGAAATTACCAAACTCGGAGTGTTTACTGTTCAGAGGTGACGAACTGAACATAACAGTAAGCAAAAAGGGAGACTTGGCTATCTGTCAGTTCAGAGGTGACAAACTAGACATAACCGATTGAGAAGCCACCAAGCTCGAAATTTTGTGATTCAGAGGTAATAAACTGGACATGATGACAAAATGAAGGTGAATCCGATTTTAGGGACCCGTCTATTCAGAGGTGATATACTGGGCATGATAGACTAAGACACACCAAACTCTGACTCTGCTATCAGAGGTAGTCCCATTAACTTAGCAGCTAGCACACTAGGGACTGAAATGGTGAATTAGATCTGGGCACCGTTGGTTCAGAGGTAATATGGACATGACTAACTAAGAGTCATCGGCTCACAATTCGCTGTTCAGAGATAGTCGTATTAACATGACAGCAAGAACTCCTAACCTCGATAGAGGGAAGGAGAACAAAGTTATGGACTTATCTGTTCAGAGGTGGTGAACTGGACATGATAGTTGAAGTACCATAAGAAGGGAGATCTCGGTATCCATCAGTTCAGAGGTAATATAGAGATAACCGATTGGGAATTGCTAGACTCAAAGCCCTACCGTTCAGAGGTGGCGAACTGGACATAACGGCTAAGGAATAGTCCCTACTGGGCTGAAAGATGAGACTTGGTTATGTAAAGCACCTGGAGGGGGGTGAATAGGTGATGGCTAATCTAATGGTCACTAAATGACAAATAATGCGGAAGTAAAAACTATTATGACCTAAACTAAACTCTTACACTAAACACCACGTATAACACAAGAGTGTTTCCGAATTCCCCGTGAAGGGCTCTGGACAAACTCCTCTAGATTCCCCTAGATAAGGGTTGAGGTACCGCGTTGGCTCTCTTGGTTGAATACAAGTGTTAGCAAACAATCCCCAAGCATATATCAATTAAGCACAATATGAATATCAAGCATGTAAAGATAAATACATTAATAACATGCAAGATATAAACAAGTAAGGGAGAGAGAGAATGAGCAATCGCAAACACAAGGGATTTGTTTCGAGGTTCGAGCACACTTGCTCTACATCCCCGCCTTCGACACACGAAGGATTTCCACTATAATCGATCCCAATGGATCACCCGGTGCCGCAACACCTACAACGAGTTCCCATTAGAACTCCTTGGACTCTCTCTAGTCCGTACACACCACAAGCCCACCGGCTCGCCGAGGCCGCACCTCAAACAATAAGTTCGCACCCGAACTCGAAACACCGCGGACACACACGTCTGCCTCCTCAAAGTACAAAGATGAACTTTGGTGATCACAACTCTTGATCACCTAAAATCCTCTCACAACAAAACTCCTATAGGTAGATATAGCAATGGATAGCTCAAGTGTTGTCCAAGAAAAATAAGGAAAGAGATGGTGGAGGAAAACTCAAAGAAAATCACTTTTACACTCTTGATAAAACTTTCCTTTTGATTGGAAATATTGCTCTCAATTTTGTGGAGAAAAACCTCTTGAAAGAGTAGGAAAAATTGGCTCTAAAACTCTCCAAAAATCTTAATCAAAACAGCTCCCAAATGCCCCATTTTATAGAGTCTGGAAAACTAGCCGTTGGGGTCTGACAGAACTGTCGGACGACCGCCCGGTCGTCCGGCCAACGGTCATATTTTAGACCATTGTGCCATCGGTCGACCGGTCGGCCGACCGAGGCCAGGATACAGAGAGCAAGTCTCTCTGTCCGGTCGGCCGCCCGGCCGCCCGGGGCCTTTCCAGAGAGCAGAGCTCTCTGGACGGTCGTTCGTCTCGATCGACCGGCCTCCTGCCAGAACTGGCGTGCACGTCTGTGCACGTCGGTCGACCGACCCGGTCGACCGGCTAACGCCAGGACAGAACTCTAAAGGGATTTAAAACTTGGTCTTTTTGATTGAAATAAAATCCCATAAAATATAGAAAAATCTACAAAAATAGTTTTACCAATATACTTTAATAAACAAATATGCTTGCACAAAATCAAGGCATGTTACAATTGATTTGGACTATTTTTGTAACTTGGAAATATTGGCTCAAAAGAAAACAGTATTTTCTAAAACTTGATTTTTCTAAAACTTGTTTTCTCAAAACTTCTCCAAATACAAAAATAAGATATTTAAACAACTTTTAAAGCATATGGTGCATGGATATGATCCACTACACAAACATGGTGAAATATCTATGTTTTTGACATTAAGCTCTAAACATGGTTTTGGTTAAAACATATAAACTTGAAAACCAAAATCCAAACATGTATTTTCCAAAATGAAAATCTTTTGTAAAAACAAAACTATCAAGAGTATGTGTGTATATGATACTTGAGCAATCCACCAGCTATTCTATCCTTTACATTTTAACTAAAAACAAAATCTTATAAAACAAACCTAAACACAAGTCTTCATCTTCTTGAAGTCTTCACTTGAAGCCTTCTTGACTTGGTCCAAACATCGTGCTAGCTCCAAAATTTGACTTTAAATCCTTTGTTGAAGCAATGCACCTACTAAGATCTTGATCATGAATCTGTCACTAATTAAACACAAGATTATTAGTACTATAACTACATGAGTTGATCATCATCAAAACTAGAGTGATGGGCCTTCGGGCCAACAGGTTATCTGTCGTTCAGAGGTAATATGGACATAACCGATTGAGAAACTACCAAGCTCAGGATTTCTACCGTTCAGACGTGACAAGCTAGACATAACTGTAAAAGAAATAATCCCATCGGGGGAAATAGGATCTGATCATAAACTCCATGGGGAAATTGATATCTCCTTCGGATGTAATTTGGAAGAAATTGTCAGAGGTATATTGTTAACATGAAAACCAAGAGAGTCCATTGGGGACTGAGTGGGAGATAGACTTTGAAGAGAGTCTACTGGGAACTTGCTGGGGAGCTAAGAAATATAAATCTTATGAAAGATTATATGTCAGAGAACTCTGTGGGGATTTGTAAAGCAACTTGTCAGAGGTGTGATCTTAACTTGATAATGATTCATTTACTGTCAGAGGTATTTGAACATAACAGTAATTTGAGTGGACTTGTCATTCTATTAAAGAGAATGACAAGCGGAGTTTATTCATTGGGAAGTTGACCAAATTCGCAGGGATGTTGGTTTTATCCACCGGGGAGTAGGCTAGAGTCTTACTATCCGAGGTTTAATGTTAACATGATAGGTTAGACCCACCATTTCGCAAGGATATGAATACCTTTCTATGTGGCCTTACCATTTCTGGGACTGAAATTTGAAAGTGATTTTGGAGAGGGAATCAAATGGGAACTTGTCCTTTAGGGTTTTTAGCAAACCCTCAGCTGTCAATGGATTTGATATGTCTTTACCAACTATCATTTGAGTCTGGCTAGCCATGCTATTACCCTCAGCATGATGAGTTGTTAAAGACTTATGTTGGGCTTAAAGGCCAACATTTCCCTCTATCCTTAGCCATTAGAGGCGTTGGATTATTTTGTTACTTTGAGTAACGCGATGCTTCCCCTGGGTTTTTACTCTGTAGGTGAGTTGGGGATTAAAGGAGTAGACACGAATTCCGCGAGATCTTGATTCGAAGATTATTGTTCCTTGTGGACTCTCTGTCAACCCTTATCTTGTTTCCATATCAGGATGTGTCACAAACCTTCTTCAACGAGTTCATCTTGCAAGTCATTAGCTAAACTTCTTTGATCTTTGATTCGATTGGTTACCATTTGGTCAGTCGCCACGTCTAGATATGAACGTAGGAACAGTGGAAAGGTTCAGCAAGAGAATGCATCACGAAGCTTCTTCAATGTGTTCGGCTTGATAAGTCATCCAATAAACTCATTTGTTTAGTCGGACCTTTTGTCGTTGGGTCAAACATCGATCGATCGATCCAGAGCAGGGAGGTATGCCACAATTATACATAGAAAAGTCAGGCTAAATAAGCCATCTGCCTGAAACCGTTGCTTAGGCATGCTTGACTTCAAAATATGACCTATTCTTCTAAGTTGAAGATAGGTACATGTTTATATACTAGAGAAGAGTGACAAGGCTAAAACAACTTGATCCCTTGCTTTCTTCTTTAATGTCAAAGGCGTTCAATCGGCTCTATACTAGCCTACAGTGAATTTGTAACCTTGACTCTTCTTTGATACAACCGGTGTTCGATCGGCTCGATACTGGTTTATGGTTGTGTGATCTCGTTAGAGAAAGAGAGGAGCGCTCTTTCTACATATCTTGGATCTGAAGGTCTTGATCAGAGATGTAATGTTAACTTGAGCATGAGAAGGATCTTATCAAGGATAATACTTCTTTAGGAACTTGCCATTGATTGGCATCATGAGTAAGTCTCCGTCTGAAGTCATAAGCGATTTGCTCCATTTGAATAGACTGTTTCTATCACAAACAGTCCTTCCCATTCGGGCTGAAATTTGTCTTTGGTTTTGTGCATTATAATCATCGATCGTCTGACGGCTAAAACTAAATCTCCTTTCTAGAAAATCCTTTGCTTAACCTTCTTATTGAAGGCCTTCGAGATTCGCGCTTGATACAACTCAATGTATTGTTGAGCATGTAGCCGCTTCTCATCTAAGGCTTCGAGCTCTTGGAGACGCAAGCGATCATTGTCCTCCTTTGTCATTCTAGTCATTAAAGCGACTCGTAATGACGACATCTGAATTTCTAGCGGTATGACCGCTTCGTACCCGTATATCAGGGAAAAAGGTGTATTGCCTGTCGGGGTCCGAACTGTGGTTCGGTAGGCCCAAAGACATTCACTAAGGTTCTTATTCCAATCTCGCTTATTTGATGAAACGAATTTTTTGAGTAGCTTGATAATTATCTTGTTGAATGCTTCCGCCAAGCCATTAGCGGCAGGGTTATAAGCAGTTGATGCCACATCCTGAATCCAGTACTTGTCACAAAACCGTAGAATACATGGCTCACGAATTGGGGACCGTTATCATGAATGATCCGCCTAGGGACACCAAATCGATGGATGACATGGTGTTTGATAAAATTAACTACATTAGAAGTTTTAACTTCCACATGTGGTACAACCGCTGCCCACTTTGAAAAGTAATCGGTTATTGCCAAGATAAACCAGTGACCTTTTGTTGAAGAGGGGCTGATCGGCCCTATGACATCGATTCCCCATGCTTCAAATGGCCACGAAGCAACGGTTTGATGGAGCAACTCTAGAGGCTGATGTATGAAGTCCGCATGGATTTGGCAGGCTTTACACCTTCATGCATCGGTTATCATGGTCGGCCAATAATATCCAAGCCTGTGTAATCAGTACTTGAGTTTTGGACCTGGCTGAGGAGCTCCGCATATGCCGTCGTGTGATTCTTTAAGCACTTATTGTGCCTCTGAATTAGAAAGATAACGGAGGAGGATACCATCATATGAGTGACGGTAGAGTGTCTTTACTATTGGATCATAGTAAAAACGAAGAGACCTTCATCTAATAGATGCCGCTTCTTTAGGGTCATCCGACAATATATCATGCAAAGCATAGTTTATGAGGGGAAATCGCCAATCTCTTAGTTCAAAATCTATCGAGATGCTATGGAATTCCTTGGTTTTCAATACATATTTGGGACAAACAAGGTGTCGAGTAGCCACTGTAAGGTGATACATTATGTCGATTGGTAAGGCTAAAATAGCGGCTAGTGCAGCTAGAGCATCGGCCTTAGTATCTGAGATCGGGACACATGACTGATATAAAAGCCATCAAATGAGCTAGCCATTTTGGTCACTGCATGATAATAAGGTACCAAATCTCTGTGATGGAGCTTATATTCTCCTTTAACCTGATTAATGATCAGTTTTGAATCACTATAGGCTTCAAGGTAGTGTACCCCCATTTCATTAGAAAGCTGAAGGCCAATGAGTAGAGCATTGTATTCTGCCACATTGTTGGAACACGGTTCCGTGAAAACGCCCTAGGAAGGACATGGTTTTGTGGTGAGATAAATACAACCCCCACACCAGCAATGGTCTTGCCTTTAGGGCCTATTCGTGATGCTCCATCGAATAGCATCTGCCATACTTCATCCTTTGAAGTTATATTAGATTCGAAGACCTCATCTGGAACATCTTCAAGAAGTTTTGAGTTTTCCAGAACCGGATGAGCAGCCAAGAAATCTGCAAGCGCCTGGCCTTTAACCGCTTTCTAAGGGACAAAGAGCATGTCGTATTGAGACAGAAGGTGGGCCTACTTAGCAAATCTAAAATTCAGTGATCCTGGTTTTGTTATGAGAAGACGTAAAGGATTCACTCTGAAAATGACATGTATGGTTTGGCCGACCAAATAATGTCGTGTCTTCTGAATAGCAAAGGCGAGAGCTAAGCATTCGTTCTCAATAGGGTTATAGCGAGATTCCGCCCCTATTAGAGTCCTGCTCAGATAGTAAATAGCCTGTTCATGACCATTATCATCTTTTTGAGTAAGCAGAGCACCGAGAGAATGGTCCATAGCTTTCACATAAAGCAGGAAAGATTTTCCTGATGTAAGAGTCACAAAGACTAGAGGTTTAGTGAGGTATCTTTTGATATCCTCGTAAACTTCTTGACAGGCTTGATCCCATACAAAAGAGACACCCTTTTCATGAGTCAACTGAACGGTTGATAGTGGCCTGAGAGATTTGCGATGAATCTTCTGATATAAGTCAGTCTACCATGCAGACACCTAAGTTCTTTAAGATTCTTAGGTAGATGCATGCTCTGAATGGCTTTGACTTTGTCTGGGTCAAGATGAATTCCTTTTGATGTAACAATGAATCCTAAGAATTTGCCACTCGAAACCCCCAAGAAGGATTTTGTAGGATTCATCTTAAGTCGATGAGCCCGCATTATGTCGAATATCGTTCTCAAGTCACGAAGATGGTCATTCTTATCGCGACTTTTGACAGCAATGTCATCGACATAACATTCTATCGTCTTTTCGAGATGGTCACGAAAAATTATACTCATCGCCTGCTGATAAGTTGCTCCCGCATTCTTTAATCCGAATGCATCACGGTATAGCAATACATCCCCAACAGTGTCCGGAATGAAGTATGTTTCTCATCCCCTGGGTACATCTTAATTTGATTATACCCTGAGAAGCCGTCCATGAAAGATATTCTTTCGAATCCATAGGTATTGTCAATCATGACTACGGTGATGGACAATGGGAATTCGTCTTTGGGACAGGCTGTATTGAGATTGCGGCAATCAATACAGATTCATATTTTTCATTCTTCTTGAGAATGGGAATGATGCTAGCATCCCAATCTGGATGTTGTTCCTCCCGTATGAAGCCACATGCAATGAGTTTATGGACTTCAGCTTCAATAGCTTCCATAATGTTCGGGTGAAATCGGCGTTGTTGTTGCTTAACTAACTTGATGTCTGTCTTGATGTTCAGATGATGCTTGACTACTTGTGGATCAAGTCCGGGCATATCCTCGTAGTTCCATGCGAAGACATCGATATACTCTCTTACGAGTACAATCAATTCTTCTTTTTTCATTAGTGATAAGCTTTCACTTATAAAGATGGGTTTAGGGTGATCTTGACTACCCAGGTTAACCCGAATCACCTTGTCTTCAGTAGGTGGTTCGTGTTGTTCAAATCGCTTTTCTCACTGGAAATCCAATTGTTGAGCTCATGGTTCAACATCAGTAGCTTCTGCTGGCTCCCATTGGCTACTTGAAGTCATATTAACGGTGAGATTCTCAAACATCGTTCCCACACTGACATCCGACTCCCATTCAGAGGAAGAGGGAGAGCGTGATGGGATTGGCTTGTTATCTTTAGATAGAACCGTTGTAAGCAGTGGAGGCGATCCTAACCCCCTGCGTGTTTTATCATAGTAATTTGTCGGTTTCCCTTTTGGCACGAAATCACGCAGAAAACCACGTCGTCCCTTTCTAAAATTTAGACCATTCCCACGCTGCAGGCTGTATCCTCTTTTTCTCATCATATGTTGTGCTGATTGTGCATAATGAAAAATTGCGGGGTCTCTGAGTCTAAACTCAAATATGTGACCGTAGACCTCTGCGTTGGGCTTTACCGAATATTATTGGTGATTAACCCTTTTTTGATGGAGGAACCACTAAAATGGACCCTTCTATACATTCCACAGACGTACTTGATGTACTTGGTTTATGCAAGGGCATGTGTAGAGAACTATTCGTAACAGATTCAAACAGTTCGACACTCGCAGTATAATCAACAGAAACATTGTCATTAATCACCCATTCGTCATCATCCTCAAAAGGAGTATTACATTGAGGATTATTGAAACATGCTACAATTGGTTCACCGACAAAAGTAGCTGGCGTGTCTCCTTCAGATTCTAAATTCACCTCATTGCCACTATCATCATTGTCAGGCGATGAATCTTTTGATGTTTCACTGACTTTCTGATATATGAGAGCATCAGTAAAGTTGTTTTCCGTCCTTTGAATGGTTGCTTCTCAGCGAAGACAGTTCATACTGTTGCATCATCTTCAACATATTTGAAGCACTGATGCAGAGTGGAGGGAACAATCTAGTTAGCATGGATCCAGGGTCATCCTCGTAACAGGTTGTATGACATGTCAACGGCAATGACGTAGCACGTCACCTCTGATTTCAGGCTCCCGATTCGGCAACGGAGTCGAATCTTTCCAAGTGGATGACTACTCCCTGTATTAAAACTGTATATTGTTATAGTGGTTGCAGACAACCGATATAGTGGTATGCCAAGGAAGTATAGGAGCCTTTTGGGTATGATGCTGAGTGCAGATCCTGGATCAACCAGTACCCTTTCTATGCATGTCGAACCAATATATCCGGTGTAGTACAAAGGTCGATCGTGCTTATTATCCTTGAGAAGTATATCCTCAGCTGTGAAAGTAATAGCAGGTACTTTCGATTGTACATGATGACATTCAGAGCAAGAAGGCTGAGTGTCACCCTAGGGATTTCTGGCAATATGTCGGAAATTATTCTAAGTTAGCCAGTGCATCCCTAAGTGCTTCTCTTGTGTCTTTCGAGAGACGAAGGAGCTTGTGTATGGTGATACGAACTGGGATATTAGCCTGCTAGGCCAATATTTCAAAGCGAAAAGGCATGTTAAGTCTTGGGCCTGAAGGCTTCTTCAGGACATGGTCAAACCGGATTTCTCTCTGCTTCTCTTTTTCGGTCGCCGGGACCGGAGCTGGTGTGGGTATTTATACCGACGTCGTCCGCTGTTGTGTCTCGTTAGTAACTTTCTTATACTATTTTAAGTATGATTTTTCAGATCGAGTGCCCGTCGGCTGAGGTACATCGGCTCGCGTAGTGCAAGCATGCTTTTCCCGTTCAGAACCTCTAAGAGAAGCTGATGTGAGATTGCCATCATCCTGCAAGATAGAATAACAATGCAAGATTTGCTCTTTGACTTGGATTTCTTCAAATCCCATTGTTTGTCTTGGCCAAGGTCTGGGTGTATCCACATGATTTTCCCTGTTTCCAATGTCAAGGGAACAAGACCCTTACTCTCTTGAGTTTTGGCTGGAGGATGCTTTACTTCTAGCAATGCTTCAGGGATTGGAAGGTCCCATCAGGCGCTGTGACTTTTGGGGTTTTACCGAACTCGAGGGTCACCATGTTTACAGTGACTTTCTTTTGCTCTGATTTCAGAGTCAGAACTCCGGCGTCGACTAAAGATTGAATTTTGTCCTTGAGGACAAAGCACTTATTAGTAGGATGATGAACCATCCTATGAAAGAGGCAATAGTTGGGATCGTTCGTGCGTCCCACTTCATTAGGGTGTCGAGCATCCGACAGCTTCAATTTATTCCCTTTGTGGAGTAAATGGAATAATGCGACCACCTGCTCGTCTTTGAAGGAGTACTGTTTCGGAGGAAACTTAAACTCCGATTATTGAAGCCGCTCTTCTTGGCCTTCGAATTAGCGGTCTCTTACAATTCAACGGACATAGTTTCTTTCCCTTTGGCTTCGGAGGACTACGCCATGTCGCCGCGCCCCTTATTATTCATACCCCATTTGCCTTTAGGGGTAGATGGTTCAAACTTTTTAGTCGACTTTTTGGCTATCTCAGCTTGCTCGACTAGCTCCTTCCAGGTATGGGCTTTGACGGACCCCATACGAGTCTCCACTTGGTCCAGAAAGTTATGCCTGCATGTCTGCAAGAGCATGGGTAATGGCATCCCTGCTGGGCACATCAGAGACAAGTTTTTGAACTGCTCAATGTAGTCACGGACAGATTCGCCCTTCCTCTGTATGGTAGAGAGGAGTTTATCTATGGTTACCTCAGTGTCATCCTCTTAAAAATGAGAAAGAAATCGGGTCTCTAAGTCAATCCGGGAATTGATAAAACCTGGAGGAAGGCTTCGGAACAAGTCAAATGCTACCCCCTTCAGGGTGCCGATGAACAGTCTGGCCATGATTGCATCGTTATCTATAACGTTACCGGTCTGAGACCGAAAGTAGTAGATGTGCTAGTTTGGCTAGCTCTTACCATCATACGTATGTAATGTTGGTGGCTTGAACTTTGGCGGGTATGGTATTGAATCCCATTCAAAGGGGTAAGGACAGACTGTCCCTACCTTCCTTAGTTCATCCCTCTGGGCTAGGGATTCGATCTGAGCTTGAATGCCTTTAAGAACTTCGGCATCCATAGAAGAACTTTCCTTTGACTTCTAAGTCTTGGGTTGTTCATCATCATGATATTCCTCCTCATTATGATTACTGCCGGTATCATTGTTATTCTGGTTAGTGAGGAGTTGGTGAGCATCTGTTGAATGTTGTCCAAAGCTTCTTACTGAGCCTTGGAAGTTTGCTCCTGAGCTTCCAACCGTCAACGGAGGTCATCATTACTTTTATCAGCCATATTCACCGATACTTAATCTGTTCGTATTGAGCTGACTGTTGCCGAAGCGGCATACCCACTGTCTTCGTCCTCCTCATCAGACCATTGGAATAGTTTTCTCATGGTTCTGGTGAGGTTACTGCAGTTGAGGAGGATGGCTGCTCATAACTGTAGGATATTGCGACCCTAGATCTGGTGTTTTGGAAGACACCTTCTTCATGCACCAAGATGTGGCCTAAGCCCGGGCTATAGTCCAGATCTGGAGAATTGAAGGGAGGAGAGTTGGCACTACGCGGCACTCGTCTGCCCCTATGCGGTTCCCGTCCCCTACTGATCATATTAATGGATGCAGAGGGCAGATCTGGTAGATTTCGCAATATGCTCCTTTATGATTCTTCATGGGGGCTTGCACCGATAGTCGATCAAAGACTGACTGTCGATTTTGAGGAGTGACGGGGATCAGTCCTAGCCGGCAATGGACTGAGTGGACCGTCACCAATTGACATCCCACTTGTTGACAACAGGAGGGAGAAGTCTAGAGTAATTCTGACTTCCGTTTGCTCGCTAAAAACTCTCGCAAGTCTGATCCAGCCGAGCATAAGTGACTCAGCACAGAGACTCGGGTAGATCACACATTGATGCGTTCAGGTAATTTTGACACCACCTTCTTGCTCGCAAGCTTTGGAAGCAAAACACAGGATGATGCCTCGTTCTTCTCATCACCGCAGAAGTGATTGGCACTGGACAGTGCTTTAGTTCTAGCTTCACGGCTAAGAACTTTGGGAGCACCCTTAGGCGCTGAAGCTGCATAAGCACCGCTATCAGCACCCAGGGACGATCCCTTAGCTCCGCTGCGAAGAGCGAACTTAACATTCGAGGGGTTGGGAGAGTGAACCACACTATGGTGCTTTGCTCGCCACCTTGTTACGAAGGTGGTTAGCACTGCTAGGTGCTTTAGTCTCATCTTGGTGATTGGGCATTCCGCGCATACCCTGAGGTACTGGCGCTGTGCTTGCTATGCCATCAGTAGATTCGCTCGTGGGAGCAAGGTTAGCGTAAGGAGTTACTGCTCCTGCATTGGGCGAAGGCAGAGTTGCCGCCCTAGCTTCGCGGCTGATAGTCTCGGTGAAGCAGGCAGGCATTTTGCCTTTGTCTTCACGTGATAGGCGAGCCTGTGGTGTAGCTGCGCCTGAAGCTTCACACGGAGCTTTCTGTTTTGGCCTCCACATCTGTTTGGAAGAGGAGATTTAGGTTCACAGGGAACCTGGCTAGCCTCGCGCGAGGCTGAGAGGAGTTGGGAGAGGCCCGTTCGATTACTTGCCTGGCTAGGGCTGGTTTCTGCTCCGAAACCTTGGCCACCGAGACCTTCCTATGCTTCTGTATGTGGAGCACTGGACTACCTTCAGAGAGCAGCTTCCTATGCTTCCCTATGTGGAGCACTGGACTACCTTCAGAGAGCAACTCTTCAAATTTTCCTTGGTCAAAATGAATGACCAAGTTTTCGAAAGTAACAGGCTCAGGATTCTGACAATTACATTGTGACACTGTCTCCTTGTTGCGCCAGAAGACTGACTTCCCAGCGGAGTCGCCATCTTGTTTTCCATTAATTTGGCTAAGGGAAAACTTACAAAAAAAGTGTTCGAGGGGCAAAATTACAAGTATTTCTTTACAGAAAGCAAAAGAAATTTACAAGTAGATCTCCTCTGAGATTTCTGAGAAAATGTGCCGGTAGGAATCTGATCAGCGCGTGATCACTTTATCCCTTTGACGATGCGCTCCAAATAGGACTCCCTTCTCTCTTGGTTCGGGGAATCGGAGAATAGAGGATCGGTAGAGCCCTCTTTCTAGGGATTCTGCTTCTCAAGCCAATCTCCTCTCTCCTTGCCTGTCTCTCCTCGGTAGGCTATTTATAGGGAGAACAGGGGTATGATTGTCCTGAAAATCTGGAAACAGATTGAGTCAATCTATTTTATATTTGGAAAGTAACCTCGCTGAAACAGCTTCTGCGACGCTAGGAATAGCATGTAGGGCTAATCCCTTGACCCGCTCCACTAAATGAGGGATACTCCCTTGATCCTCTCCAGTTAATTGAGATATCTTCCCTGATCTTCACACCTAATTGGGAGAGTCAAAAATCATGGCAAGAATCTGCCAAATTCGATTTCAATCACAATGATCTCATATGGAGATTTGATTGGTCAAAGGTGACCATAAAAGACCCGCAGCGGGGCTAATCCAATAAGCTCGTAGCGGTGCTAAGGGAAGCTTCTAGCGAAGCTAGGAGTAAGCTCTCAACGAAGCTATAAGTTGGCCTTTTGTGGCTCTGCAGAGTGTCTAGCGAAGCTATTAGCTAGATTTCTGCAGAGTTATGGAAAACTCCAGGGTGAAGCTATAAGTTAGCCCATGGCAAAGCTATGATGCAATTCTTGTGGAGCTAAGCATACTTAGCCTCTCGTGTGATTGCTCATGTGAGATTTGTCTCTAGGCCTGCTCAGATCTTCTTCAAAGGCAACTTTGACTTACTATCTGCTTTACTGGATTAGTAATGTCCATGTTGTTGCCTTGCCTCTGGTCATTAGCTTGTCTTCAACTTATCTTTTGTAGATGTCAATAAGTTAGACGTTGTTCAGACCGACTGAAGATGAATGCGGGAGTCCATCTTTTTCGAATGTCAACAATTGTACTAACTGCATAGGCAAAGTCAGACCTAGTGCAAACCATAGCATACATGAGTGATCACACCACACTAGCATATGGTACTCAAGACATTATAGACACTACTTGGAGGATAATTTGAAGTGACCTGCCAAAGGAGTGGTGACTGGTCTTACTTCTGTCATGTTGAATCTCTCCAACATCTTGAGAACATAGTTCTTCTGGGATAGCCAGAGTCTGCTTGGGCCTCTATCTCGAGTGATCTCCATACCTAAGATATTCTTGGCTTCTCCCAAATCCTTCATTTCAAATTCCTTCTTGAGCTGAGCTTTAAGCTTCTGAACATGTGTCTAATTTTTCGCAACAATTAACATATCATCCACATATAACAACAAATATGTCAGATCATCACTCTGCTTAAAATAGACACAACTATCATACTCATATTGGTTGTATCTAGCCTTAATCATGAAAGAGTTGAACCATTTGTACCACTGGGAGACTGCTTAAGTCTATAGAGGAACTTCTTTAGATGACACACCTTATTTTCGTTTCCTTCCTGAATATAACCTTTAGGTTGTTTCAAGTATATCTTCTCCTCCAGCTCACCATGCATGAACATTATTTTGATGTCTATTTGCTCCAACTCTAGATCAAACTGAACAACTATTGCCAATAATATCTGAATAGATGTATGCTTGACTATAGAAGAAAAAAAAATCTCATTGTAGTCAATACCCTCCTTTTGAGCATATCCCTTGGAAACTAACCATGCCTTGTACTGCTCATTGTCCTTCTTGTGAAAAATTCATCCGCAATCTATTGCCTTGGAGTCTTTTGAAAGATCGACTAATGCTCATGTTTGGTTTCTATCCAAAGTCTCCATCTCTTACTCAATGGCTGTAATCCACTTGCTGTGATCATCTGCCTTGATCGCTTTCTTGTAACTGCTAGGTTCTCCTATTTTTGTTACTAATGTGAAAGAGACATGATCATCATCCTAGCCATACCTTATTGGTGGCACCATAACTCTGACTGACCGCCCCAACAACCTAGGTTGCTCTTGAGTAGCCTCTTGGTTGTCTCCATCTGGATCTGAGGATTTCTATTCTGACCCTTTAGGCCTTTTAGGGCTCTATAAGAACTCAACTTCTTTTTCCTGAGTGTCTGCCGAACTGTCTGAAGCTCCACCTTACGCTTTATCCTCCATCTCTAACTTTTCTCGCAACATTGATTCTTCATCAAAGATCACATCTCTGCTGATAAAGGTGCTCATTTTCTAGAGATCCTAAAGTCTGAAACCCTTAACTCCTTTGGTGAATCCGACGAACCTACACTTCTTAGACTTGGACTCCAGTTTGTTCCTTCTTAGACTACCAACCAAACTATAAGCCGGGCGACTGAAAATCCGTAAGGTTGAATAGTCCACAAATACTCTCATCATATCATCTCTGGGATCTGAAGATTAATAGCTGTTGATGGTAACATGTTTACTAGATAACTCGCATGATTCACCGCCTCTGCCCAAAATCCTTTTAACATGTCAGCTTGTAATCTGGTACTGCGGGCACACTCTGTAAATGTCTGATTCATGCGCTCTACTACTCTATTTTATTCTAATCGCCTTGGAATACTTAGCTGGTGTTTGATTCCCTTGCTTGCTAAGTGATCTTTGAATTTCTTGAAAGTGTACTCGCCTCCATTATAGGACCTCAAGACTTTCACCTTCTGTCTCGTTTGATTTTCCACCAAAGTTGTCTATTCCTTGAACTTCTGAAATACTTTTGATTTCTGCTTCATGAAGTATACTCAAACTTTTCTTGAAAAAATCATCTATAAAAGTAACATAGTACCTAGCACCTCCAATGAATGCTACTGACGTAGGTCCCCACGCATCTGTATGTATGAGACCTAGCAAGCCCTTTGTCTTGTACTGAGATGCAGAGAAAGCTACTCTACGTTGCCTACCTATAATGTAAAATTTACAAAGATCAAGTTTGCAATATTTGATACCTAGTAGAGCACTCTTTTGTGTAGAACTTGAAGACCTTGCTTGCTTATGTGTCCAAAAGTCTTGCAGTATCCTCCTTCTATGTTGCTGCTGAAGCATCACCAATAATAACGCTTTCTGTCAACTTGTACAAGTTTACTGTCCGTTCTCCTTTGAGAATCATCATGAGCCTCTAGTAACTTTTATTCTTCCATCTGCACCAAAAAACTTGTACCCTTGAGCTTCCAATGCTCCTAACGAGGTCGAACATTCGTGAGGATTCGAACATGTCCATCAAACACCCTCATACAGATGTTACCAATGCCAACAGTCTTACACACGACGTTGTTTCCCATCAAGAGAGAGCCTTCATCGTAAGGCTTGTAAGTACTAAACTACTCCCTTTTTGGGCACATGTAGTATGCGTACCCCGAGTCAAGTAACCAAGCATCTGAATATTGACCTTTTCTTGACTCAGCCGTCAAGACATCATATGAACTCTCATCTACTTCTTTAACAAACCCAGCTTGGTCTTACTTTCCACTGGTACTAACCTCATTAGAATCTTTGCTGCCTTTCCTCTTCAATATCTCCTTATATTTCATACAATTTTTCTTGATGTGCCCTGGTTTCTTACATAAGTAATAAGAGAAACTGCTAGAAGCCTCTGGATCCCTTTTGGATCCCCTACTCTTTGATCTTAATCTTCCCCTTTGACCTTTGACAAACAATCTTAAGACCTCCTCTGTTGAATCTGTCTTCTTCATCAACTCGTTATTTTGGAGCATCCGCCTGACATCTTCTAACTCTTAGGTCTCCTTACCATACATGATGGTGATTGCCAAGTGGTCATAATTTGATGAAAGAGAAGGGAGTAGCAGAAAGGCTTTGTCTTCTTCTTCTTGTTTAATCTCTAGAGTTAACAAGTGACTTAACATTTTATTAAAAACATTGATGTTATAGAATAGGTGTACCTTCCTTCATTGGATGGCTGTATAACTGCTTCTTCATGAAGAGCTTGTTCGATAAACTTTTCGTCATGTAAAGGCTCTCCAGCCTGCATCAAAGACCAACAGTTGTCTCATCATTCATCACGTTGTAGAAGACCTCATCTGATAAGCACAGTATGATCACCGCCATTTCGCGAAAGTCGATGTCGTTCCACTCATCATCCTCATCTTCGATGGCTTCTTCTCAATACCAAGTAGGGCCTTGCGTGTGTCCTCCTTCACGAGCAACAATGTTACTCGCATCTTCCGTAATAGGAGTTAGACTTTCTGTCAAATTTCTCCACATTGAACTTGGTTGTCGTGGTCATCTTACTAGCCATCGGTCTAATATCAATTGTTGATGATTTTTCAACGATCAAACAACAGAGAAACATAGAGCTGAAGACTCGACAGTGGAAGTGAAAGCATAGAAGATCTATCACTAGCAAGCAATCATCACACAATCAAGGAACACAAGATTTAATATGGCTCGGAGGAGGAGGAGAGAAATCTTTATTGAAAACAGAGAAGAAAATACAAAAGTTACAAGATCTCTCTTACAACTCTCAATGGTGAAATTCTAGAATTTCTTTTGAATTCTTGACACACCTTCAAAAGGCCACCCCAAGGGGTATATATAGGCACCAAGGCCAAAAGCTGAATTCTTCTCCAATGAATATAAGAACAGATCCGTATTAGAAAACTGTCAGAACCTAAATCTTATCCAATGAATATGAGGCACTTCAAATACTAACAAAGTGAATATCATGTTGTTTCTTCAAAACGCGGACCTCATGGTTGTGTTTCAACTCAAAATGCAGATCTCACATCTTGTCAACAAATGAGAAGGTCACGTGCAAAGGCCATCTTAAATATATGAACCTCAGGGTCGCGTTTCAACTTCAAAATGCATGCCTATTTGCTATGTGTTTGAACACTAATATGATCCTGCAAGCTCTGCGTTCCAACGCAAAAGTGAGGTCCGCGTGCAATACGAGATCCGCGTTTCTTCTATAACTGATAGCAATTTACTGGGTCAACTATACCCATTTTATCTCCAAAAAATGGGGAATAAATCTCCATTATGGAGAGATTTAAGGGGTCAGTTAGACCTTACAAATCTCTATAAATAACCATGAGAAGCTATAGAGATTGGGAAGAGGAGAGAATACACACAAGAGTGTTGGAAGAGATAAAGAGAAGACTTTCCACAATTTCCTGAGCTCAAGTTTAATTTCTTTGAGATTTTAGCCATTGCTTATGGTTTATAGCTTACAGTGAGCTATGAAGGAAAGCAAGAAGATCCAAAATCAAAATTCAAGTTTCGCTCCTCAATGGAGAACAAGAATCATGTTGGCCCAAGGGTACACTCTCCGGTTTTATTTTGATGATTATAGACCACATGAAGTTATTCGGTACTAATCAAGTTCAAGTATTTTAAGAACTTTTCAAGATTCAAGAGAATTCAAAGTGGTTCTTTCTCACAAAGAAGGTTTTGAAGTCTCAAGTTTATTCAAGGAGGAGATTAAGCTAGGACAATCAAGGTTGATGTTTTGAAGAAGCCCACTTGAAGATTGCTTGAAGACATATTAAACCTATGTTGGAAAAATAGTTTGTTAAAGTATAAAATATAGAATTGATGCTCAAGAAGTCACACACAATAATACAAGTTTTCAAATGCAAGTTTTCATATCTAGTTTTTCCATTTGGTATTTTACAAACTTTGGTGTTTGATACATGTCTCATATTTTTCTAAATTTATACATCATGTTTCTATCATGTAACTCATAGCCTATGTATTGCCAGAACACCATTTTTTAACCAATACAAATTTTTTTAAAAAAGAGTTGATCTCAAAAAATATCGAAATACGTGTTTTAGGCCAGATAGGTCGACCGACCAGTCGACCGGAGCTCACGGCTGATTTTGGATAACTGCTTTGTGCATCTTGTGCACGTTTGTCGGACGACCGACCAGTCGACTGGACGGTTGGCCGACTATCACACCCAAGTCTCGGTTTGGCTCGGCCGACCAGGAAGTCGACCGATAGTTCAAAATTTTCAACTAGCTGTTAGGCATCGGTTGACTGCCTGGTCGGCCGAGCCAAATCGAGACTTGGGTGTGACAGTCAGTCGACCGCCTGGTCAACCGCTAGGTTAGTCAGTCAACCGGTCAGTCATCCGCCAAATATACACAATATGCACAAGGAGTCACCCAAAATTAACTACAACGTTCGGTAAACGGCCGTCGACCGACCTGGCCTAAAACACAATTTTCAGATAATTTTTGAAATCAAACTCATTTTTAAATATTTTGTTCTGGTTTCACAAATTATTTTGGCAATGCATAGGCTATGAGATACATGATAAAAATAGGATATATAAATTTAGAAAAATACGAGACATGTACTAAACACCAAACTTAATAAAATACCAAAATGGAAAATCAAGATATGAAAACTTGTATTATTACGTGTAACTTCTTTAATATCAATTCTATATTCTCTAGTTTAACAAACTATTTTCTTAATTAGGTTAAATATGTCTTCAAGCAATCTTCAAGTGGGCTTCTTCCAAATGTCAAACTTGATTGTCCTAGCTTGAATCCAATCCTTGAGTAAACATGAAACTTCAAAAACCTTCCTTTAAGAAAGAAACAATTTGAATCCTCTTGAACCCTGAAAAGTTCTTAAAATACTTGAACATGATTAGTACCGAGTAACTTTATGTGGTTTGTAATAATTAAAACAAAATTGGAGAGTGTAACCTTGGGCCAACAATCTCCCCATTTTTTATGATGACAAAACACATGAGTTATTGAAGTTAAAACAAATATAAGAAGCTAGAAAAGCTCCCCTAAAATTATTTTTATCTATCAAGATCAATTAATCATGACTAAATGATATACCAATTGAAAAATTAAGTCATGTGTATATTTAATAAAAATGGTCAATGATGAATAAATATGCATAAACATGTCATTCTCCTCCCATGCCTCCTTTCACCAGAAATATTATGCAATGAATAATAAACCAAAGCATTGCATACAAACATGGAATTAGTGAATATATAAGATAAAAGCTTATTATACAAAAACATGCTAATTTTTCAAAAACTATTTACGAAAAAAAAGGATTCTACAAGCTTTATATAAAACATTAATAGATGAATATATCATATCTATATATATAATGCTTCTCCCCTTTTTATACTACTACTTTTTATAAATACTTCCCCTTGTTTCATAATATTTCTCCCCTTTTTGTCATGCATCAAAAAGGAGTAAAACAAGAGACCAAATTTCAAACAAACACAGGTATTAATGTGAGAAGGAAACTATGTAAACAAACATGGAAACCAATTTTGAGAGAACTAATGAAAATTTTCAAAAAATCATAATACAAATATTCAATTCACCACAAATGCATAAAAATCAATTATAATCAACTGGTTTAGTAAAAAAATGTTCGCTAGTTGAAAATCAGTAGGAAAATAATCAATTTCAATATCTCTTTTCTCATAGTGATCTCCAAGAAAGTGATATTGAATATCTATGTGCTTGGTCTTACTATGTTAATTTTATTCTTTGTCATATGAATGGTGGTAGTATTAACATAAAATATTTTGATATGATCATAATATATATCATAATCAAGAAGAGTATGTTTCATCAAAAGACATGAGCACAATAAGCCCCGGTGGCAACATACTCTGTCTCGGCAGTTAAGAGGGCTACGGAATTTTATTTTTTGAAAAACCATAAAAAGGACAGTTTCTAAAAATTGTCAAGTTTTACTAGTGTTCTTCCTATCCACTCTACAATCGGCATAGTCAGCATCCGAAAAACTCGTCATTAAAAATTGTCTGATCTTCGGATGCCACAAGCCCATTAATAGTACCTTAAGATATCTAATATTAATTTTACTGTAATTAAGTTAGACTCTTTAGGACAAAATTGAAATCTCGCACACATACACACACTAACATAATGTCCGACCTACTAGCCATCAATTAAAGCAAGCTACCAATCATGCTACGATAGAGTTAAATGTCAACGTTTTTACCTTTTTCATCCTTATCAAGCTTATTCATAGCCATGGGTGTCTTATAATCTTTGCATGTTCAAACTCAAACTTTTTGATAAGTTCTCTTGTATATTTGGCTTGGTTGATGAAGATTACATCACTAATTTCAATGATTTAGAATCTAAGGAAGTAGTTGAGCTCTCCCATCATACTCATTTTGAGCTCTTTCTTCATGCATGATTCAAAATCCTAATAAAGTTTTCCATTAGTAGATTCAAAAATGATATCATCAACATATATTTGCATAATTAGGATAACATTTTCTACATATTTTGTAGACAAGATAGTGTCAACTTTTTCTTTAACAAAATCATTTAAAACCAGAAAGCTTGAAAGTCTTTCATATTAAGCTCTTGGAGCTTGTTTTAGACCATATAAAGCCTTATCATGTTAAAAAATAAAATCAGGATGTGTAAGATTAACAAACCCGAGGGTTGTTTAATATGCACCTCCTCGTCGATATAAAACTATTCAAAAATACACTTTTAACATTTATTTGAAAAATCTTGAAATCTTTGAAAGAAGCAAAGGTAAATGTCATCCGTATGGCTTCAAGCCGTGCTATGGGTGCAAAGGTTTCCTCAAAAATAATACCTTCGATTTGGGTGTAATCTTGGGCCACTAACCTAGCTTTATTCCTAATAATATTTTCTGACTCATCCAACTTATTCCTAAAAATCCATTTAGTGCCAATGGTTGGCCTATCATGGGGCCTAGGAGTAAAGTGCCAAACTTGATTGTGCTCAAATTTATTGAGTTCATGTTGCATTGCAAGCAACCAATATGAGTCACCCTTGGCTTCGAGGATGTTCTTGGGCTCAATATGAGATATGAATGCGTAATGGCGATAAATATCATGGGGTTTGGAGCGAGTAGTTATCCTCTTGGATACATCACCTATGATGTGCTCTTTGGGATGGTTTGTAGTATATCTCCAATCCCTTAAAAGTGATAGAGTTGGCTCCACTTCAACTTTTTGAACTTCAACATGTTCATTATCTTTTGGTTTGTCTTCTTCTTGCATTGGTGAGTCCTTCAATGATATTTTCTCTATATCTTCACCTAAAGAATCAATTTTTATAATATTCTGCATAAGAGCATTAGATTCCTCATACTTAAATTTATAGACTCCTCAATGTCAAAGATGACCTATTGAAAATTCTATAGGCCTTACTAGTATATGAATATTCAACAAATATAACTTCATAAGACTTGGCATCAAATTTATCTAAATTATCCTTAGTGTTCAATATAAAACATTTACAACCAAAAATTTAAAATAGAAACATTTGGTTTTTTCAAATAATAGATTTCAAAAACGGTTTAAGAAGTGTTTTTGGAAAAATAAACTCTATTGGATATGTAACATGAAGTGCTTATGGTCTCGGACCATAGATATTGAGAGAGTACATATACACTAATCATTATCCTAACCATTTCTTTAATTGTGCGATTCTTCTTTCAACGACTTCATTTTTTTGTGGAGTTTTGGGAAAAGACACTCATAATTAATTCCATTTGTTTCACAATAGGTGATAAAAGAATGGTTCATGAATTCACCACCTCCGTCATTCCTTATGCATAAAATTAAAAAAATCCTTTCTTTCAACTCTTTTTCTAAAAACATGAAAATATGGAAACAACTTCATCTTTAGTTTCTAAAAAGAAAGCCTATGTATATCTTGAGAAATCATCAACAAGAATAAAAACAAAATAGTTATCACTAAGACTTTTAATTTTAGTTGGACCAAACAAATCTATCTGGATTAACTCTAATTGCATAGATGTCATGATATCCATGATTGCTTTGAAAGAGGATTTGGTTTATTTTTCAAGTTGGCACACATCACAAATACGGTACTTTTCAATTTTCAAATAAGGAATACCCTTCATCGATTTTTAGAATTAGTTCGGGTAGATATGTCATAATCAAGAATCTTTTTTTAAAACATTTAAACAAGTGGCATTATAATGTAATTGAACATATCATGTAAACATTATTTTTACAAAAACCAAAAAGAATACAAGTATTGTTTTTTTTCTAAAATATCACAAATGAAATCATCAAAAACAACTTTAACATCTTTTTCACAAAATTGGCTAATGCTCAAGAGATTGTGCTTGAGACCTTCAACCACTCAAGAGATTGTGCTTGAGACCTTCAAGCAAAGCAATATTCTCAATTAAAGGAGATGAGCTAATTTTGATATTATCTATACCAACGATTTTGCCCTTTGAATTATCTTCGAAAGTGACGGTGTTACCTTCATGATACCTTGTTAGCGTTGCAAAATTATTGATGTCCCATGTCATATACCTTAAGCAACCACTATTAAGGTACCACCGCTTCCTACATCTTGAAGCCTTAGTGCGTACCCACATCAATTGTTAAAAATGTTGACTTTGATACCCAAATTTTTTGGGTCCTAGAGTGTTAGTCTTATTAACACAAACACGATCATTTGAAATATTAAGTCTATCATAATAAAACTTGTCAGATGACCTTTCCGGCCACAATAAGTGCATGAGTATACCTTGGCATATAAAAATGTGTGAGCAAGATGAGCATGTGTAGCATGAGTATGTGAAGTGTGTGTGGTATAGCGTGCATGATGTTATGTGTGAGCATGTGAAATATGAGGAGTGTGTGATCTCCTTTAAGTTTGCCTCTCAGGAAACATAGCCTCAAATATAGTCTTGTCAAATTCACACTTTTTTTTAAACATTGCTCAAGCTATTAATTTTGTTTTTCAAAGTAGAAATTTTATTTTCATCAATAATGAGAAATTTTGCTTTGCAAGAAATTTTATGTGCATCAAAATCTTTTTGTGTCTTTTCAAGAGTTGAAGAAAAAATATCTTTTTCTTTATAAATAACAACTAATTTGCTTTAAAGAAGTTATTTTATTTTTTTATTTTTAGATACTTATTTTTTGAGAAAATCATAGTTATTTTGAAAGTTCCTCAAAAGCTTCATCTAACGCATCCATGGATAATTCATAATCATCAAGATAAGATTTGGATGTTATCTTGGGTGTGTTCTCATTAGCCATAAAACATACATTAGCTATGTCCACCTCTTATCTAGATTCGCTCTCTGAGTCCCAAGTAGCTCTAAAGGCCCTTTTTTATAGGGCTTCTTAGAGGTTGAGGGTTACGTTTGGTCTTCGGGCAATCGACAACGGTGTGTCAGGGTTTCTGATAATTTTAGCAAACAATCTTCTTATCCTCCTTTCCTTATTATCTTCTTCTATTGTTGAATTTTGTTCTGTTGTATATCCTTCTAACATTCTTCACAAGAAGAGATAAATCTTCATCATCTTTTTGGTCATCATCTTCATAATTAAAGATGGTAGGAGTGGATTTGAAAGCTACTGATTTCTTCTCTAGTGGTGCCTTCTCCTCTCTTACTTTTCTTTCCATCCTATGGGTCTTGAGGTTACCAATATGACCAATGAGCTCCATCTCTTCCTTATCATGGAGCTCTTCAATGTTGTGACTTTGACTCTTCATGATTATGGAAGAGCACGAATGACCTTCCTCACTTTTTGATCATTGTCAATATCATCATCTAAAGAAGCAAGATTATTGGTGATTTTAGTAACCATTGTGATCATGTCATCAATAGATTCATTTTAATTCATAGCAAAATTTTCATATTGAGAACGCAAGAGATCAATTTGAGCGCTCTTAACTTTGATGTCCCTTCGTGCATGGAAGCTAAATGTGACCAAATCTTATAGGCAGATTTGCAATAAATTACCCTAGCAATATCGTCATTATTCAAGGCTTGAAGCAATGCACAGTGAGCTTTTGTATTGGCATCAAAGTCCTTGGTGGTTTCAAACCATGTGTCTTCAAGACCATCGGGTACACTAAAGGGCTTGTCACTGCCTTTGCAACCCGACTTCCAAAAAATTGCAAGAACATGGTCATCTCAACTTTCGGGAAAGTTAAGGCTATCAAACTTGGGTGGAGTAGTAATACCTTCGATCATGTAAGCTAGTGTGGAAAGCAAAATGATAGTGCAAATAAAATGATTAGCAAAAGGATCTCTCTAAGGTGGTTAAATGAAAAAATAGAGTCAAGGCTCTTATACCAATTGAAAGTACACCTAGAGGGAAGTGAATAGGTGTAATGCTAATCTTAAGGGTAAACAATGCGAAATTTAAAATGAATGATGCAAACAGTCAACTCAAAATAAAAAGTGAAGCCGGATTTCCCGTGAAGGGATCAAGAATTTCTCTATATTCCTCTAGATTAGGAGTTGAGATGCTTAATTGCCTTCTAATTGAGATGAGTGAAACTGACAAATAAGAATGATCAATATGATACAAGCAATGAATAGCAAATACAAAAAGCAAAAACACAAGTGCAAGCAACAACAATATAGTAAGAGTAAGAGAGAAAGTAATTGCAAACACAAGAGAATTATTTTGATGATCAAGCACAAATCTCTACGTCCCCGCCTTCACCGTATGAAGAATTTCAGTATTCACTAAGGATATTTCACAAAGGAGTCTCCATAAAGGAACCACAATGGTCTACACGAGACTAGAGTACACAACTCCAACTCTCAATCCTCTACACAAGAGGTAGCACAAATCCAATAAGGTTTACAGGCTCTTGGTGACCACAAAAATCACAAACACTCTCTTTTACAACTTTCTATTGTATAGAATGAGGAGTGAAGCTCAAGAAGTTTGTGAAAGATAAAATTCAATTGAAATGAATTATTTAAGAGCTGAAAACTTGTAAAAATTTGTTTGGAGATGAGAGCACTTGAAGCAAGAAACTAAAAAAATTTCTCTTTGAATAAACTATAATTTTCAAGTATTTTCCCAAAAACAATGTTAAAAACCTTATCCAAGCCTTTCCCAATGAGCTATATATATACAGGCAAGTGATAAACACTATTAGAAGATCCTATCAGGTCATTAGGAGGGAGTTAAGCCCAAAGGGGAAAAAAGTACCTGTTGGTGAATAAGTTAAAAACCTCAGATTTTGAAAACTAGTTGTTACTGTAGCTCTGCCAGAATATCAGTCGACCGGCCGGTCGATCGGCCTATCAAAACTTTGTTGTCCACCGCTAAATCAAGAATTCGGCACTAACGAAAGAAAAGAGCAACCATCCTTTTCTTTTAGTAATCGGATTGTTAATTTGTTGTAATCTTCTTTGCAAGTAATTAAAGATTTTATATGCTCAATTTTTTGGCTAACAGAAGATGGTGACTCTGCTGGGGGAATGTATTCTCTACTGATGAGAAAGCTGTAGCATAAGCCGACCTGAAGATAATTGGATTGACCATCAAAACACGCGTTGTCAAATTCGACCAAGAGAATTTCGATCAGCTTCTGTCCTCAGCCTCCGTTAGCCCCAAAATCTATACGGAAGTACCGCAAAGTCTCAAGTGATACTCGCTTTCTAGCCTCATCAGAGGCTTCTCAAGGAAACACTCCTTAGAAGTTAACAATATGCCTTTCGACAAGGCAATAGGTTCAACCTCTCTTAAGATTCATGCAACCTCCCTTGAAGCCAACACGGCTTACGATGAAGTCTCTCAGAAGACCAATAAGACTAGTGTTATGAATCAAGGCTAACACAACAACAGAGATCAATCTTGCCATCAAACTCCTCTGAGGCTCAGCAAACTCGAGTTAACAACCTTTGCCATTTGAGAACCTCTACTCCAAGTGACCAAGATGCAACTCTTACGGCTCACTTTGATACAGAGAAAACTCAGTTTGTAGAAGGTTCACAACAACTCCTGCAAGCCCAGCGGATTACTGAATATCAACAAAGACGTCGAGCTTGCCATCAGCAAGAAGTTGAAAATAGTGCTATTTGTACTAAACACGATACTCGCGTTCTGTCCCACTTTTCTGCCTCAGAATGTGATGCTTGCATTCAAACACAGCAGTCGCTAGAAAGCAAATTGTGTGCTTCTACATCAAAATGTGATGCTCGCATTCAGACATAGCAGTCGTTGGTGAATGAACTGAACGTCTCAACGCTAAAACGCGAAACACATGTTCAGCCTCTCGCCATGCCAAACTTGAGATCCACATTTCACTTCAAAAATGCAAGTCTAGCATTTAACCAAAGGCTATACCAGAACGCGACCTCCACGTTTCACTTCTAAAACGTGAGAGTCACGTTTAGCCTCGTGTCCAAGCTTAAACTTGAGTGAGAAGCCCTCACCCCCATGGGTGTGAGACAGGTTCCTTAGACACCCGTTCTGCTGATTTGAGGGACTACTTGTCAAGAAAGAGGAGTGTTCATCAAATTCCTCCTTAGTGCCATTGTGAGCAGCTTATTTCAGTGGTGCTCTCTGATTGTCATTGCAACTTTCAGATGACTAAGCCATTAGTATTTAGCTGACTGTCAAAGGCTTCAAACTTAGATTCAGCTAAGAGGTGATGATCTCATAAGAAGAAGTCATTTTCTGACTTTCAATACTAGGAGGTAACTTCTAACATGGTGGGTCTAAGTGCCATACAAAGCAAGTCAAAGGGGAAACAACTTACTCTCAGTTCTGAGGAATTAAATGCTGAACAATATTCCTCAGGCTTGAAAGAAATACTAATCGAGCCTGAAGGAATCTACCAATGTACTCAGATCAGAACTGGAGCAATTGCCCTGATCGACTACAACTTGCTAGCCAGAGGAGTTGTGGAAAATGGTGGGCACTCTGCCATCGCGGAGTCTCATTCATCCATCTCTTATGTGGAGACATAAGCCTTTGCATATATGTCTAACACTCTAGAAGAGATGGCCACAAGATTCAAGGAGCAATCTCGAGTGCAATAGGCACAACATTTATGCTTCAAGATGAACAAGAGTCTACCAACAATCTCAAGAAGATGATAGCTCTCTTACTTGAAAATCAGAAGAGGAAGCCGAAAGGATAAAAAATCTGTGCTTCTTCCAATAAAAACAAGAGGAAAGAGAAAGATGGTGAAAACACTAATTCTAAACACTCTGATGGCAATGACAATAATTCGGACATGAAAATCTTGAATCTTCATCTGAAATATCAGAGAATTCAAAAATTGAAGATAATCATGCCAAGATTATGAATGAGCCCGAAAAAAATCTTGGAAGCCATCATAAATCGAAGCTATCTTAAGGAGGTAAGGGTGGCCAGACCCTACTTGGTTGAGTGAGATGCTGCTCCCTACCCTCTCAGGTTCAAGGCATTAACTCTATACACCAAGGGCTCGCCGAACTAGCACATATGCTATTTTAAATCTCAAACCAGGAATGTAGTATGGAACGATGTTATCATGGCTCATTTATTTATCGACACACTCAAGGAGGTTACCTTTGAATGGTTCATGAAACTCTCTGGTGGCTCTATCAAGAAATAGGCCAACCCTCCTCGCCGTAAAGCAGAAGAAAGGAGAATCGATAAAAATATTTGTGGAGAGATTTTGGAGCATGACACTCTGATGTTCAGGTGGCATGACTCAGTCTGAGACTGTGGGATCCTGTATATGGCAACTACAATACTAGAGTGAAGTGAATAATGTTTATAATAAGCTTATCAGGAAAGATTAATAACTTGAAAAGTAAATATCAATCACAGAAATAAAAATCAAAAATGCAAACGAAAACATAAGAGATTTTATCCTGATTTGGTCCCCCAGACCTACATTCACTCCCCAAGCAACCACGCTTGAGATTTTTCTTATCTTTGATTTTGAGAACTACAGAATCAACATAAGTATACTAAACACCCTTGCCAATGATATACACCTCTTCTCTACACCGAGAAGATCTTTACCTTTCACCAATTACAATTAACCAACAAGTCTTGAATGTGAAATGCAAATGATTCTTTACCATGGCTAATAGGGTTTCTCTTCTACTTTTGGAAGTGGTTTAGGAAAAATGAGAGAATATATAATTTCTTGACAGAAATTTAGAACTTTTGAAGTCAAGAACTTGGAATAAAATGTGTTAATAAAAGTCCATGAATCTCTAGCTATTTATATGGCTTTTGGTAACTAAAAATCAGTTATTGGACATTCGAAAATCCAAGAAATAGTTGTTAGAAAGGAGGGAATAGGTATCAAAAGATCAAAATTACAAAAGCTATAAATTGTTATATCAGTCAACTGATAACACTATTCTTTGAACTATCAGTCTACTTATCCAAACCATCAGTGTCTTAGACAGAGTACTAGAAGATGTTTGGGCTCTGTTGGAAGCATTAGTCGACTGGACTAAGATATAGGTCGACTAATATATGCATGGTAGTGTATAAACAAGCTAAATTTGGGTTTATATGGATGTGTACTAGGGGGTGGGTGTGTGTGCGTGTGTGTTCAAGGTTTCACAATAGTAACTAAGACATGAAAAAAAAGATTTACAACATTATAACTGTTAGATGTCATCAATAATCTTCTTAAATCTTCACTTGAAACTTGATGCATCAATCTATGAGCTTGATGAGAAAATAATTTAGATTCGAATATTGCAAAGATGTTAGTACACATTTTATGTTATTATCATCAAAACATCAAAATAAGAGATCCAACATTCTCCCTTTTTTTATGATGACAACCTAACTCTCCCCTTGCATTGATGATGTGAGAAATATCAGAAATAACACATTACTCTCCCCCTGCATTAATGCTTAGTTAGTAACCAATAATTTCTCTCCCTTTGTCATTAACAAAAAGAGAGTTTGCATATAGTCGCATGAAACATAGTTACTGCATAAAACTATTATTAGTATCCATCTTTCCTTCTGAGGTACCTAAAAAATATAAATAAATATGTTTGGTACCCATTTTTAATATGGTCCAAAAGGATTAACCTTTAGGAACCCAAATCCATTTGGAATTTGGTTTCCACTTGTTAACATAAACATAATAAATAGAGTTGCAAACAATGTTTATCTATGAAGCAATATAAGTATTTTTGTCAAAAGAATTGAAATCTTTAGGAACCCATATATATTTGTACATAGGTCTTCCTGAAAAATTATTTGAATTCTTCTTAACATATGAATGAAATAAAGCATGACTAGTTCGGCTACATGCATAAGAGCTACCATATGTATGAGAAATCTTTTCTTTTTCTTTTGAAAAACCAATGCCAAAATAATTATTTGAAACTTTTTGTGAAGATAACAAATTATTCAAATTTTCTTTTCTTTTATTAAATTTTGAAACTTTAAAAAAAATTTCAACACTCTTATAATCAAGGGCTAGTTTTCTTTTGCAAGTACTGATCATATTGCCAAGTTCCGCAAATGTCGATCCTGAGAGTAACAATTAGTATCAGAGTATATCAATTTCGCAGTAACAATTGGTATCTGAGCTAAAAGTTAAAAAAGGGCGAAATGTCGAAGATAGAAAGTTCTACAACAAAATTCGAGGTCGAGAAGTTCAATGGCAAAGAAAACATCAGTTTATAACAAACGAGAGTGAAGGCGTTGATGGTGCAACAAGGTTTTCACAAGACCTTGCAGAGTAAGTCAGTAAAACTTGCATGTATATTAAATGAGGATTGGGAGGAGATGAATCTAAAGGCGGCAAGTATGATCCAATTATGTCTCACAGACGAGGTGATGTACAATGCGATGGATGAAGAAATGAGTATAGGATTGTGGTCAAGGTTAAAAACATTATATATGATGAAAAGCCTCTCCAACAAGCTGTATCTCAGGAAATAACTATATGGGCTACGCATGAACGAAGGGACAGTGGTGTTGGAGCATCTAAACTTTTTCAACAAGGTCATCAATGAGCTTCTAGCGGTTGATGTCAAGATCAACGAGGAGGACAAGGCGTTGATACTTTGTAGTTCACTTCCAGAGTCATATGATCACATCATCACCACCATTTACAACAAGAACTCTCATCTTGGAGGAAGTCACGTCAACTCTCTTATCTAATAAGAATAGGAAAAAGCCAAATCAAGAGGAGCAGACAAGATCGAATTTGGTGGTCACGGGAAGGAAAGGAAGAGAAGGAAAGAAATGTCTGGGCTCATAAAAGACGTGTTACTTTTGTCACAGGGAAGGTATTGGATAATGACTGCAAGCATCGGCAAGAGTGGTTGAAGAAGAAGGGGCAAGCTGCAGAGGTAGACATAGCATTAAGTAGTGTAGAGGACATTAAAGTATTAATAACTTCCTACGAAGATAACACTTCTCAAGATAAAGAGGGATATTTGATTCGGGTAGTAAGTTCATGTATGTTCCTGAAAGGAGCTATTCAACTTCTTGGTTGCAAGGCCGGAAGGGATTGTCAAGATGGTGGATGGCGCTGCTTGCAAGGTCATTGTCTCTGGGACAATCAAGATTACAGAAAGAGATGGGACGATGCATGCCCTAGAGGCAGTTTGGTATATCTCGGAGGCACGCTACAATCTAATATCCATAAGGGTGCTCGATGAAGAAAGATACCTGATTCAACTGCAAAAAGATGTTGTCACAGTTAGCCAAGGAGACAGGGTAATCCTGGAAGAAGAGAAGTATGGAGGATTATACAAGTTGAAGGAAGAAAACTCAGGTCGAGGAGGAGTTTGAAGGATAAGCTTGGAAGGGAGCTCATTGTGAGGTAGAGCTTCAAGAAAGGCTGCAATGGGACGTAAACCGAGTCAAAGTGTTATGGAAAGGAGAAAGGGTGCATTCGGGCAAGGCCTAAGATGGCTTAAGCCATGGCAGTAAATCAGCCAAAGGCCCCAGGGAGAGGGGGCAAGAGTTAAAGGCTTCAAGGCACGGTTACAACCAAGGAATGAATCACGGTATTAATCTAAAATCTCAAGTTATTTTATTAAAGGCTTGAAAAAAAATCAAGGTTGAGATTATTAGAATTTTGCTTGTTTTTAAGAGGAGATGATGGTCCATGAAGATCCAACTAAGTTGGAGAAGACGATGGCTTGAAGCAGAAAGAAATAGATCCAGGTTTGGTGTAGATTAGTCGACTAGTCAGTTGATTAGTCGACTAATACACAATACTAGTCGACTATATATAGTTGACTAGTTAGGTATAGAGAGGAAACAGTTTTACAGTAGTCGACTAACTAAAGTTATTAGTTGACTAATTAGATGTATTAGTCGACTAGCCTTAAGGATTAGTCAATTATACATGGAATTTATGAAGCAGAATCAGTTTCCTTTTCAAGCACATATTTTCTTATTCTGGTGTTTCTAAATATTAAAGGGTCCAGAATCCTTCTAGATCAAAGAAATCAACTCCTAATGAGATTGATCAAGATTCTTCAACCACCCAAAGGCCAA
The DNA here is from genome assembly GCA_038442645.1 of Agave tequilana. Classification (NCBI taxonomy): domain Eukaryota; kingdom Viridiplantae; phylum Streptophyta; class Magnoliopsida; order Asparagales; family Asparagaceae; genus Agave; species Agave tequilana. Next base: position 57,454 of record JAVJIF010007208.1, read on the forward strand.
GATCATCTCATAATCCAAATAAAAGTTGTATTGTAAAATCTTGTAAGTTAAGATTGTAACCAAGCATTGTAATTGTCTCAAACAATAGAGAAATTCTAAATTTTCGAACAAAGGAGACAAGAGAAAGCGAAGAAAGAGAGGAGCAAGTTGAAGGTGCATAGAGAGAAGAAACTCTTGTAATTTTCTAGATTCAAGTAGAAGGTAAATACTTTTGTTGCATGAAGGGGAAGGTTACATCTATTTGTACCAAGTTTATTTATAAATCTCTCTCAGCTTCCCTCCCAGTTGACGTAGGCCAAATTTGGGCTAAACCACGTTAAATCCTCATGTTCTTTCTTATTGCTCTTTTGTCTAGGTATTATTAGTTGCTTTATAATAGTTTTCTTTTGTAAGTACTGATCATATTACCAAGTTTCACAAATGTAGATTCTAGGAGTAACAATTGGTATCATAGCATATCAATTTTGCTGCAACATTATGCTATTGAATCAGACTATGAACTTTCTTTCCTTCAACCCTCATATTCTACTTCTATTTACACTCCTCTCCCATGCCCACATTTATATCTGCTATTGTCCCTACTTCAACTATTGTACATGTGTCTATTCCATCTTAGTCCCATACTTCTTTAATAGGTACTCCTTCCTCCTCCATGGACGCTACGACTGATGTTTTCTCTATGGTTGTTCTGTTATCTCGAATGATCCTCCTCACCTTCATTGCATTCGTCCGAGAGATCTACAACCTCCTACTTGGTATAGATCTGACAGAGAAACATCTTGTTCTCGTGAGTTTTCAATTATTCTTGCTACTATACACTCTTTACTGAACCTCAGTTCTATTCTGAGGCTTTTCAGTATCCCAAATGGCAAAAAGTAATAGATGAAGAACTACATGCATTTCATCGCACTTACACTTGGGATCTTCTCTCTTTAAATGAAGATGTCAAATCTAAAAATCACCTAGAAGGGGGTGAATAGGTGGTGCTAATCAAATATGCAGAAATTAATATCTAATTGCAAAAAACTGTTGGCCCAATGGCCTTCCACTCTAGTTTTGATGATGATCAACACTCATGTAGTTATGTTTACTAATATTCTTGTGTTTCTAAATTTCAGATCATTAACAGGATATTAGTTGGTGATTAGCTTCAACAAGATGATTAGAAGCTATTCATGATGATTCCGGTGCCAAAGCTTAAAGATCATACCTTTACACTTGGAGAATCACGGAGTTTTGGAGCAAGTCTACTTGAAGATGAAGATCGTCAAGAAGACTTAGGTATCCTAGTTTAGATTATGAGTTTTAGATCCATTTGTAAAGCTTAGTATAGTTGATATGCTCAAGTGCACAAACACACACGTTTTATGTTTTGATATTTGGTTTTCATGAATAGTTTGATCAAAACAAGTTTTCATGATTTATATGTATAGTAGATGTTTTCTATTTATACATACATGCTTTAACTTGGTAAACAAACTTATTTTGATATCCCTATTCATGTTTTGGAAAAATCAAGTTTGACAAAAATTTCTGGTTTTGTTTTTGATAAAATTTGCAAGACTCTAAAATGAATTGATATGTTGATATATTGTCTTGAAATTTTTATCACATGTTTATGTTTTAACATAAAATGATAAAACAAGTTTTAGAAAAACATATTTTTAGAAAAACAGTTTTTATTGTGATTAAAACTATTTTTTAGATTTACTGTGAATTTATGGGATTTTTATTGAGTGAAAAGACCTATTTTCAAATCCCGTATCTGTGCAGTTCTGCACTGTGCCTGCCAGGCCAGTTCGGTCGACCGGACCGGTCGACCGCACCAAGTGGCCGGTCGACCGGGTCGGTCGACCGATGTGCACAGACGTGCACGCTGGCTACACATTGTAGTCGGTCGACCGGACCGGTCGACCGAGTTGAGAGTTCAACTCTCAGGATGTTTCGGTCGACCGGGCCGGTCGACCGCTAGTGCCCAACGGTCACTTTTCTGACCGTTGGCGGTCGACCGGGCCGGTCGACCGACGCCTGTCAGAGCTGCCAGCTCAGCTCTAACGGCTAGTTTTCTGTTTGGCCTATATAAACTCCATCTCTTTGGGGATTTTGGCCAAGATTTTTAAGAGGAAAAATTCCAGGTTTCTGAAGTGTTTAAAAGAGTTTTAAAAAGTAGTTTTTGAGCTTTAAACTTCTAATCTTTATTGTTTTGGGTTTTTGGAAAATCAAAGAGAACTAGGTTTTGGGATTTTGATTTGATCTTTTATTTCTATCATATACAAGAGATTTCCCAAGTAGTTTTTCTTTGTTGCTTGTTTCCAAAAACACTTAGTTTCCACACTTGAGCCATATCTTCTATCCTAAACTATTAGGATCTTTGTTTTGTGGAAAAAGAAAGAAAGAGAGAGTTTTGAGGTTGTTGTTTGTAACCTCTAAGTTGTACACCCTTATTCTTGTTGTATCCCTCTTCGGTAGAGGTGATCGGGTGATTGGTTTGTGAGCCTCTTAGGTAGAGGTGTTTGTTGTAGTTGGCTACGGGCCGTATCCCTCTTCGGTAGAGGTGGATATTGGTTGTATAGCCTCGGTGGCTTTGTAAGGTTGAGAGAGGAGTTTGGTACTCCTATAGTGGATTGGGAAATCCTACACGGTGGTGTAGGCGGGGATGTAGAGCAAGGTGCTCGAACCTCGAAACAAATCTTTGTGTTAGCGTTTGATCCATTGTCTCTCTAACCCTTACTCTCTTTACTTTGTGCAAGCATCATTCATTCATTGCATACACATCTTATACATTGCTTGTGTCGCCTTGCATCTTTTATATTGCAATTCGTTCTTATATGCTTGGCTTGATTGTGTGTGCACATATTTCATATTGCTTGGATTGCTTGTGTGTGTGGGCCTAATTTGTACTCATCCAACAAGAGCTTCACATAGCACCTCAACCCATTTCAAGGGGAATCAAGAGGAGTTAGTCCAGAGCCTCGCAAGGGGAATTCGGCTACACTTGTTGTATTGTATCAAGTTTGTGCAACATTTGCATTAGCTTCCGCATTTAGCGCACTTAGTTTGCATTAAGTTTCTTAGATTAGCACTTACACCTATTCACCCCCCCTCTAGGTGTTTTTTCAATTGGTATCAGAGCTTGTGCTCCTGATACTTAGGCTTAACATCCTAGGAGTGATCCATTTGCTTGCTAATCTCATTTGCATTTGCTTGTTTGCACACATCTAGTTTATACCATGGACTTCATGACCCCACCTAGCTATGATCCTTCCAACATTGATATTTGGAAGTATAGGATGTCCATGTACCTAAAAACCCTAGGTTTGCATGTCTTTCTTGCCGCTACCAAGAAATGCTATCTTGGTAATGGTGATCATATAAGGGCAATGCACAAGCCCTAGAGGCTATTAGAAGCACTTTGCCTAAAGAATATCTTTTATGTGTTTCTAACCTTGATTCCGCTTTTGTAGTGTGGAACAAATTGACAACCACCAACACCTCCAAGCTTCAAGTCCAAATCCAAGAAGAGGAATCTAGTGGAGAATCTAACTCTATATGCTACATGGTCCAAGGGAATGACTCCCTTGAGGTACATTCGGAACCCCACTATGATAGTGATGATTGTTCTAGTTCTTCAAATGATAATATTGATCCCCATGCTCTAAATGAAGAACTTTCAATAGTATGTGAAAAACTAATAGAAAAATATAACTTGTTGAAAAAGAAGAGTCTAGGCATTAATAATGAAAATAAAAATTTGATTGCTAGACTTGATGTTGTTTTGCAAGAGAAGGAGGAGATTGCTAATGAAAGGGATTCATTAAAATCTCAACTTGGTCTTGCACTTAAAGAAAATGAGTTTTTGAAAAATAAAAATGATTGCCATGTTCTTTTGAAGAAAAATGAAAACTTGTCTTCAAAATTGATTTTGTTTTAAAAGAGAATGTTGATTTGAAAAATAAAATTATTTCTATTTCAAATGATTTAGATGTGTGTTTAAAGAAAAACATTGTTTTGCAAAATAAGATGGATGCACATGTTTGTCATGCTAGTGTAGCTTCTTCATCAAGTCTACCTAATGCATGTACCTCTTCTTCTAGGATTAATGATGATATTTGTATGCTAAAGAAGAGAGTAGATTGTTTGGGCTCCACTATGAGCCAATGTGCCATGAACCACACACGGTTGGAAACCTTGGTTCGAAAGAAACAAGTTCCATCCTTTATGCATGCACACCCATCACGGCATACACATGCTTCACACGGACACCATCAACACAAGTATGCTCATGTGTACACATGTACACATTGTGGCCGAAAAGGCCATCTTGCTAAATTTTGCTATGATCGTTTACATGTTGAAAATTTAGCAAAGAATTTTGTTTGGGTTAGAGAAGGTACTAAACCCCATGGACCCAAGAAGATATGGGTACCAAAGACCACCCCTCCTATTGTTTTTGATGTAGGTGTGGGCTCTCACATGACGTGAGAGTGATGACACCTTGGAGTGGATGCGTTCCGTACCTAAAGGAAATCAAATGGATGCATCACTTTCAAGGGAAGATTTGGTGGAGATGACCACCATGTTTTGGAGACAAGGAAAGTTGCTTCTTCGGTTTTGGTAACAATCCTTTACTCCCATTTATTGTCTACATGCTTTTAATATTCATTGTTTATAGCATGTCTTTGATGTCTATGGATTAGTATGTTCATTCCATGTTTATTAGGTCCTTGACATACATGTATAGTATTTGAGACACCCATGCTTATATGAACCCATAATTAGTGTTCTCACTTTTGTTTGAGCTATAATGTACATCATGAATCTAATACATGTGAATTCACTTAATAATCATGTTTTAGTTTTCCATGATGACTTTTATCATGATGATTTTTGTATTTGTTTTGATGCTTCTTGTTAAGATTACTTGTTTAGATGTTAGTTTTCATTAAGACTAGGAATTATACTTGTACATATAGTGGGCCACAAATAAATCTATATATGTATGAGCTTGAACGCTTATTTGAACCCATTAGATGTGCTAGTATAGTCTAGTTTTGATGATTCATACATTTCAAACTTGTATTCCATTTTGAATTTGTTTTATGAGTTTTCACTTCATGTATATGTGTATTATTGTCAAACTTTAAGATATACATGTATACCCCTTTGAGTCATTTGCCTTTCATGCAAATCTATATTTGGACTCAATTGTGTTTAGGGATATGTATGTATACTTCATGTTTGACAATTCATACATATACCTTGAAATGAAATTTGTTGTGATGAAAATTTAGTTTTTCATGTTTCATGTATTTATGTTTAACTTCATGTATATGTCTATCTAGTTCAAACTAATCTTATACATATACATCTTTTTGAGCCACGTGCCTTAATGCATATATCTTGTGGACTCTTTATGTTTTGGATATGTATGTATACGTTAGTTTGTATTAGACATACATATGCCTTGAAGATTAGATAGTTTTGATGATTTCGTGTTTTAAAGAAAAATTGAGCTTAATGAAATATTTTTCATGATTATGATCTTCACATATTATTTGTACACTTACATCTATTGCTTGCTCATGTTTTGTTTTCATGAGTCTTATTTATGACTAATTGAACTTGAGTGTTTGATATGATGTGAATTTCATGTTTATGAAAAACAATTGTGTTTTATTCCTTGCTTGAAGGATTTCGTGCTAGTTAACAAGTTTTCCATTTAACTAGTTGCGGTGTTCTTCAATTTGGTAGTGATTTTCAAACAAAACTACATTTTCAAATCTATCTTTGAAAACCCCTACCTTCCAAGGGCGGTAGGATGGGAGATCATGTTCATGTATGCCCTAAATTGAAAATCTTTAAACTTGAATTATGATTGGGTGGTAGAGAATATGATGTATACACTTGAACTTATTGTTATGTCAATTGGTATCATTGAACTCTTTCAATTGGTATCATTTTGATCTTCTTGTATACTCATATATGTTTTGTATGTATGTATGCTTTAAATTCCAAGTATATCAATTTCTATTGGTATCTATTTTTCATACATATATATGTTTGTGTTTATGCTAGTGCTTGAGTTTCAATTTTGTTTAAATTGATTACTTTTAAATTGTTATCAAGACTATGCATGACTTTAGTTTGTATTTCATAATGGGGGAGAAAATATGATTTTGTATTTCAATTGGTATTTGTACTCCCACACTTTATGATTAAAAGTTGTTTATATGTTTTTAAAATGAACAATATTTACAATTGGTATCATATTTAAGAAATTCAAAATTTGCTTTGGTTTCAAGATTCATGTTTAAGAATTCAAGACTTATGTTTAATTACAATTGGTATTTTCAAAATTTTTGTTTAAAGAAAATATTCAAAGTTTTGATTTGTATTTCCTATATGCAAGGAGAGCTTAACATCTATCTTACATATAGATTCATGTTGAGTATATTATAAATTGAGGAGCTTGACAACTCTTCTTTATATGATATACGTGTGTAGGGGGAGCTTCACATCTCCTCTTATGCATTACATAATATGTGTTATGTGAATTGGGGCTTGTCATCCCCTCTTCATGTAATGCATATGTGTAGGGAAGCTAACTTAACGTCTTCCTCTTCATGAATGTATATAGCATATAACATATATTGATCCTTGTTTATTGGTATCAAGATGCTTCATTGACATATTTTAATTGATATCATGTTTGTAGTCACCCCTTATTGATTTTGTTTTTTGTTTTAGACAAAAAGGGGGAGAACATTGTTTGCATTATTTTGTTTGACATAAAGGGGAAGAAAGATTTTTACCCCTCGTTTTATTTATGGTTTTGATTACCCCTTTGTTGATGATTGACAAAAAGGGGGAGAAAGATTTATGAAGTTTTATATGCATGCTTATGTTTATGCATATATTATGTTTTAATCTCAAGAATATTAAGTTTAATCTTTTTATAGAGTTTGCTTTGTAATTGGTATCTAGAGGTTATTTTGTTTTGAATATTCGAACCAATTATTGTTTATGCATATGCATGTTTCATGTTTAATATTCATTGTATATATTTATTGTTTATCCCTATGCATGAGTTAAGGGGGAGCTTCCTTGAAGCTTATCTTTAATCCATGCATATATAACTCCATGAGTTTTGTCATCATCAAAAAGGGGGAGATTGTTGGCCCAATGGCCTTCCACTCTAGCTTTGATGATGATCAACACTCATGTAGTTATGTTTACTAATATTCTTGTGTTTCTAAGTTTCAGATCATTAACAGGATATTAGTTGGTGATTAGCTTCAACAAGATGATTAGAAGCTATTCATGATGATTCCGGTGCCAAAGCTTAAAGATCATACCTTTACACTTGGAGAATCACGGAGTTTTGGAGCAAGTCTACTTGAAGATGAAGATCGTCAAGAAGACTTAGGTATCCTAGTTTAGATTATGAGTTTTAGATCCATTTGTAAAGCTTAGTATAGTTGATATGCTCAAGTGCACAAACACACACGTTTTATGTTTTGATATTTGGTTTTCATGAATAGTTTGATCAAAACAAGTTTTCATGATTTATATGTATAGTAGATGTTTTCTATTTATACATACATGCTTTAACTTGGTAAACAAACTTATTTTGATATCCCTATTCATGTTTTGGAAAAATCAAGTTTGACAAAAATTTCTGGTTTTGTTTTTGATAAAATTTGCAAGACTCTAAAATGAATTGATATGTTGATATATTGTCTTGAAATTTTTATCACATGTTTATGTTTTAACATAAAATGATAAAATAAGTTTTAGAAAAACATATTTTTAGAAAAACAGTTTTTATTGTGATTAAAACTATTTTTTAGATTTACTGTGAATTTATGGGATTTTTATTGAGTGAAAAGACCTATTTTCAAATCCCGTATCTGTGCAGTTCTGCACTGTGCCTGCCAGGCCAGTTCGGTCGACCGGACCGGTCGACCGCACCAAGTGGCCGGTCGATCGGGTCGGTCGACCGATGTGCACAGACGTGCACGCTGGCTACACATTGTACTCGGTCGACCGGACCGGTCGACCGAGTTGAGAGTTCAACTCTCAGGATGTTTCGGTCGACCGGGCCGGTCGACCGCTAGTGCCCAACGGTCACTTTTCTGACCGTTGGCGGTCGACCGGGCCGGTCGACCGACGCCTGTCAGAGCTGCCAGCTCAGCTTTAACGGCTAGTTTTCTATTTGGCCTATATAAACTCCATCTCTTTGGGGATTTTGGCCAAGATTTTTAAGAGGAAAAAATTTCAGGTTTCTGAAGTGTTTAAAAGAGTTTTAAAAAGTAGTTTTTGAGCTTTAAACTTCTAATCTTTATTGTTTTGGGTTTTTGGAAAATCAAAGAGAACTAGGTTTTGGGATTTTGATTTGATCTTTTATTTCTATCATATACAAGAGATTTCCAAGTAGTTTTTCTTTGTTGCTTGTTTCCAAAAACACTTAGTTTCCACACTTGAGCCATATCTTCTATCCTAAACTATTAGGATCTTTGTTTTGTGGAAAAAGAAAGAAAGAGAGAGTTTTGAGGTTGTTGTTTGTAACCTCTAAGTTGTACACCCTTATTCTTGTTGTATCCCTCTTCGGTAGAGGTGATCGGGTGATTGGTTTGTGAGCCTCTTAGGTAGAGGTGTTTGTTGTAGTTGGCTACGGGCCGTATCCCTCTTCGGTAGAGGTGGATTGTGGTTGTATAGCCTCGGTGGCTTTGTAAGGTTGAGAGAGGAGTTTGGTACTCCTATAGTGGATTGGGAAATCCTACACGGTGGTGTAGGCGGGGATGTAGAGCAAGGTGCTCGAACCTCGAAACAAATCTTTGTGTTAGCGTTTGATCCATTGTCTCTCTAACCCTTACTCTCTTTACTTTGTGCAAGCATCATTCATTCATTGCATACACATCTTATACATTGCTTGTGTCACCTTGCATCTTTTATATTGCAATTCGTTCTTATATGCTTGGCTTGATTGTGTGTGCACATATTTCATATTGCTTGGATTGCTTGTGTGTGTGGGCCTAATTTGTACTCATCCAACAAGAGCTTCACATAGCACCTCAACCCATTTCAAGGGGAATCAAGAGGAGTTAGTCCAGAGCCTCGCAAGGGGAATTCGGCTACACTTGTTGTATTGTATCAAGTTTGTGCAACATTTGCATTAGCTTCCGCATTTAGCGCACTTAGTTTGCATTAAGTTTCTTAGATTAGCACTTACACCTATTCACCCCCCCTCTAGGTGTTTTTCAAAAACATACTAGATCTCAATTTTAGGCAATTGAAATAAATAGTTACAAACAAATTAAATCGCAATCAATATGCAATTATAAGCAACAAGTAGTAAGCAGAGATAAAGTAAGGTGAGAGTATAGAAATATCAAACTCCACAAACACAAGAGATTTGATCTCGGTATTTGACCCACTTGACCTACGTCCACGTCTCCTATTAGGAATGTGACTGAAATATATCGTAAAGGTAGATGAAACTTTAGAGATCAAAGAAACGAACGTGTACAAGGAGTTATGCACATTATCTGTCGACTGACATTGGGTATAGCCAACTAATCATGTGGATTAGTCGACTTATACAATGTATAGTCAGCTAAGTTGGCCAACAAAGACTTGAGGTTCTCAAATTTTGTCATAGTAGTCGACTAGTATATGGGCGTATTAGTGGACTAATACCCTGGCCTAATCGACTACTGGCATGTCTGGCAGTTTTATTTTCTGGATCAGTTTCTAGTTCATGTTGAATTCGAGTATTTATTCTGGGCAGTGACCGTTTGTATTGATGGAGTTTGTTTAAGACTAGTAAGTTCTATAATCTATAAATAACCCCTTGGATCTAGCTTTCAATGAAATCCAAGGAATTTATAAATCCTAAAGGGTGAACTCATCTAGGTGAGAGATTTGTAAGGGAAGCTTAGCAATAAGGGTTCGCTATTCTTAGCGGTGGTCAAAAGGTTTGTAATCTTCTCAGCGAGAGGTATAAATAATTTTATTATACTCCCAAAGTTTAATAAAGCTTCTCCCCCTTCTCTCGTGCACGTCTATTTGATCGGTGGAACCATATTAAATTGTGTGTTAGCTTTTTATACTTCAGAATATTTTCTTTCTTCTCTTTTTCTTCTCGTTGCTCGTCGATCCTGTATTGATTCCGCTGCGCCATCCCAGCAATTGATTATGAGGGCATAACAATTGATATCAGAGCATACATATTATTTCAAATAATTGGTATCAGAGCATACTGATTATTTCCAACATTTGGTATCAAAGGAAGGTCAATGTGTAGATGTCTACGATCAAGTTCGATATTTAGAAGTTCAATGGCATCATTAATTTCAGTAGGTAGAACATTTGGATGAATGCCATCCTGACCTAGAGCGGGTTGAAAAAAGCACTACTCGGGAGGGATAAAAATCATCAAGACATTAAGAAAAAAAATTTGGCAGGAGTTGGATGAGAAAGCCTTAACAGCTATTCATTTTTGATTGGCAGATGAAGTGTTGAATGTGTTTTCTACAGAGAAAACATCATCCTTTTTGTGGGAGTGACATCAGGATTACTATCTGAAGAAGTCTTGGAGAATCGGTTGATTCTGAGCAGCATCTTTTTTTTCTCCACATGCATGAAGGTGCACCTATCAAGTCTAACATTATAGAATTTTCCTTTATTATCAATAATTTAGATAAGATAAAGGTGAAGATAGAAGATGAGAATTACTTCTATTGCTGTGTTCTTTACCTTCTTTATATAAGAGCTTTAAGGAAGCTATCATCTATGGAGGCAAATCAACTATTAAGGTCAATGAGGCCAAGGAGCATCTGCTCAACAAGGACAAAATTGACAATCAGTTGACGGGTGAGTCCCATCGTGATGATTACAGGTAAGTTCACTTTTCAAAAGAGAAGAGTAATAATGAAGTTCCATAGATAACCTAAAATATAAGAATTTAGTGTGCAGCTGGTGTCATAAGAAGGGCACATTAGAACTGATTACTAGACTCGAAAGAAGAAACAACTAGATACTAATGTCGCTGAACTGGCTGAAAGAAATAAAGAGAAGTGTAATATTCTATCTGTTACAGACAGATAGATCAGTAACAAAAATAGATGGATAATTGACTCTGGATATTCACATCATATCAGTTTAATAAGAAGATGTTCTCCTCATACACTTTGGTTCAAGGGGAGAAGTCTTTATGGAGAATTCTACTACAAGAAAGGTGATTGGTGAAGAAATAATCTAGTTTCAATCTCATGATGGATGCATCACTACTCTTCAAGATATTTGTCATGGTCCTGAATAAAGCTACAATCTCATCTCTTTTGGAACCCTACAAGAAGAAAGGTTTAGTTTTAGTTCTGAAGGTGATCTTATAAAAGTTTTCAAAGATGTCTATTTGAAGTTTAAGGCCGAACGTGTTGGTGATGTTTACATGTTGTGAAATTCAGAGGTTACAATTGGTGAATTATAGTTATCTCAGTTTCAAGAGCGGAGGTTGTGAAACAATCAGAGATAATAACAGTTTCGAGCTCGGATGTTCAGTTTTACCCCAAAGACAAATTGGGACTAGGCGCGCAACAAGGTAGTCCAGATCGTTACTCCTATGGTGGAGCAAATTCTTATAAATTCTAAGTGGATCAAGGAGATCATTGGGTGATATAGTTCAGGTCAGGCCTGAACTTGTTCAATCGAATCAAGTTAAGAACCCCGTGAGGGGGTTAGAGAGAAGAGAAAGTGAGATGGAGATGAAATCAAGAGTTATTCAATTGTGTATTGATGTGCGCACATGGAGCATGGTGGCTATTCTTGGACTTGGATGTATTTGAGTCAAAAGGGAGATTGTTAGGATTGTGACTGGAATACATTGTGAAGGTAGACGAAACTTCAGAGATCAAAGAACAGACGTGCACAAGGAGTTGTGCATATTATTAATTGTTCATCAAATGTGCATAATTTTAGTTATATTTTTTACATTTATTTATTATTAAACATTGCTATGTAATGATATTTTTTGCATAGTATTTTACAGGCCTCTACAAATTCAAGGAAGAAAAGAAAAGATGATTAAAAAAGCCCAAAAGTTTAAAAGAAGCCCAAGAGCCCATCAAACCCAAGTAATTCAGAGATAATCTAATCCTAATTAGAGATAAAGAGAATATCAACTTTAAATAAGGTTTCTTGAGCTCCAAGACAAAGATAAAAGAAGAGAATTCCAATTTGGACGGATTCATATTGAACACCTTTCAGTGTTTTGATCATAACTTTCTCTACAGAAAGTCGAATTTGATGAATCAAGGTGCTAAAGAAAGAAAGCTTAAAGGACTACAATTTTTATGTCGACCACTATTTCAATTTCAGTTGATTGATGAGTTTTATTCAGTAATTAACACGCCAACTAGTTGCATACAAATTCAGAATTGAAATTCCTTGTTATATTTTGGAGATAAAGGATAAAATCAAGTTAAATTCAGAATTTAAACAATAATTAATCCTCAAGTCAAGAAGGAAAAGATATTTTTAGAATATTTTCAATCCAAATCAAAAGAATTAGGAGATAGCCTCCTCGTTTTGGTGTGTAACTTTATCTAGGACTCTCCCTAGTTTCTACTATAAAAACTCATTTATAGGCATGAGAAAGATTATCTCAAGATTATCCAAGAGATTTGAGCTTAGGCTTTTCTTAAGTTTTCTTTTTCTCTAAATTTAGTTTGTATTTTCTAAGTTTTAGAAGTAAGAAGGAAATTTTGTTAGGAGAAGGAGCTTTTGTAATTGACGGTGACAACATCAAATAAAGGTTCTTTAGGACTTGCTAATATCAACACCATGAACCTATAGTATTAAATAGATAATCCAATTAAATTCTATGCATGCCTAAACTATAAATTTATCTTGAAGGTATATGATGATAGTAATTAAGTCAACTATTTACTTGTACTTTTTAACTATTTTTCTTAATCTATGCTTGATAATTGTCTTGATATTTTAATGTTAAATTTTAATTAGTGTTATTTCAATTAGAATCTTATTATTTGTCTATATGTTTTATTTAAATCCTAGGGTAGATTATCATATTTAAGGTTCAACGTGAAGGTAATCTCTAGTTAATATTATTTGTTTACGGTTGTAAATTATTAGCAGGTTGTGGTCCTTCTTTACATTGATAAAAATTAAACTTTTTCAATCTAATCTTCTTCTCTAAGTTTTTCAAACAAAAGAAGATATTATAAGGAAACAACAATACCGAGGTTTGACCCGTATAACCCTCGCTACATAGTTAATTTGCAAAGATTCAGAGTAAACACAAATCAGATAAACACTTTCCATATTTTCTGTATTTTATTGCAATCAAATTTTGGCGCTGTTACCAAGTAGGGAACGATATACATTATTTTCTAACAACTATCTTTTCTATTTGTGTGTGCAGGGCTAGTTTACAGAGATTGAACAATTTTAGAGGATCAGGAGTACCTCAAAGACATTGTCAAATAAGGCAGAACACCAGAATCCACCAGATTATCGTGAAACGCAACAGAAGCCATGCAAACGTTGTTTTCTAGTGAGCTAGAGTTTCTGGCTTCGTCTAGAGTAGTTGATTTAGAGTTCTCTTTCTTCTATAGTTGTTATATTTTAGTGTTGTCTATATGCACACTGTTTTTGATAAACAATAGTAATCTATTGATGAAAAAACATGAAACAGTTAGACATGCATCTAGGCATTTGTCTAATTCTATTTAATTTTAATTACTGTTGTAGAATGCTAGAGATAAGGTGAGTTTGCATCGCATCTAAATTAGGAAATACTTTTGGGTGATTTAAAATTGCTTGGAATGTTAATTATCTATTTACTTGCACACTTGTGTCAAAACAATTTAAGAGCAAACCCCATAAAAAAGATAAGTTGGGAAAGTTATTACCCTTCCTTGGCTCACAAATCATCTGCTCACTCACAACTTAAGCCTAAATTTTAAATTTGAATAGACATTGACCCTAAGATAACTCGGACTTACTAGGAGATTGACCTAAGGAGGAAGTAGTTAGAATTTGACTCTTACCAAATAGGTGAACAGGTAGGGGATTGAGAGGCAAAACCTTGAAGAATAGTGTTTTGGCCTAATTAGGCCTATTCCTTTAGCACAGATATCTCCCACTGATCTTGCCGCCTACCTGGCCTATTAACTCGCGGTCAGATTATTGCAATATGCCTCTGTGAATAATCTACAGTTAGGAGTCGCCTAGGTCAAGTATACTTTAGAATAGGCTTGGTTAATTGTTTTTCTTTTTTTTTAATTGGTGATATTGTTTTTATTAATTTGCATGCAAGTGTGGTCGAGAGTCCAAATTACATCTAGGTTAAGAAGAAATGGATCACCATATATATATATATATATATATATATATATATATATATATATATATATATATAATCTGATTATGGCCTATCCAATATGTTTATAATTCATTCTATAGGCCAAACCCATCTTTCCATCTGCTAACCTCTTTCTCAAACTTTAACGATTACACCCAACCCACCCACTCATCTTTTACATCTTATCCACCCATTTGTTGCAACTACAACCAAATATGAGAAAATTTTGTTTGATAACCAACTCAATAGACAAGTTAGTGAGTTAGTTTGTGGGTAAAAAGAAGATTCTTTTTCTACTCAACTTGCTCCTAAGGGAAAATATCAATTCTAAATCACATTCGTCTTGACGAGGCAAAAAAAATTCAAGAATGTTGAAAAGCCTAACGAGAATGTGTGCATATTTGATGTAATCAGAGATCATTTGGCTACACATAGATCTCGTAGGGAGCAAGTTGAATCGTATTGTGAGGATGACTGTAATGATGATGAACTTATTAAGGAAGTTATACATGTGCATGAAATGTGCAAAATTGATGATGATTCTTTATGTTGGATGACTTGTTTAGAGATGATTTGATTACATATTCACCCCCCAAGGAGAAAGTTGAATCAATGTTGTGATGATGTATGTATAGTTGATGATCCTCTATTTCTTGATGAATTGTTTAAGAATGAGTGCGATCATAGTGGTGAGACATGTGTTGAGGATTTTAAGTTTAGAGTCTCCTTTGAGAAAAGAAAACGTAATTTGAGGATCTTCACTTTTGATAAGCCAACTAATGATCAATCATGCGAAAACATAAGTCAAGAAGATATGGTTATCATACACATCATATGGAACAATTTGAGATTGATGAAGAATTTGAGTTCCAAGCGAAATTTGAGGATGAATTTCAAAAGTTTTGCGCTAAGATAAGTGCTAAAAATTGTTAGGACCCCTTTATGGATAATGAGCCTATATTGCTTGATGAATTCGATCATATTGATATTCATATTGAGATATATAACGATGATCAATTTACGAGGAGTGAAAATGGGAAGATGATAAGGAGGAGGTTGAGAAAAATAAAGACAAATTGTAGAGGATGAGAGATAAATGCCAAAAAGATTAACGTCGCTAATATCACCACTAAAGAGGACGCATTGGAATGATGGAAAAATGAGCTAGAGGGAAGAAACCATGCATATAGGTAATAATTTTCCTTCCCTTTCTTCTTTTCATTCATACATGCATTTATCTATATATTGAGGATAATGCATGAGATAGGTGCGGGGGAGGGTTTACTAACATATTAACATAAGTTTTTACTAACAATTTTTTTCTTTCTTTTAAAAACTTTTTGAAAAGAAAATAATATTTTGATTTATTTTTGTAAGTAATTAAGTTAATTTTAAGGAATAGAAAAATTATAATTAGGATTTCTTAATAATTGGTTAAAATAAGATTATTTGTTTGATTTCTAGAATTAGGAGAAAAATTGAAAAAGTAAATTAGTCTTAATCTTTATCTTGATTAAATATGCATACTTCATACACTTACATACTTCAGATTCTACACTTACATACTTAGGACTCAAAACAAAGACTCTTGCTCCTTAGAATACACACACACACACATATATCTTCAAAATAAACAAATATAATTATTGAGGCCTAAGAAAGCCTTGGTATTTACGTGAAAGGTAATTAGTATGTTTGAGAAAAAATATATAAATATAATATATGTATTAACATATCTAATAATCAATTAGTTAGGTATTTGGCCTCAAGAAGTCTTGATACTTACATAAAAAAATTAGATGAGCTATATATGTTAAAAAAAAGTGCTTAAAAGGTTGTAATACTTCGAATCTTCTTTTTTTTAAAAATATACTAATATAAAGCATAATAGTTGAAGTTGAAGAATCCCAAATTAAAAATTCATGGCCACAAAGATGCATATAATTTAGAGTAAAATAATAGATTAAGTGAGAAATATAATTTTAATTCTAACCTAAATTGATAACAGGTTTTTCCAAAAACTAAGTTTAAGAATGAATAATTATGTCATCCTAAGACTTATAGATTAATTTGATTCCTACAAAAATCTTTCAAATATTTTTCCTCTTTCAAAATGAGATTTTTAAAATACTAACATTTTTTTTAATGGATTTTGTAGGTGTAATCCACTAAAAACCCTCACGAGACAAAATTCGTCCTCTAGAGATAACGTAGAGGTTTAATTGCTTATTGCACGTGCTAAATGCAACTGTGGTTCTTACGAAAGTGATTAGGATAGTTTAGAATTTTCTTTTGTTTTACTCTAGGACGAGTAAAAGATAGGTGTGGGGGTGTGATTGTACATCAAATGTGAATACTTTTAGTCATATTTTCACATTTATTTATTATTAAACATTGCTATATAATAGTATTTTTTGCTTTGTATTTTAGAGGCCTCCATAAATTCAAGGAAGAAAAAAAATATGATGAAAGAAGCCTAAAATTTTAAAAAAAAGCCTAAGAACCCATCAAGCTGAAGTAATTCAGAGACAATGCTAATCTTAATTGGAGATAAAAAAAATCAACTTTAAATACGGTTGCTTAAGCTCCAAGACAAAAATAAAAGGGGAGAATTCCAATTCACACTCTGATTTAGACTGGACACCTTTTAATAGTTTGATCATAACGTTCTCTACAGAAAGTTAAATTCAATGATTCAAGATACTACAGAAAGAAAACTTACAATGCTGCATTTCTTATGTTGACCATTGTTTCAAATTCAGTTATTTGATGAGTCATATTCAGTAATTATAATGCCAACTAGCTGGAGACAAATTCAGAATTGAAATTCCCAATCCTATTTTGGAGATAAAGGATAAAATCAAGTTAAGTTTGAAATTTAAACAATACTCCCAAGTCAAGAAGAAAAGGATATTTTCAGAATATTCTTAATCCAAAATTCTTAATCCAAATCCATAGGATATGGAGATAGCCTCCTCGTTTTTGTGTGCAACTTTATCTAGGACTCTCCCTGGGTTCTCCTATAAAAGCTCATATAGAGGCATAGGAAAGATCATCTCAAGAGCATCCAAGAGATCCAAGTTTAGGCTTTTCTTTATTTTTCTTTCTTCTCTGAATTTAGTTTGTTCTAAGTTTTAGAAGTGATGTATGTGCTTTATATACATGTTTTACATCATTTTTTATGCTTATTACTTACCACATTTAATGCTGCAAAGGTATTTTGTTAGTGTTATTTTGCAGATTTTAGGTCAAGAGCAAATTAGAAGAAAAACAGCAAAAATTGGTAAATTGGCAATATCAAATGAACAAAGAAATGCAGAACCAGAAAAATGAAGTAGAGTTGGGATATCTCAACAGAGCCTTCACGCAAAATTAGAAATTTAACAAAAATTTGAGACTGAAATGAACCAAGAGTTCGGCCACCCAGCCATAGATTTTGGCCACGCAGCTGTGGACTAGTCAACAGGAATGCCAACTCAGAGTTCAGCACGAGTCAAAAAGCGAAGAGCCAATACAACAAGAAGTTCGGCCAGCCAGCTGACTTTTTAGCCATCTGGCCAAACTATGGCGGTGCTTATAGGTAGGTTTTTTTTCAATAATTTGTGTAATTTTAGAAACCTGGGTTTATGTATTCGACTAGGGTTCTACTGCTCTCTGTTCTATATAAATGCCGCCAAGTCTCTTGTAAAATATACAATTTTATTCTCTCTTTTATTTTGAGTGAAAATCAATAAAATTCTGCTGTTAGTCATTAATTCTCAGAGTATTTTCAATAGAAAATTCATCAAGGCTTCATCTTTATTGGTGCTCTCTTACCTTTCTTTTACTTTTTTTTAATTGACTCTATTCCATGATCTCTTTCAAAACTATAATGTGTTTTATGTTCATAGTTATGAACTAATTTTTCATAATTAGGGGCATGATGTAGGGATTATATTGAGGGTATTATGTTTTGTGCAAATTCTCCTATGTGTTTTATAAAGTTTAAATATTTTATATTCTAAGTTGTTAAATCTTGGGCTTAATTGTTACAATTTGTATGCATAATTAATCATGAGGTTAGGTTAGAGTCTAAGAGGTGATAACCTAGCAATAACTTCTAGGATTAACAACCATAACTTTGAAACATTGAGCATAAGAGTTGTGCTGTCAGGCAAGATTATTCATCACACTTAATGCATTTTCTAAACTAGCAATCTACTTGATCGAGAGATTATAGATTCTAGATTTAGAAGATAGAGTTGGTATTATTCGAGAGAAAGTACCAATTAGGATAGAGAATTCTGATTGTTAGCATGAATAGGATGAATTAGTACAAGTATAATATTCTATCTGATTACAATTACCGAAATTATTACCCTAGTTCTTTTTATAATTAAAGCAAACCTCTTTAGTAGTAGATTAATTACAACATATTCCAATTAAATTAATTATTCAAATAGAACTAGGAAAGATTAAGTTGGTAGTTAAAACAACAATCCTCGTGGGATGATGCTCTATTCACTCTATATTACTGGTTAACGATTAGTAAACTTGCCATATGAATCTGCACATATCAAGAAGCAAGAAGGAAATTTTGTAAGGAGGTGCTTTTGTAATTGACGGTGACAACATCAAATAAAAGTTCTTTATTCTATCATCTTCCTCTTGTTAATTATTTGCCTTCTTCATTATTTACTTTATTACTTTATTATTTCATGCAATCTTTTTCATATAATATGCTTAGTTTAGATTATAAATTGATTAACTAAATCCTCTTTTCATGACTTGCTAATATCACCACCATGAACCTATAGTATTAAACAGATAATCCAATTAAATTCTATGCATGCTTAAACCCTAAATTTGTCTTGAAAGCACATGATGATAGTAATTAGGTCAACTATTTGCTAATACTTTTTAACTATTTCTCTTAATCTATGCTTGACAATTGTCTTGATATTTTAATGTTAAATTTTAATTAGTGCTATTTCAATTGGAATCTTATTATTTGTCTTATATGTTTTATTTAAATCCTAGGGTAGATTATCATGTTTAGGGTTTAACATGGAGATAATCTCTAGTTAATATTATTTATTATGGTAGTAGATTATTAACAGGTTGTGATCCTTTTTACATTGATAAAATCCAAACTTTTTCAACCTAATATTCTTCTCTATGTTTTTCAAACAAAAGAAGATATTGTAAGGAAATAATAATACTGAAACGCTTCTATCACATCTCTCCTGAGGTTCGACCCGTATAGCCCTCGCTACACGGTTAATTGCTAAGATTCAGAGTCAATACAAATCAGATAAACACTTTTCATATTCTCTGTATTTTCTAGCAATCAATTATCAGTCGACTAATATTGGGTATGGTCGACTAATAATATGAATTATTTGACTTATACATTGTATAGTAGACTAGGTTGGTCAACAGAGAGTTGGTGATCTCAAACTTTGTCAGAGTAGTCGACTATTACCCTGGCCTAGTTGACTAATGGTGGGTCTGTTAGTTTTCTTTTCTGAATTTGTTTTCAGTTTGAGTTGAATTCGGGTTTTCTTTATTCAGAGGCGGTGACTGTTCGCATTGCTGGAGTTTGTTTAGGATTAGGAGAGTTCTTTAGTTTATAAATAAACCCTTGGGGGTAGCCTTTAATGAAATCCAATGAATTTGTAATTCTTAAAGGGTTTAATTCATCTAGGTGAGAGATTCGCGAGAGAAGCTTAGCCATAAGGGTTTGCTATTCTTGACGGCCGTTAAAGGGCTTATAATCTTCTCAGTAAGAAGTGTAAGTAATTCTATTGTACTCCACTAAAATTTAATAAAGTTTCTTCCCTTCTCTCGTGGATGTACACACGATCTATTTGATCGGTGGAATCACGTTAAAGTGCGTGTTGGCTTTTTATACTTTAGAATATCTTCTTATTTCTCTTTTTCTTCTCGTTGCTCATCGATCCTGTGTTGATTCTACTAGCGATTAGTCATAGGGGCACAACAGTTAGTATCAGAGCATACAGATTGTTTCCAATATCTCCAACTCCTATGGAGATGTAAGCACTATAACCGAAAATACACTTACAGCCTTGATCCTACAAGATCACCTATTTTGAGCTGCAACTCCTACAACAAAATCTCTTCCAGATCACTTCTTAGATTCTCAACTCCTTACAACAATGTAATCTCGCAAGATCGACTTTCTAACAACCTCCTTCACTTAAGGTCTACAATCAGTAAATAGAGAACAAATATGATCACACTCTGATCACAGAGAAACAACCCTTAATAACAAGCCTAATAGCTATAGTAGGAGATTTAGAGGCTCAAGCTTGTGTAGGTGAGAGATTGAAAGATTGGAAGATAAAGCTTCGAAAACTTTTGTAGAGAACTCAAAATTTTTTTAAAGTGGTAAAGCTCTAAAAAGCTTATTAGTACTCTGATAAATTGTTGTTTTTTAAAACTTCGCCAAATGATTTTAATTTATAGCAAAACTCTAATTAGGAATAATTAAAACATTTGCAAAAATCTTGCATAACAAGGTATGACCTATCAAAAGCTAGTAGAGGTCTGCCGACAGTGAATGGTCATTAACAACTATATTTTTAAAATCAAAAATCCAAAACTAAATTTTTTTTTTTATACTGGCTGTCGAAAGCACTGTCGACGTCAATAGAGAGCTGCCGAAAGTCAGAGATTGCTGTCAAAAATCTGAGCCACTCTGGGATAGACTAAACTTTCTGTATAATGTTGTCTAAAGTATTGTCAACAGTTTAAACTATGTGGTCGAAAGTTCTGGAGGGCTGTTGAGAATTTGAGCCACTTAAAACTTTCTGCAAAATGCTGTCGAAAACATATGAGCTGTCAAAAGTTCTCCTCAAAAATATAAAAACATGCACATTGAATACCCAATATTTACAGTGCCTATAAGGGCTATCGAAAGCAGTTCAGTGAAAACTGATTTTTCAACACTTTTCATTAAATAAATTTTATCTCTATAAATCACAAAAAAAATAAGTTTTTGAATATAATTAAGCTCTAATCGGTATGGATTAGCTTCACTACATATTGTAAATATTAAAATTCATTTTTCAGATTTTGTCAAGATTTAAAATTGATTTATCTTTAAGATCAAAATTTTTTGAAACTTATTTTTGATAAAATCACTATTTAGATAAATTTCAATTTGAAATACTCTTTCAGTATCAAATTAAAAGCCGTATGAGTCTTCAACTTGAAATACTAAATTTACAAACTATAACTTTAACATAAATTCTAAACATACAAACAGAAAAATCTTATTCTTGAAATGTCGAAGTCTTCATTGTGAGTCTTGAATTGAATCTTACTTCTTTTAACTTCAAACTTCAATTAAAAATATTCCATATAGTATTAGTTGAATTTGAGCTTCATAATATGACCTTGAATTGGATTGTTTCATGATAAATAGCATGTATATACTTAAACACAAATTCAAGATCATTAGTACTAGCTATATGAGTTGGAAATCATCAAAAAACACAAGAAGGATTTAATATTTGGGGTAGCAATCTCAACCCTTGGGTCAACAATCTCTCCTTTTCTAATGATGAAAAAACTCACGAAGTTATATATGCATAGATAAGAGTGAAATTTAAATAATACTCTTCTTGAATTTATGCATATAATAAAAATAATAATATATTTAATTGAAATACAATTTGATATCAATAATTCATAGTAATATCCACATCAATTCAAAATGATACCAAATAATAAACTCATATGCATATCCACAAGATACCAATTTTAAATATTTATCCATATGCATATAATATCCATCTAACCTCTATTAAACCAAACAGTATGCGACCACAAAATAAATTTATCAACAAACGCAAACACAAAATCGATTTATCAACAAAGGGGTTTATTCAAACCAAGTATTCATAAAATAAGAATATTCATAAAATATAATTCTTAGTTCTCATCTCTTTTTGTCATTCATCAACAAAGGGGTGCATAAAAAGTTGTTATATAACAAACAAAATGAATAAAAACAATGAGACATGAATAAAGACTATCTTTTTTTAAAAAACAAAAATGGATGATATCATCAAAACTTAAAAGTGAATGAAAAATAGGTATAATATCCATGTAAAGTGGAAGAAGTATCCATACACACACGTATATATTGCACAACTAAAACAATAGATAAAATTGATGTTCCAATCTGTAGATATATCTATATGTAATAGTATGAAGGATTGTCAAAAAAAATATACCAATTTTAGCTTAAAATTCCTTCAAGAGTCAATATATAATAAACTATATATATATATATATATATATATATATATATATATATATAGAGAGAGAGAGAGAGAGAGAAAAATGTATATCAGCCTGCGGTTGAGAGAACTCTCTCAGCCTGCAGTGACGTGGCTCAAATTTGTCACCCCACTAACTTGCGGCCCGCTTATAGGAAGAAGTTAAATTACTAAATACCCCTTATGAAAAGCTACTCTTTCGGTAACTTTCGTTATTGTTTATTATTATTTGCCCACAAGGCAATTTTTGGACCGCTCGTTGTCAGATTTAGGTTATTATTTATTATTATTTTTCCCCCTTTTTTGCCGCTCTTTATAGGATTTAGGTTATTGTTTATAAATTATTTACAGTACAAATGTAAACAATGAACGACATTGTGACCAAGGTCGCATAAGTGTACAGTGCAAACATAGACATCTGCGACCATGGTCTACACTGCGACCAAGGTCGCAATCATCTACAGTGCAAACATAAACAACTGCGACCAGGGTTAATAATGCGACCAAGGTCGTATAAGTATAAGTACAAACATAAACAACTGCGACCAGGGTCGACACTGCGACCATGGTCGCATAAGTATACAGTACAAATATAAACAACTGCGACCCGGGTCGACACTGCGACCACGGTCGCATAAGACTATAGTGCAAACATAATCAACTGCGACCCGGGAATTAAAAAAATGATGTTAAATACACTGCGACCATGGTCGCAGGACACTACAACGCATATTGAGACAACTGTGACCCATGTCGCAGTATGTAATAAAAAAAAGGACATTTCATATACTGTGACCAACGTCGCATTCGTATAAAATAAAAGACCAAAAAAAAAAATAAAACTCTACGATCTAAGTCGAACAGATCTGCAACTATAATTTTAACTACTGTGAACGAGTTCGACAAATAGTGTATGAAAAAAAATTTGGCTTAAAAAAATATTAGCAAGGTCGCATACATATACATCGCTTTTTCAAAAAAATACTGCGACCATGGTAAAAATAAAAGGAAATGTTTTTACATTAGGTAAAAAGTTATGAGTGAGGGTATTTTCGGAAAATACAATGTTGAGTTGACTGACATTAAATTAGGCGAGATTGTTCAGGTTTTTGTCCGCCAAAATTTATGACAGATTTGTGGATCTGATGTTGCCACGTCCCGCCGACTGAGGTATAGTAACCCCATATATATATATGAACAATATTAAAATAAAGAATTTTTTCCCTCAATATATGCACAGATTAGAGATATATTACATTAAAAACTCAAAATCTGTATGAAATGAAGATATTCATAAAAATATGTTTGTATCATGAATGTATCAAGATATAGTTAATTTCACACACACACACACACATGCAGAAGATTGAAAATAAAATATTAATTTTATATTTTTAGCATACATTATGAATTATCAATAAAGACCAATAAAAAAAATAAACCAATATAAATTTGCACAAGTAGCATATTATTGTTTACACAAAAATGTGGAATCCTATTCTTAACAAAATTATTAAAAATTTAAAAGTCTTTCATGAGGTGC
This sequence comes from Agave tequilana, assembly GCA_038442645.1. Classification (NCBI taxonomy): domain Eukaryota; kingdom Viridiplantae; phylum Streptophyta; class Magnoliopsida; order Asparagales; family Asparagaceae; genus Agave; species Agave tequilana. The sequence goes on from JAVJIF010007208.1 coordinate 81,671, forward strand.
TTGTTTCAAACAATAAAGAGCTTTGAAAAATATTATTCGAAAATTTTGTTATTTTCAAGACTTAAAAGTTGTTCAATATAGACTTCATCCTTAAAATAATCATTTTGAAGAGACATTTTTTTAACATCTACTTGAAAAATACTTACTTTGAGCTTGAACTCTAGTCATGACTTCTCTTTATGCGTTACCAAAAGTTTACTTCTTTGGATGGTCTTTGATAAATCTCTTCCTTGATTGGAGTTGACAAGTTTCATCTTTTTCAATATATCTGGTGATGTACCTATCTGATATCATCTTTTCTTTGATTCAAAAGATTAGTGTTTTTGAAAGAAAGATTCTTCAACTATCATAGAATGCTCATTAAAAAACACGTTAAATTTTAGAAGTTGGATATAAAAAAAATACCATCATCTAATTAAAATTTCCAATTAGCTTTGGTATTTAAAATAAATCGGTCGGATCAAAGCACAATTCAACTACTTTACCTCAAAAATAATTTTGCCAAATTATATAAGTTTTATAATGTGCATGTCATTTATTGTATCGTACGATTCTTCCGTTAAACAATAATGTTGTTTGAGATATTCTTTCTGCAGAGAACATGTGTTCAATGCCATGCTCATTATATACTATTTTTCAAATTCATCAAAATGATTACTTATAATCTTTACAAACCATATACTATTTGAACATGTTTGTAAAAAGCTTTAGAACAAATCAAAAGCATTACTTTTGTGTTTTGAAAACAAAACTCAAGTAAGCCAAGAGAAATCATCGGCAAAAACAAAGTGTTTACAATTAAAAATAATTGTCCTTATAGGACCAATAAAAAACATGATCAAATAAAACATGTTCTAAGACAGTAGATGGAGATTTACGGATACCAATGAACTTACCAACTCCATAGTCTCCAAAGGTGACCGTCTCACCTTGAGTCCTTGATAGCAATGCAGCCAAATTTGAATTGCCCTTTATTCCCAATGAGTAAATGCTATAATAGTACCATCTCTCTACGTCTTGAGAGAGCACACACCTAAATCATAAGTAAACAATATGCTTTTTGGGGGTTAGCATTGCGAACTCAAACATTTTATTGATAATATTTACTTTAGCATAGCAAAATTTGGCCAAATGGCCTTTTTGATCGTAACATTTATATTTGTACACTTTAGCATATATGTGTGCATGGTGAGATATCATGTAGCATGTGTGATATCTTTTGGAGTTTTTTTTCATATGAAACATAAATTCTAATTTATTCTTGTCAAAAGCACACTTGCTTAAAGTTAAGCTTATATCATTAGTTTTCTTTTTCATCTCATTTATTTCTTTGTGATCAAAAGAAATATTAGTACTCTTTATGTTACACATGCTCACGTATAAGAATCAAAATCCTTTCTAATCTTGTTGTGAGAAATAGTTAAATCTTCTTTTTTTGTTAAAGCAATCTCTAGTTTAGATGTCAAATTACTATTTTCCTTTTAAGTTTTAGATGCTTAATTCTAAGTGAATCATATTTTTTTCATTACTTCTTGACATGCCATAGTATCTCTTCAAAGGTAATTTCAAGATTATCTAGAATGGGTTCATATTGTACCTTATGTGAGTTGTCACCTTGTGCCATAAAACACATGTTGGAGGTGTCAATTCCTTCATCTAATTCAGTTTCATATCTTCCCATGTAGTTTTCATTGCAATTTTCTTATAAGATTTCTTTGACGTGGAGCCCTCGAATGTAACGTTCCTCTTCTTTTATGGCTATCGTTCTTCTCGTACTTTGAGATCCATTTCATGGGTCTTCAATTTGCCCATGAATGCAGTGAAATCCATCTCCTTAGCATTGTTCAGCTCTTTCAAGGTGGTTGTCTTGACCTTCCAAGTTTTAGGAAGTAATCGGATGATCTTTCGCACCTTGTGATCATTGGAAATGGCTTACCTAGAGAGAAGAGATCTTTAGTAATTCTATTAAAATGAGTAAGAATATCATCTATAGACTCACTCTCATGCATTTGAAACTTTCATATTGTGATGTGAGATAATCAATATTTGATCTCTTTACTTATGTAGTTCCCTCATGTGTGACAATCAACGTGTTCTAAATATCAAATGCAACCCTAGAAAGTTCATCATCATTAAGGGTTACAAATAAGGCATAGGTTGTCTTAGAATTGGCTTCGACTGCCTAGAATACATTCTTAGGCGAAGGGTCGATTACATGATCATATTCTTTAAACTCTTTTTCTATGGATAAGAAAACATTTCTACCAAGTGATCATAATAAAACTTTCATCTTAATTTTCCATATGCCAATGTTGGATCATGAATTAGTCATAATTTATTTTATGTTTTGATGATAACAAATTATTTGTTTTGTGTGTATTTGTGCTGACATATTTATGCAGTATCTTATGAAGAAACAATGATATTGACACCCAAAGTATGCACAACATATACTTAGAGATAAAGGAAGACAAGTGCAGCAAACTGAAGACTTGTAAGAATATTTTCTTTATCTTATAGTGTTTGTTAAAAGCCTTGATACATGAACTCGCATATACACAACCAAGTTGACTTATCACTTAGACTAGTCGATTAATTTACATAAATAAAACTGACCAATTGATATATAAGCAGACTAATGGACTAGTATCTCAGTATAGTCAACTATTAGGCTTTAAAAGAAACTTGTGTTTTTAGTCTAGTCAACTTGCTCTTCAGTATAGTCGACTAACAACTTCATAGAAACTAAATCTTTGTTCTGAGAACACAAGTCTGCCGACTTATCTCTTTACCTAGTCAACTAATCTTGCAGTTTATAGCTGTTATATAGTTCTGTACAATATGTAATATTAAATGTTTTAACAATTTATAATAGATTTTTTTTAAAATTTTGAAAACTAAATTAATTGTCCAACGGTCATAATTCTACCTATATATTGAGGGGTTCTCCTCTCACTCAGACAAAAATCAACTTATTATTTTGTCACTTTAAAATTCTAAAATTTTGTCAAGAACTTAAATAGTCTCTCTTCTCTGGCCTTGTTCTTCAATCAAGTGATTAGATAGGAAGAATTCTGAGAGAAAAACTTATAAGCCACAGCTTGATACACATGTACAATCATATCAAGGCTTATCAGATCATTGTACTCTATTTAATAGGAAGGTATCTCTTTGATTTTTGAGAGGTGGTGTATAAATTGGGATAGGGACTTGTCAGTTGGATGTACAAGTTTGATTTTTTTTGGTTTTCAAAATCAAGAATAGTGAAAATTTTCAAACAGGATTGGCTTCGGGACTGGATGTATGTCAGGAGGACCAGGATAAATTTATGTGTTTGCAATTGATTTGTTTTGTTTTTTTTTTACTGTGTTACCTTATCTTATTTTCAAGTTATTTACATTTCTTATTAAATTTTTTAATACACTATTCACCCCCTCTAGTATAAATTTTGCAATATTCAGGATCTTACAAATTATATTAGAGCAAGGATGAGATATGGCAACAGATATACCATCTTCACATTTTAAAGAAGGGCACTCCACCTAAAGGCTACTACTGTTTGAAGGTTCCAACAACAACTATTGAAACTTTAGAATGAGGATCTACTTACAATCCATCAATTATTAACTATGAGACATTGTTGAGGTAAAATACGAGAAGCCAAGCACTCCTTATGACCAATGGACAGATGATCAAATGAAATCCACCAACCTAGATGCAAATGCGATGAATGCTTTATTTTGTGCATCGGATAAGAATAAATTCAATCCTATGTCAACATCCACATTTGCCCATCAAATTTGGCTTACATTACATGTAACACATGAAGGCGCAAATAAAGTGAAAGAAACTAAAATATTTGTTCTTGTGCATATGCTCGAATTATTTCAAATGAAGAAACATGCGACAACCTCATAAATTATCACAAGATTCACTGACATCGCTAACTCCCTAGCAGCACTTGAAAAGCAATTTATATTCAAGTGGAAATGGTGAGGAAAGTACTATGTGCACTTACATCGCATTGGGAAAAGAAAACCACCGTCATTGAAAAGCCAATAATCTCTCAACACTCACTTTAGATAATCTTGTTGGAAATCTAACGGCATATGAAGTACAACTTCAAGAGAAAAAGAAGGAAGAAAAACCAAAAAAAGTACTTGCCTCCAATGCATCATCAGATACGGAAGATTCAAGCAATGAAGAAGATGACATTGCAATGATCTCAAGAAAATTCAAAAAAATTTTAAGGCCATGTAAGTTTAAGAAATTTAAAGAACTAATGATACTTACATTTTAAATATAATAAATCAAGTCACATGAAGAAGGATTGCCTATTACTAAAGTCTAATGTCAATTCAATTAATTCAAGAAGAATAAAGGTTGTTCAGGCTACATAGGATGAAAGTGACTCTTCTTCCTCAGATGAAGAAAAATCCACAGAATCAGCCAACATGTGCTTCATGGCCAAAGAACATGAATTATATGAATTTCTAAATAATGATGAGTTGTTAGATGTGTTTAATGAATTATTAATTTAATTTAAAAAGAGGCTAAAAATAAAGATTTGAAAAAAGAAAATGTGAAACTGATTAAAGAAAATGTTTTACTCAAATTAGAAACATCATTTTTGAATTCTAGAATAACAGATTTAGAAAAGATATATCTTCTTTTAAAGGAAAATAAGAAGAAATTCTGAAAAATGTTATTAAATTCAACAAAAGAAAAGAAAGTATAAATCGTCTATTATCGTATCAACAAGTTTCTAATAATAAATTTGGTATTGGTTTTAGTAACATAAAGAAGAAGGCAGATATTACTAATTCTTATGCAAAGAATAATTCATCTTATAAGAATATTCATAATAATTCAGGAAAGCCTATATTTAAATATATATGGGTTCCTAAAGGTTTAAATTATCATGATAAGAATGCTTATATTTTATCTTATATGAATCTTATTTACATTTCCATCAATTATGTTTATGCTAATAAATGAAAACCAAATTCCAAATGGATTTGATTTCCTAAAGGCTAATCCTTTTCAGATCCAACAAGATGTGGGTACCGAAGAAATTTGTTTACATCTTTCAGGTGTCCCGTAAAGAAAGATGGATACTAGATTGGATTTTATGTAATATCTTAAAACTAAGTTTCTTATGTCAGTTCTAACTATGTTTAAATATATTTCTCTATGCATACTTTATTTTTGTTAATGATAAAGAGGGAGAATATATTTATTGTGATAAATAGTGCTTTGATGTAGGGGGAGTATAAATTCTCATTCAATACTACTTTGACACAATTTGTTTGTCATCATCAAAAGGGGGAGAGTGTTAGATTATGAATTAGTCATGATTTAGTTTATGTTTTGATGATAATAAATTATTTATTTTCTGTATATTTGAGCTAACGTGCTTATGCAGTATCTTATGAACAAACAATGTTATTGATACTCAAAGTATGCAAGGTATATACTTAGAGATGAAGGAAGACAAGAGCATCAAATTGAAAACTTGTAAAAATATTTTCTTTATCTTATAGTGTTTTTAAAAACCTTGATATATAAACACATATACACAACCTAGTTGACTTATAGTTCAGACTGGTCGACTTATAGCTCTGACTAGTCAACTAATAACATAAATATAAACTGAATAATTGATATAGAAGCAGAATAGTTGACTAGTATTTCAGTATAGTAAACTAATAAGCTATAACAGAAACTTGTGTTTTCACTCTAGTCGACTTGATCTTCAATCTAGTGTTCTAATGAACTTAACAAAGACTAAATATTTGTTTTGAGAACACAGATCAATCGACTTGTCTCTTTTCCTCTAATCTTGTACTTTATAGCTGTTATGCAGTTCTGTACAATTTGAAATTGATTGTGAGAAAACAAGAGTTTAGAAGGATGTTATCTGAAAGTAAAACGATTCTCTGGCTTTTCGCAATTTAACCGCAACAGCTAGTGGCTAAGCGGGTCGAATCCACAGGGAGAGATGCAATGGAAGCGTTTTAGTATGTTTACTAAATTAGTTAAGTGTTCTTCCTTATTTTGAAAATAAAAAGAATTTTATGTTAAGTTAGAAGTAAAATTAAATAAGGGAAAATATTGTTTGTTTTGGTTTTTGTTTTAAGAAAAGAAAAATTAGGGTTTCTAAAATAATAAGAATACATAAAAGGAAAGAAAGAAGATAAAACTAGACTTACCCCTTTGGAAGATTATGTACCCTAGATTGCAGGTGAAAGTTGACCTTGAGTTGGAGGCGAGCAAAGCATAGCCCATAAGATTGAATCAGGTTACGTCCACATTAGATCATCAAAACTCAAGAGTAAGCTGAAACAAGAAAGATTATGAAAGCAAATTTATCGTCATGACTATCAATGACACTCACAAAGGCAATGTTATTATTATGCTTGAAGATGCATATGGATAGTAGTCATGCACAAGAGGAAAAATACCAAGAAGAAAAAAAAAGCAAATACTAAAATTTGATTAAATTGAAAAACTATGAATGAAAGGAGGAAACTTACATTGATGTCACTTTCAATACAGCTCTTCTCTCTTACTCCCATGAATCTCTTCTCTAATCATCATTTACAAAGAAATTACAGAAAATAAAGAAAGAAAAAAGCTGAAACTAAAAATCCTAATTTTGATCTCTGCTTTGAATATGAGATATCTCTCTGTTCCTACCTCTGCTAGGGTATTTATATGAAAACTCTTGGGAATCTGATGAGTCAAACTGACTCAGCGAAATACATCATCAGATGACTGATCCTTGCTGCATCATCAAAAAGTATATACTAAGAATCTGGGCTGCTGCTAGCTGGCATTTTGATTGCCAAATAACCAAAAATGACACACAAACAACTGAATTGAAAATAGTGGTCAACATGAGAATTATAAGTCTTATTTCTGGAGCATCTAGAATCATCAAATTTACATTTCTATTGCGAAAGTAATGATTAAAAATGCTAAAAGGTGTTCAGTCTGAATCCGAATTTTGATTGAATTTGTAGATTTTTGGAGTTTCTTTCTGTGACTCTATTTTGCTATGTAATCAAAGGGTATATTCTCAGAATTTAAATTTAAACCTTGAATATGCTGAGAATATTCTTTCATCTCTTGATTGCAAATTGGTTTGAATTGAACACTAAATCTTGTTTAGATTTCTAAATAAATTAAGAGTTTCCTTATCCTAATCCTTCCTAGATAAGAATCTGCACATCATAACAAAAACAGAGTTAAATAGCAGAGTTTAATAAAACAACAAAGGATAATTATGAAAATGTGATAAGAAATATGCAGAATTGAAATGTAATCACACCGCCACACCTATCTTTTAATCGTCTTCGAGAAAAACTAAAAGAAGAACTAAACTAATTTAACCTAACTCACTTTTGTAGGAATATAGGTTGCATTTAGCATGTGCAACAAATTGTTAAACCTCTAGGTTTCTCCTTGAGGATGAGCTTTGTCTTGTGAGAATTTTCAGTGAATTACACCCACAAAATTCATCAAAGAAGAAAAAAACAAAGTGTTAATATTTTTTTGAAAACTCATTTTGAAAGAGGGTGAAAAAATTTGAAACATTTTTACAAAAAAAACTAATCTAGAAGTCTTAAGATCACCAAATTATTTATTCCTATATTTAGTCTCTATACATAAACTTGTTATGAATCTAGGTAAAGATTCAAACTGAATTTCACATCTATTCCATTATTTTACCTTAAGTCATATGCATCTTTATGACTGTGAATTTTTTGACTAAGCATTCTTCAACTCACTTTTATGCCTTATATACTTTTATCTTTTTGTAAGACGATAATATTCCTTAGTCTTATTAGGCTTTCTAATTCACCCATGTAATGAGCCTAAGGTGGGTGACTCGAAAACCAGACGGACTTAGGGCACCGGGTGAGAAAACATCCCTCGGACTAAAGAACTCGAGCAAATAAGGCCACAAAACTAAAAATTTTATTTATAATATAAGCCACCTTTAGACGTGAATACTTATGCTTCATGAGAGACAATTACCCAGCTTAATCCGAAGTTATTTATTTATTTGTTTATATAATATTTTTTATAAGGCACAAGAATCTTTATTTCGAGTCCTAAGTGTATAAGTGTATTAAGAATGCATATTTCATCAAGGTAAAAATAAAAACAAAATTACTTTTCTGATTTTCTTCCTAAACCTAGAAATCGAACAAATAATCTTATTTTGGAAAAATATAAGAAATCCTAATTATGATTCCCCTAATCCTTAAAATTAAATTAATTACTTACAAAAAAATTAAAATATTGTTTCTTTTTTCAAAAAGGTTTTAAAGGAAAGAGATTGTTTTAGAATTTTTTTTATGTTAGTAAAAATCTATGTTTGTATGTTAGTGAACCCTTCCCTACACCTATCTCATGCATTATCATCAATATATGAATGAATGCATAAATGCATGAAAAAGAAGAAAGGGAAAGAAAAATGTTACCTCAACGTGGCGGTTTCGGTGGTGGTTGGATTGGGCCAAGCGTTTCTACCCAATCTATAACCTGGAGTTTTCAAGGAACCCACTTTTGATGACCTCTTTCTTATTTACATTGTTATAATCCCTATTTTAATTAAGATCATGAAAACTATACCGATTATATGACCATTTATGAAATATCATTTCGGAGTCATAATGGTCTACACCTAGGTCCAACAATGAATGTGCTCAGTGGAATTATTGATTTTGGCTCAAGAATGAAAGCTTTGAGCACTAATACTGACTCGGGGATATTAATTAAATCAAGTTTAGGCTTAAGAGTCAGATTTGGTTCAAAAGTTGGTTTCAAATCAAGAATTTAAATTCACATTCATTTCCCATCAATGCAATGTGACTATCCAAAATAGGTGATTCAATTTCAAGAATTATAGGCATGGGAATCAATGTCAGATCAGGAAGTGGCTCCAAATTGGGTAATGATACCAGAGTCAACATAGATTCGATGTTTGGAATTAAATCAAAAAGTTAAGGATCGGGGTCACATTCACAATCGAGTTCAATCTCATTGAAGTAAAAACTTACCAAGTTGTCAATGATTTGGAATTAGTCAAGTTCAAGATGGTGTGATGAAATTGAACCTTAGTTAAAGTCTACAAGATACCATGATTCGTCAGTCTAATTAATATGGTTAGGTTAATTAGAAATGTGCAAAAATATATTAGGTAGAGTTTCTTCATTTTTATCTTTTGCCATGTTGATCAAACGACTCATTTGTACTTCTAACATATCCATGGACTAGGTAAAATCATTTTCAGATTGAATCATGTATTCCATACTTTTTTCTCAGTTGGTTCTTCTTATTGTGGTGGGACTTGAAAAATAGAGTAGGGATCTTAGATTTGGAAATTAGGTTGGTATATTGAGTCTGTCATGTTTTGAAAATGTTGTGCGTACTCTAGTAAGGCTTCTGAACTCTTTTCTAACACGAATTCTTCTATCAGTTGTTCGTGAAAAGGAGTATATAAAGTTGAATGGTGGCTGACAATATAGCTCGGGGGAGTTGTATCCCTATTGACTCGGTGAGGAGTAGAGACGATTATTTCAATTTTATTCATAATATTGGGATTAAAAATTATATTATGTTAGATAAAACAAATCTGGCACACTTGATGGGTTAAAGTTATGCCATGTTGGGTTGGTGAAATCTGAGTCAAAAGAGGTTGTGGTGAAATATAGATTCACATTTGCATGGAAAAATTATATTTATAATTCATATCACATAAAACAAATCAAAATAAACAAAACATAACAAACTAAAGAAAAAATTTAGCCTATGTTAGAGTAGACTTTAGAACTAGACGACCCTAACTATAAAATATCCATAGGAGGTACATTGCAGTAATCTGACCACAAGTTAATCAACCAGGAAGGTGACAAGATCAGTGGAAGGTATCTGTGCTAGATCAATGAGCCTAATTATGCCAAACCACTGTTCTTTGAGGTTTCGCCTCTTAATCCCTAACCTTAGCACTGATTTGACAAGAGTAAACTCTAACAACTTCCTCCTTATGTTAATCTCCTATTGAGTTGAGATGTCCTTAGGGCCAACGTCTATCAGATTTTAGCTAGGATTAGGTTAGTGAGTGAGGAGATAGTTTGTGGGATAAGAAAGGGTCATGATTTCCCCACCTTATCTTGTTATGGGATTGGCCCTTAATTTGTTTTCGTGCAAGTGTATGCAAGTAAATAGAAAAGTAACACCCAAGCAATTAAAAATCACCGAAAAGTATAATCTAGATGCAATGCAGACGTACCTTATCTCCAGCACTCTTCAACAGTAATTTAAAATAAAACAAAAATAGACATATGCCTAAGATGCAAAGTCTAACTGTTAATTTAATTAATTACAAACATGAATTACTGTTGAACTAAAAAAATATAGTGTGCAAAATAAGTTAGAAGTATAATAACTATAGCGGTACCTTTTGTAGTTGCCAACTTCCTGTAATCTACCCTTGCACAACAAAATAAAGAAGAAAAATTAACCAATTAGTAATTAAAAATAATATCGTTCCCTCCCCAGCAACAGCGCCAAAAATTAATTGTGAAAATACAAGAGTTTAGAAGGATGTTATCTGAAAGTAAAAGAAATCTCTGGCTTTCGCAATTTAACTACAATAGCTAGTGCCTATGTGGATCAAATCCATAGGAAAGGATGTGATGGAAGCATTACGATTTGTTTACTAAATTGGTTAAGTGTTCTTCTTTGTTTTGAAACAAAAAGATTTTTATGTTTATTTAGAAGTAAAAGTAAAAAAAGGAAAATATTGTTTGCTTTGGTTTTTGTTTTAAGAAAAGAAAAATTAAGGTTTCTAAAATTATAAGAAAACTTAAAAAGAAAGAAAGAAAATAAAATGGATTTACCCCTTTGGAAGATACGTACCCTAGATCATAGTCGAAGGTTTACCTTGAGTTGGAGGCGAGAAAAGCATAGCCCATAAGGTTGTCATCAAAACTCAAAGGCAAGTATGAAATAAGAAAGAGTATGAAAGCAAATCTATCATCATGGACTATCAACAACACTCACAATGGTAAGGTTATTTCTATACTTGAAGATGCATATGGATAGTAGTCAAACACAAGTAGAAAATACCAATAAGAAAAATAAAAGCAAAAAAGTAAACTTTGATTAAATTGAAAAACTATGAAAGAAAGGAGAAAACTTACATTGATGTCACTTTCAATACAACCCTTCTCTCTTACTCCTATGAATCTCTTCTCTAATCTTGATTTACAAAAAAATTACAGAAAATAAAAGAAAGAAAAAAAACTGAAACTAAAAAAACCTAATTTTGATCTCTATGAATTTGAGAATCTCTCTACTCTTGCCTCTGCTAGGGTATTTATAAGAGAAGTCATGGCATCTAATGAGTCAAAATCACTCAGCGAAACACATTATCATTGACTCATCCTTACTGCGTCATCAAAAAGTATATTCTCAGAATCTGGGGTGCAGCTAGTTGGTGTTTTGATTGCCATGTATGACTCACATCCAACTGAATTGGAAAAAGTGGTCAATAAGAGAATCGTAGTTCTTTAAATCTTCTTTTTGAGGCATCTTGAATTATGAGTTTTGCATTTTTGTAACGAAAGTTATGATCAAAAAACTAAAAGGTGTTCAGTCTGAATTCGAATTTTGATTGAATTCGTAGATTTTTGGAGTTTCCTTCTGTGACTCTATCTTGCCACGTAATCAAAGGGTATATTCTCAGAATTTGAATTTAAACCCTGAACATGCTGAGAATATCCTTTCATCTCTTGACTGGAAATTGATTTGAATTGGACTCTGAATTTTGATTGGATTTCTAAATTAGGTGTTTTCTTATCTTAATCCTTCTTAAATAAGAATCTGCACAGCATAACAAAAAGAGCGTTAAATAGCAGAGTTTAATAAAAGATAAACAAAGAATAAATTTGAAAATGTGATAAGAAGTATGCAAAATTAAAATATGATAAGAAATATTTGAACATTTTAATCATTTTTCACAGTTATTTTTCAAAATATGAAAACCAAAATAGTTGTCCAACAATCATAATTCTAGCTATAAATTGAGGGGCTCTCCTTTCACTTGGACAACACAATTAACTCATTGTTTCTTGACTTTAAAATACTGAAATTCTATCAAGAACTCAAATAGTCTCTCTTCTCTAGCCTTATTCTTCAATCAAGTGATTAGATGGACAAAATTATGAGAGAAAAACTTATAAGCCAGACTTTGATACAATTCACAATCATATCAAGGCTTATAGGATCATTTTACTTTAGTTCAAAGGAATGTAGCTCTTTGATTTTTGAGAGGTGGTGTACAAATTGGCATAGGGACTTGCTAGTTTGACGTACAAGTTTGATTTTGTGGTTTTCAATTTTTGAAAACAAAATCTGTTAAAAATGGTTAAAACATTCAAATTGTATAGAATTATATAACAACTATAAATTGCCAAATTAATTGACTAGGAAAAAAGATAAGTTGACTGATATGTATTCTTAGAACAAGGATTTAGTCTCTATTAAGTCCATTAGTCTATGTTAAGTCGACTAGACTTAAGAACAAGTCGATTAGTCGACTAGACTACAAAAAACAAAAGTTTCTGTTAAAGCCTATCAGTTGACTATACTAAGATACTAGTCGACTAGTCCGCTTTTATATCAAATGGTCAGTTTCTATTTATGTTTATAAGTCGACTAGTCTTAGCTATAAGTCATTAATATGAGCTATAAGTCAACTAAGTCGTGTATGTTAAATCAAGGTTTTAACAAAGACTATAAGATAAAAAAAAATATTTTTACAAGTCTTCAATTTAATGCTCTTCTTTTCCATTATCTCCAAGTATATTGAATTCACCTAGAGGGGGTAAATAAGTAATGGCAAAAAACTATGGTAAATAATATGAAATTAAAACAACTAATGTTATCTAGCAATACAATGAGCAAAGAAACAATCCACATAATCAAAATAATAAATCACAAGATATATCTAACATATGATGCTTAAGACAATATAGAAGCATGCAAGATATTAGAGGAGTAAGTTAAGTAGAGAAATAGAGAGAAGGCAATTGCAAATGAAAGAAAATGTTTTGAGGTTCAAGCCACTGGTCCACGTCCCTGTCTTCACAACATTGAAGGATTTTTACTATTCTTGGATCCCGCAAGATCAACAATTCTAAACGTTCCAGCAAGAACAACCAGATCCGCAAGTTCTCTCACTCGGTGCTGCAACACCTACAATCAAGAACCCCCAAGCTCGTTTTGAGGTCGCAACCTCTACAACTCTTGAATACAAGAAGGGGAGCGATCTCTCCTAGATCACCAAAAAGTTCACAATGCAATTCTATAGCCAATGTAGGGGATTTGAAGCTCAGAGATTATGTATGTGAGTAAAACTTTGAAGTATTCGGATTGAAGATACAAAGCTTGAAAACTTGTATTTGAAATTTTAGCCCAAAGTTGATTTCTTTTGAAAATCTTTATTAAAACTGATGAAAATTTTGAACAAAAATACTTAATTATAGGTTTTTTCTATAGTACCCCTATTTATAGAGGGTCAAAATAAAAGAGAGAAACTCAAAATAGCCATTGTAGATTAACTCAGAAAAGGCAGATTAAAAATATATCCATTTGGGGTTAATCAATCTTAAATCATCCTGTCGGTCAACCGCCAACAGTCATATTTTGGACCGTTGGGAATAGCGGTCGACCGAATCCAACAAGGAACTTTGATGTCTCAGTCGGTCGACCGGTCGGTTGTCTGATATTGACAAACAAAGAGCACTGCCATTACACGCGGTGATCGGGCGATCGACCAACGTGCACAAGTTTCACTTGTGCATGTCCATGCAAAACCGGTTGACCGATAGAGCAGTCAGCTTTGCATCTCGATCGACCGGACGGTCGACCAACAAAGGGCTAAAACTGATATAATAAAATATTTTGAATTACTCTTTGACTTTTCACTAAAATATTTTTAAATATCTTTACAAAATAAAGTTCAAGTATATTTTTGAAGCTCAAATAAGTGTGACCCTAGATCAACACAAAGAAGATAGTTTTGAACAAGTTTTTGTCAACATTGAAATTTTTTTCAGATATTCTTTTCAAAAAACATAAATCAAAATATCATTTTAAAAATGATCTAAACTATCAAAATTCTATTCAAGAATTTAGAAACAAAACGCAATAAATTTCTTGTATGTGTGTGAATCTCTTGAGCAATCCAAACTTCTAAATTTGGTTTTGACAAATCTAATCTTACATTGTATAATAAAGAGAAATAATTTATTCGCGTTTGCTTCAATCTTTCAACTCTCTTGATCTCTTGAGCTTGACTCTAACCTTGAGTACTATGTGTGTCTTGATGCTTAATCTCTTGGATCATTTTGTTTTTAGCTTCAAAGCATTGTGAGTCTTTTGGAGAGGCTAATCATAGCTATAACAATCTTTATAAATTTGTAACTAATAAATAAACAAAAATCATTATTACTAATAACTTCTTGAGATTAACATTATTAATACAAGAGTGAAGGGCCTTTGGGCCAACAATCTATCCCATTTTATGGTGACAAAACTCATGCAGTTATTTTAAATAAACATGGTAGAGGCTTCTAGTGAGGCTTCCCCTAAACACATGCATACATGAAATAAATCATTTTAGCTCAATGGAACAAGTAAAGCATGTGTGTGTGTGTTCTCTCTGTGTGTGTGTGTGTGTGTGTGTGTGTAGGGGTTACTGTACCTCAGCCGGCAGGCTGAGAAAGTTTCTCAGCCAGCAGGACGTGGCAACATCATAGCCACATACCTGTCATAAATTTTGGCGGACAAAAAGATGAAAAATCCCGCCCAATTTAATGTCAGTCACCTCAACAATGTATCTTCCAAAAATACCCTCTGTCACATCTTTTTACCTTATGTAAAAAAGTTGCCTTTCAAAAAAAATTTCAGCTCTAAAATTTCACCCGATCATTCTGATCCAACTTGTTCTTTTATTTCACAAATTTGATCCGTTTTTTTAAAAAAATATTTGCAACACATGGCGCCAAAGAAATCATCCGCCGTAAAAGGTAATAGAAAAACGATATTTTTCAAAAATTTTTAGGGTTTGTGTATTTTAATTGTTATAAATTTTGGTCACAGTTGCTGGCCGCAGTCTTAATCAACAACACTGCGACCTTGGTCACAGTTCCTGGCAGCAGTCTTAATCAACAACAAACACTGCGACCTTGGTCGCTATGCGTGTTAATATAAAGGAAGCACCTACCTAACGTACTGCGACCTAAGTCGCAGTCCATGTACTGCGACCCTAGATTGCAGTTGCTGGCCCTCTTTATCAATAACAACACTGCGACCATGGTCGCTATATTAATTACTATAAAAATATGTTAATTAAGAAACGCTGCGACCTTGATCGCAGTCTGTTGTCTTGACGTAATGACTTCTTATTTTCATTAATTTTTTCTTATATTTTAAATTCATTTTGTATTTTATTTATTTTTTTCTTGTCCGTAGCACGGTATTGTATATAAAAGTGAAGATCTGGAAGATCATTTCATCAAGCAGCAGCTGTTGAAAAACTGGACAGCTGATGTGCATTACATGTTCTTCCCGATCAATCACAAACATAGTGCCGACGATCCCAGATTTCACTGGACCTTATTGGTATTTGATTGCGATACACAAGAGTGGATTTTTTACAACTCTTTGGTCCCAGCTGAAAAAACTAGTAGTATATTAAAGCTTTGCCAAAAAGATGCAAGAATAATGGTGAGTTGAAATTTAATATTTCGATTACTGGAAACTTGCATTTAATTTGATTAATACTAATTTTTTTCCTATTGATATTGCAGAAAGAAAGATTATTACAAATTTTTGAGATTGATTTCAATAAATTAATAAGAAAAACTAATATAAAATACACAAGATGCCCCCAATAAGCAAACAGGTATATAAATTTTTGACATCTCCTTACCTTTCATATTTTCTACCTTTTTTAGTACAAAAATCTAATTTTCATTTAATGATTACTCTGTGGAAATTTCAGCATTGATTGCGCTGTATATGTATGTAAGTACATGGAAAAGATAGCATTTGGTAGTCCACCAGCTGTTGATACTGTTACGGCTACTGATGTACAGAGACTAAGAAGTCAGCTTGCATACATGATACTTGATGATAAAGAGAAGAGTTGGGATGAAGAAACAGAAATGATACGAAGGACAGTATGTGAAGACTAACAGTTGACATTTTATTGCAATAGCACAATTTTTTATTTTATAAATGTAAAAATAATTGCAATTGCAATTCATTGAATATTTTTTTGTTTTATTGATTTAATTATAAACATTTCTATACATTTATTTATTATAAGTTCCATTGATTATTTCCATTTTACATTTGTTATACCTTGGATTTTACTATTGCATACTAATGTTAGAAATAAACATGCATTCAGTAATTGTATTGCGACCAAAGTCGCAGTAATGACCTGTTTGAGTTACAACGTTTCCTTATACAGCGATACTTTAATCGAGACAGCGATCATGGTCGCAGTTACTTAATCATTTATCACTTCCCAATGCGATTATGGTCGCAATAATGAACTGTTTTGGAGTTCAAAGTAATTTAATGTAAGAGTGTATTAACTTTTAAACTATTTTGGATAACTGAACAGTCGCCTAGAAAGTATACAATTTTTGGGAAAAGGTAGAAAATAAATTTGGGAGATATTCACGTGGTTCGAGAGATTAAACCTTTTGGAATTCCGGGATTAAAAATATATAAAGGATCATCAGGACAGGATTATAAACATACTAAATTGTTTTTGCTGAAACTCGTTACTCTCACTGTTCGGAAATAGATTCAAAAATATCTTCTCCACCGTCTTCACCGGAAAGAAGCCAATCATATAATGATGATTGGATGTATAGTTCTGAAGCGATGCCTCGCTACGGGTCAGAGGATGAGCTTGATACAGACGACCCGTTCTGGGAGTTCATTGATGAACCAAAATACATACATGAAGAGGAAGAAAGCGATGAGGAGATTGTCGCTGAAGAGGTGGAAGGGACGGAAAGCGATACGGAAGACGAAAGCGGTCATACTCTTGAGGACGAATCTGATTATGACGGTGATGACGAGGATTAGAAGTTTAAAATTTGTATTTTATTTTTTTAAAATATATATAACTCTGTTTTCTAAGGTTAATTGTGTGAATTACAGTTTTTACTACTATGTCTTGGTTGAAATGCTATACAATTGTTACAAACCTTCATTTTAAATATTCTACTAATAGTCTGTATTGATGTTTACGTATAACGAATATACTGCGACCAAGGTCGCAGTTAATAATTAAATTATTTCACTCGAATAAAATTTTAAAATGAAGGTTGCGACTTTGGTCGCAGTTGCTGGCCGCAGTCTTAATAAAATACACTGCGACCTTGGTCGCAGTTGCTGGCGGCAGTCTTAATCAACAACAACACTGCGACCTTGGTCGCTATGCGTGTTAATATAAAGGAAACACCTACCTAACGTACTGCGACCTAAGTCGCAGTCCATGTACTGCGACCCTAGATTGCAGTTGCTGGCCCTCTTTATCAATAACAACACTGCGACCTTGGTCGCAATTAACCATGTACACTGCGACCAAAGTCTCTGTCTACATTATATACACAAAAATTAAACTATATAGAAGAATTTTGTTGCAGTAAAACTTTAAAGTACAACTACTTACAAAAATAATACAGTAGAAATCAAAGAATGATAATAAATCTGATTATAATGACACACCAGTGGCAGACTGCGACATGAATCTCTCTACACTGTGCGACCCTGGTCGCACTTCATGAAAAATTGAAGTTTTTGTTCCTTCAAGATGGAGGCAACCCAAACCTACTTTTTCTGCCATTAAAAAGGAAATAGTAAGAATTTTAAAGATACATCATTATAAAAAAATGATTAACAGGTTTAATGTAATACCAGTAACGGACAACCAGTCCTGTAATGGCCCAGCTCTTGGCAGTTGCCACATCTTCGATGCTTAACTTCCTTCTGATATATAGAATCTTCAAAACCAGACTTAAGCCTGGATGCAGCTCTAGGCCTCCCCTTGGTTGGTACAGGACCAATTGGATCACGTATATTCAATTCTTCACCATCTCGCAATACGACAACGGATCCACTGGAACCAACTGTAGTTTTAGGCTGTGATGAATGATCATTTCCTGACATGGCTCTGTATTCTCTAGTGGTTTCTTGGGCTAAACTTTCCAAAACTGCATCCAACTTTGAAAGATGGATATCAGAATCAGCGATCATGTCAAGAATTGCATTAAATTTTGAACGAATTGTCCACAATCTAGCCGTCCGTGGAGTGCCTTGACTGGGAAAAGGCTTCATGCCATTTTCAATTGCAACGTTTTTGTAACGAGCATCCAACCTCCATCTCTGAAGTATATATGATTCCGGTATATGTGTAACGTGATTGCGCCACAAAATACACAGAATATGTCTACAAAGGATACCCTCTGTTTCAAATAACGAGCAACTACAAGAAACATGAAGTTCCTCACGCTTATCATAACTGACCTTTTCCCAGCTGTCTTTTGATTCTGAAAAATTACCAACCAAATATGTTGATCCAGGTTTGTCATGTTCCACCTCTTCTGAAAACAGTGTCATTACAACTGCCCATTCCTTTTGGAATAACTGAAAAATCTTCAGTGTATACAACCTCGAAACCTGTATCTCATATGGATTCGATGTACAATTGGGCACAGAATTCAAACCCCGAAAATCTTGAAGAGATTTAGATGTACGACGGGCAGCAACAGCTTTATCATATTGGTGAACAAATTCCACTAGTTTCGTGTTTGCATTAACAAAACCATCAAAGAAGGAATTAATACTCTCGAACCTCTGACTGGTTGTCATTCCAGCACAGAAAACATCCTTGAGATATGCATTAACCTAATGTCCACGAAGCCTGTACATCTTCAACAACCAACTGTCTTCTTCTTCTTCTAAATGATATTTTTCATTCATCAGACGCCATCATTCCTCACAAGTGCTTATATCACGGGAGTTGTACCAAGCATGGAAATCGGAGACCATATCTTCTCCATACTTGTTTGTCATTGGGATTTGTTGCTCGGCAATATGTTTCCGCACATGCCAGAAACAGTAACGGTGCCGAGAAGTTGGGAAAACAATCTTTATGGCGTCACCAATCTGCGCATCCTGATCAGTAATAATCAGCTTCGGTTCAACTCCATGCATGCACTTGAGCCATTTTTGGAATAGCCAAACAAACGTATCCCTCTGCTCATCAGCAAGCAATGCACAGCCGAACAAAATTGACTGCCGGTGATGATTTACTCCAGTGAATGGAGCAAATGGTAAGCTCAAGTGATTAGTTCTGTATGTTGTGTCAAAAACGATCACATCACAGAATCTCAGATACGAGGAAATAGCTCTTCCATCAGCCCAAAAAATGCTTCTAAGTGTGCCCGCGTTATCAACTTCACTTGAAAAGAAGAATTCTGGATCTGTCTCGGCTTTCTCTTGAAAATATTTGATAATAGCAATAAACTCATAGCCGCAGTTATTTCTACGTTGACGAGTAAAATCAATAACTTGTTGCGGGCTCACTTCTTCACAGCCTTCTCCCTGGCTTATTGCATTCACAACGCGGGAAATATTTGAAGGCCGCATTCTCACATCAACCAGATTGCTCATAATGCTTCTGCTAATCTTTGAACGATGAGTCTGGTGAGAGTACTTGTGATGTACCTTATCCGGGCTTGACAATTCATGTGAATGAGTATCAACAAATTTTGTGATAACCCAATATCTTCTGTCAAAAAGAAAACGAAGACGGACATGCATCTCAGCAGGACAAGCTACTCTAGTGTCAATTCGACAATGCACTGTAAGCCCCTCTTGTCTTTTGTCACACAACTTCTTCACACCTTCCTTGTTGCAGCAAAATTTTCTGCAAATAATCTCATAAGGAGGCTTCCGTGACTTATCTGTACCTTTTCTTCTCACGCTAAAACCTCTATTCCTTACAAAAGAATTGTAGAAATTGTATGCTTCCATATCCGATAGGAACTGTTTCCCTATAAACTTATCTGAGCTTCCAGACATTTCTCCATGTGCATTCATATCCTACAAAAAACAATTACACGAATTACATGAATATAAATATTTTTTAGATATCACACGTCTAAAATATAAGTTATATAATTGTGACCAAGGTCGCATAAGAGATGAAATCTATATTACTTCTTATTAAATACTGCGACCAAAGTCGCAGTTATCCGTATGAGAAGAAATCTATATTACTTCTTACTAAAGACTGCGACCTAAGTCGCAATTATCCGTATAAGAAGAAATCTATATTACTTCTTACTAAAGACTGCGACCTAAGTCGCAGTCACAAAAAAAAAGATTTCACATACGAGATGAAATCTATATTACTCCTTATTAAAGACTGCGACCTAAGTCGCAGTTATCCGTATGTGAAGAAATCTATATTACTCCTTACTAAAGACTGCGACCTAAGTCGCAGTTATCCGTATGAAAGAAATCTATATCACTTCTTACTAAAGACTGCGACCTAAGACGCATACCAAAAAAAAAGATTTCACAGCCGGAGATTATTTTCAAATAAGATTGCGACCGAATATTAAAACGGTCGCATTTTTGAAACTTTAAAACATGTGTTATAGGTCGCAGTACCACATAGACTAAAGAGAAAAATTCAATATTTAAGAAATTATTTTTAAAAAATTGAAACAATTAAAACCTGTTGATCGGCATGCAAAGATGTCAACCCTTCAAGATTTTCAATATTCTGAGAGAAAGTAGAACCAGATGTAATATCTTCCATATTTAGATCGCCAGTAGACTGCTCAGACGTTGACATTAAATATTTTGGAGAAAGAATTGATCTGAAAAGATTTTATATTTTCAGAAAAAAGTTTATCGCAGGCTGAAAAGTAGAACCTAGATCTGACAAAGAGAGGTAAGAAAATAGGGGGAAAAATAATTTATAAACAATAACCTAAATCCTATAAAGAGCGGCAAAAAAAGGGGAAAAAATAATAATAAACAATAACCTAAGTCTGATAACGTGCGCTCCAAAAATTGCCTTTTGGGCAAATAATAATAAACAATAACGAAAGTTACCGAAAGAGTAGCTTTTCATAAGGGGTATTTGGTAATTTAACTTCTTCCTATAAGCGGGCCGCAAGTTAGTGGAGTGACAAAATTGAGCCACGTCACCGCAGGCTGAGAGAGTTCTCTCAGCTGCAGGCTGATATACATTTTTCTCATATATATATATATATATATATATATATATATATATATATATATATATATATATATATATATAAAGAGGGAGAGAAAGATAGACTTGTGTCCTCCCAAAAGGATATGAGGCCGAATCCTTCCCACTCAAATTCAACCCTCCGACATTTGAATACAAGATCCACTCGGTTGAAGTTGATATATATTATTGCCAGTATCTATAAACTAAAAATCAAGTACTTTGAATACTTTTTGCCTATCCAGCAAGCGACGCCAAATGGACGGCCGAATTCTCAATCCGGCCACTTCATTATAATCTAAACATTTAAAAACCCTCAAAAACTAATTTTTGTTAGGT
Organism: Agave tequilana; assembly: GCA_038442645.1. Classification (NCBI taxonomy): domain Eukaryota; kingdom Viridiplantae; phylum Streptophyta; class Magnoliopsida; order Asparagales; family Asparagaceae; genus Agave; species Agave tequilana. The sequence goes on from JAVJIF010007208.1 coordinate 103,386, forward strand.
TTCAAATATTCTACACTGTTAAACTAACCAACTCACTATTTAGGCTGTCCATTTTTTCCTACTTGATGTATGGACAAAAAGTATTCAAAACACTTAATTTTTGATTTATAGATACTTGAAATAATATAGATCAACTTCAATGGAGTGGATCTTGTATTCGAATGTCTGAGGATGGAAATTGAGCGGGAAGGATTCGGCATCAAATCCTTTTGGAAGGACACAAGTCTACACACACACAGGAGTGTTATCATGTAAGCTTTATGCATAACCTTTATTCATACAAGGATATTGAAATAGATATAAGCATGCACAAATGGTTTCCTCCTACCATCCAACCTCCATCCATTTAAACAAAAAGGCTATGGATGATCATAATTGAACTAAAACACAAAAATGCACTGGATGATCACCATTGAGACCAAACAATCTCAAGTATCAATCAATCAACATGAAACAAAGTAGAACTAGTGACTAGCACATATAAGGATGTAACAAAATACTAAATATCTCATAGACCAAGTTCACAAAGTATTAAATCACATAAGTATTAAATATGATGTTCATAAAGTACCAATATTACAAACCATAATAACCCAAAGTCACCAAATATTTGAGTTATTACAAAACATACCGAAGTACTGAAATAGATCATAAACATAATACTGAAACAACACAAAATAACTCCCTAGAGTCTTCAGATCTCCCCAGCCTTTTTTCCCTTTTTGACTACATCAAAAAGGTAGGAAATATGGAACAACTCACTCATCCGGAATGAAATCCTCATCGACGGTGAAAAGTGGGGCATCGGGTTCATTAATGACCGGCCGATTCACACCAACAACTCTGTAGGCATAATCCAGGCACGAAAGGAGGACTCTCGGCAGGTAGTGGACGAGTGTAACAAGTAGGCATGGGCAGAGGCCACTCATGCTTAGAAAAGAAATAATCCACACAAGCTTGGTAATAACGTTCAAACTTAGGCAAGTGTGTTCCCAAACTCTTCCTAGTTAGCCAAAATCTATGTTGTGTCCTCTGAGTGTCTAAGGAACATAGCAGTCATTTGGTTCATCAGGGCAGAGTATGGATCTGCAGAAGATGAGAGGAACCAGAAGCAAACTGAGTTGAAAGCTGAATAGGTGGGGCTTGAGCATGCACGCGAGTGCCCAATTACATCCTCTTCAGAAGAGTATGATCAATATCAACATAAGGAGGATAGGCAGTCTCGCCAGAGATGTCAATTTTAAAATATCTTAGAATGAGTAACAATCATCCCACAGGAGAGATTCCTACTCGAAATCATTAAGTGCTCAGATAACATAAAGTCAATGAGGAGCTTCGGGATATTAACTCTAATACCTTTCAAAAGGTAATAGATGAGAAGTGGTGCACTATCCAAACATGACTATATTCATCTGATTTAGAAAGTAGATTAAAGAATACAATTTTAGCAAGAACTTATGCAGTGAGAATATAATACTTCACTTCCTCATTCTTTACTAATCCTAGATTATCGTCATCGTGCAATAATTGAGAGGTAATAAGAGCGGACTTACCATCGAGAAACTCAAAGTCATCAAAATCATGATTGAAGATATCTGCACCCTCGCAAGATAAGTGAAGAATTTTAGTGAATCCTTCAAGAGAGATGTCAATGTGAAAAATTTTGACATGAGAGTGGATGATATTTTCTCTAAAATATAGGTTAGAATAGAATATATAAACGAGTTTGGGATATACTTGCTCTTTGATAGTGACAAGGAATTCTAACGAATTGGCTCTAAGGATTTGAGCAAGGCTAAGGTGCTCAAAGTCAACGAGCACCACTTTTCTCCTTAAAATTATCTGCTTTTTGCAGAGGATGGAATGCTTAAATCTAGTATTCTATTAAACAAAGGGGCTATGAGAAGAGGATTTGGATCTAGAATCGATTTTCTTGGATTTTTCAGGCTTGTCATGCCTCGCTTTCTTTGATGACACGATGAAAGACAGAAATAAACTGAAAGCTTGAATTAAAAATAGTGGAAATTGAAAGATAGAGGGATTGAAGAAATATACCCAACAAAAGTAGCAATTTCCTCGACAAATCTTAAATCACCTAGGGGGTGAATAGGTGATATGTTAATAAAGTGCGAAAATTAAAAAAACTTAAACACGATAGAGATACACAAAAGTATAACAACACACAACCCAATCCAAAACTCACAATCAAGAAATGAAGTCGAATACCCTATGAAGGGCTCTGAACTTCTCCTCGTGATTCCTCTTAGATAAGAATTAAGGCGCGTAATTGCTTTCTTGGTATAATGAGAATAGATGAACAATAATATAAGAATTATAGAAGATAATGCAAAAGATAAAGTGTATAAAGAAAGCAAACTCAAGCCAATCGTAAACACGAAGAATTATTCTCGAGATTCGAGCCACCGCTCTACATTCTCGCCTTCACCACAATAAAAGATTCAAATAAAATTGATCCCACAAGATAACTCGGTTTCGTAACACCCACAAGACTCTTAGACCCACAGATCCCTCACTTGTTCCTACAAGAACAATACATATGCGAACCCAAATGCTCACCGAGGCCGCAACCTCAGTCAAGAATACAGTAGCAGTGACCTTATTCAGATCACAAACAACTCACACTACAAAGTCTTATAGCTTAGAATGGAGATATATATTGCTCAAGAATTTGGTGAGTGAGAAAACAAGCAGACAGCATAAGTAGGGGATCAAAACTTTTGTATATAAGTAGGATGCTTTTAGCTCTAAAAAACTGTTGTAAACCATTATAAAACACTCATATATATAGGTTTTTTTAAAAATATCCATTTATAAAATCTAAACAAGGAAATTTATTATTTAAAACATTTTGAAATTTAGGTCACAACTGTAAATGGTCACCTAGAGCTGTCGACAGTTCAAGATGACTGTCGACAGTGCTAGGTGCACTGTTTCACAAAATAGCTGTTAAACAGCTACTGTTGTCAACAGTTCAATAGGACTATCGACATTCAATGTTGATACATATAGTATCTACTGTCGACAATGACCCATATATATTGAAAATCACGAGTCTCTGTAAAACGTTGTCGACAATCCTCTGAAAAGAAGCGGTCGATAGTATCATTGACCTTGCGATAGTCTCTTCAATAGAGTTGTCGACAGCCCATATAGACTGTTTGGAACATAAAATAAATAACATAGGTTTTTCAAAAATCTTTTGCATAAAATGTGTATGTGTGAATCCTTTGAGCTTCTATCCTTACAATAAACTTTAACAAACTACAACTTACAAAGAAAAGACATTATAGTCTAAGTATAAACTGTAAAACATATCTTCAATCTTTGAACTTGAGCTTTTGAATCAATCCATGTTAGCTTTAAGATTTGACTTTGAGTCTTTTGTTGAAGCTAAACACCAATTTATGATCTTAAATAAACCTAAAATTTATATATCATAAGATCATTATTTACTATAACTACATGAGTTAATCATCATAAAACTAGAGGGATGGGCCTTTGGGCCAACAATCTCTCCTTTTTTGAGATGACAAAACCCATGGAGTTATATATGCATGGATTAAGGATAAGCTTTGTAAAAGCTCCCCCTTAACTCGTGCATAGTAAATACACATATAGATATTCAAAATAAGCTCATGAATAAACAACAAAACATATTTGCATATATAATCTTATAAAGGCTCCCCCTTAACTCATGCATAGCAAATAAACATATAGATTTTCAATATAAGCTCATGAATAAACAACAAAACATATATGCATATATAAACTCTAAATTTCTCTCTCCCTTTTTGTCAACTCGTCAACAAAGGGGTAAACAAAATATAGTAAATGCATATGTGATATAAATTCATGATCAGGAGAGACGATAAGTTAACTCCCGCTGCATACATGCATTATACGGAGAAGATATGACTAAACTCTATCCCATATAAGCATAATATACAATGTATAAACGGAGATATTAAGCTCCCTCTACATACGTGTATCATATAAAGAAAAGAGGTCAATCTCTTCTTTATATTAATACACTCATCATAATCATATATATAAAGGAATGTTAAGCCCTCTTGCATACAGACAATACAAATCAACAAAATTTTAGAGAACAATTTAAATTTTGATTTTTAAAATCGATAGATACTGATAAAATTTTTTTGATACTACTTAAAATAAATATAGATACCTATTAGCAAAAATAATTTGAAAATAGCTATGAATAGATATGAGAACACTACCAAGTGAAAAATAAAAGAACTAATTTAAAAGAAGTTTTGAAAACTAGTTCGAGGTATTTCAAACATGGAATCAATCATATACATCTCATGAAACATGCTAATTACAAAAAAAATCAACAATAAAAAACTTTATAGCACATGTAAGCTCATGAACACAAAATCATGAGTAAATATAAAGGTAAGTGTACTAAATTCATGTGAATAACACATTTAAGGAGATAAAATAAAACTAATATGAATTTCGTTGTTTTTATAACTATGACATATTCAAAAAGAAAAAAGAAAAATGATTTGTAAAGACAAGAAAACACAAATCAGGAAAACTTCTTTTTCACCAACATATATCATGATTAGTGAAAGCAAAATTCTCAAATCATCAAACATATCTATCAACAAGATATTCAAAAAAAACATGAGACAAAAATAAAATGAATTTCAAGGTATATGTAAGTTTCATCAAAATTAGAGCATATATTTATATCAAAACATAAATTGAGTACACATAGGGTCTATGACATAAAAATCAAGTTACTCAAGAATACTATATTTATATCTCATAGTGATTGCATCTAAATTTTGCATTATTATCATCACATTTGCACATTTAGCCTTGTTATCCTTTATTTAATTTTGCTATTTAACTCTCTTTTTGTTTATGGTGAGTAGTTATTTAAAAAGAATGATAAGAGTAGAAGAAGCTTCTTTTTCATCCATTTATCCACTTATCTTATCTAAATTTGAATTTCAAGTTAATGCTAATTTGAAATAAAGATAAAGAGAATGATAGAAGAAGATAATCCCAATCCTAATTGGAGATAAAGGAGAAATTCAATTCAAAATCAGATTGCTTGATCTCTAAGTCAAAGATAAAGGGGGAGAATTTAAATTCAATCTCGGATTTTTAGATAGATTTTTTTCCTAAGTTATCTAGGAAAGTAGATTGTTTTAAATTCTAGAGTTCAATGAAAATTCTAAGGATATATCATCAAATGGACAGACCAGATGAGGCCACGTACCAAAACAGAGTCCCAGCCTCCACTATATTGCCGCGAAAATGCGAAAAAAACCGCGTTTCCATGGCATTATTCTGGCAATTGGCTTGGCGGTTTGGTTTGAGAGTTTGACTAGGATTTTACTTCCTATTTTCCCTTATAAATAGCACCCCAGAGGCAGCAGAGGAGGATATCTCAGAGCTAGTCTAGAGATCAAACTTAGAATTTTTCTTTAGCTTTCTTCTCCAAATTACTTTTTGTAATTCTTAGGATTAGTTCTAGTTCAAATTTTGTAAAGAGAAGAAGAAGTTCTTATAATTGACGTTGGCAGCTTCAATAAAGATTCTCCTATTATTTTACTCATTTTTATTACTTGCTTTCTTTAAATGCTTTCTTAATTTAGTTTAGATCATGCCTAACTAATAATTTTCATGGTTTACTGGACTCTTCCACCACTACTTCTAATTCTAACTTAGAATAAACTGAATGAGTCTTATGCATGCATAAATCCTCGAAATAGCTAATATTGTTGAAGATTCATGACGATAGTTAAATCTATTATTCGGTAATACTTTCCAGAGATTTTTTATTCTATATTTAGATAGCCTTGATAGTTTAATGTTGGTTATTCTTCCTATTCTATGCTTGAAAAACTTTGATAGTTTAATATTAGGTCTTGGTTAGTGATTATTTCAAATTGGGTTTCTCCATCTTATGTATCTTACTTGAATTAAATGCAACTCTAAAGTATAGTTTTTATGATTCAAAGTAAAATTAATCTAGCATAGGTTAGTAAGTTAGTTGTGATAGATTATTAGTAATCCATTTTTCTTCGTTCTAAAATTAAGACCCTGATCCAACTCTATTTTATTCTTTTTATCTCTTTAATTCAATTTAGATTTCTAATTTTTTATTTTTGACAAAGAAGAACACTTTACCTATTTAGTAAAACATGCCGAAAAGCTTTTATCACATTTCTCCCTAAGGATTCGACCCACTTAGCCCTTACTACAACAAATATATTGCAAAAGATAGAGACACGCCTTCATCCAGATAACATTCTTCTAACTCTTAACTTTGTCTCTATGTTTTTGGTAATCAAATTTTTGTGTCGCTGCCGGGGAGGGAACAATATTGTTTTAATTACTAACTGGTTAATTTTTCTTCTCTATTTTTGTGTGCAGGGATAGATTACAAAAATTTGGGAACTGTAGAACATCAGAAGAAGCATTGTGACTCTGCACAAGAAAGCAAAGCAAGAAACTGCACATGTTAGTCGTTCAAACGCGGCAATAACCGCATTTCTATGACTTTGTGGGTAATTTAGTCACCCTGCTTTTTTGTAGGGTGATTGACATGAACAAGTAAGTCTTCTATAGCTTATAATTTTTACTTTAACCTAATCTGTACACTATTTTTAAATTCAACAGTAACTCATACTTTTAATTGTTTAAAATACGGTTAAATGCTGCATCCTAGGGCATTCATTTAATTCTGTTTCAATTTAAATTACTATTGAAGAGTGCTGGAGATATGGTACGTTTGCATTGCATCTAGATTAGGAACCACTTTTGGGTGATTTACAATTGCTTTTAGCGCTAATTATCTATTTACTTGCACACTTGCAGTAATACATCTTAAGGGCAAATCCCATAACAAGATAAGATGGGGAAGTCTTGACCGTCTTTTAGCCCACAAACCATCTCCTCACTCATTAACCTTATCTAAATTAAAATCTGATAAACGTTGGCCCTAGGGACGTCTCAGACTCAATAGGTGATTGACCAAAGGGGAAAGTTGTTAGAATTTAACTCTTACTAAATCGGTATCTAATGTAGATTAAGAGATGAAACATTGAAGGTTTGTGGTTTGGTTTAATTAAGCCCGTCCTAGATGGATACCTCCCACCAATCTTGCCACCTATCAGGCTGATTATGTGGTCAGATTCTACAATATGCCCCCATGGATAGTTTAACCAGTTAGGAGTCGTCTAGGTCTAAGCTTTATCCTAACATAAGCTGATTTTTTTTCCTTTTCTTTTCTTTTGGTTGTTTGTTTTGACTTTCCTTATGTGATATGGATTATAATTATAATCTCTTAAATGCATATAATAATTCATATTTTACTCTGACCTTTTTTGACTCGGATTATACCAACCTGTCATGGTATAAGTTTAATCAACCAAACTCTAACCAACTAATTATGCTGGATTGGTCTTAGCTGAATCAATATATGCCCCAACCCTGATATTACAAACAAAATTGGAATAATCACTATCTTTACTCTTCACCGAGTCAATGGGGATACAACGCCCTCGAGACAAATTGTCAACCATCTTTCCAACAATCATCTTCATATAAAATTTTTCACGAACAACCAATAGAAGAACAAATTATAGAAGAGCTCGAGCAACGAATTAAAAATCTAGAAGACGCACGAGCAAGAAGAACATACCAAACTCAAGATCCTTACTCTAGTTTCCAAGCCCTATCGTAACAAGAAGAACATATCGACTTAGAAAAGAGTATGGAGTCCATGATTCAATTCCAAAGTGATCCATTTGATATGATAGAAGTAAGACTTAGCCGATTGAAAAATATGGATAAGAATTAGGAAACTCTCCCTATCCAATCTTTGACTATTCCCGACACTTCTAGCTATATTGATGAAAGACAAGAATCATGATATCTTGAATACTTTGACCAAGATTCATTTTCACCACAAAACTTTGAACTTGACCAATACCAACCCATTGACAAATTGGCAAGTTTTCATTTAAATGAAATTGAACTTGAAGATGAATGTGTCACCGATTCCCAAAGTTATGATTCAGATTCACTTTTTGAATCTATGTTGACTCTGGTATCTATACTCGATTTACATTCAATTCCCGAGCCAACACTGATTCCTATCCCTATAGATTTTGAGCATGAATCACTTATTTTGGATAATTACATTCCATGAACGTCAAGTCTTTGATTTGGACCAAACTGTTGAACCGAATCCGACTCTTGAACTTAAACTTGATTTTTCTAAGTTAGTATTGATTCCTGAACCCATAACTCTTGAGCCCAAATCAACCATTCCTTCAACTTTTCATTGCTGGATGATTGGTCGCTAATGTTGCATATTTAGTATCATAATTCCATACTTATTTTAGAATAAAAGCTTGCATTGTCCTAATTAACTGCTAAATTTATTTGCAGGCCCAATCCTTAAGGAGATGAAGAGAAATGAGCCCAAAAGCCCACCAGAATTCTGAATTAAATCAGAATTAATTCGAGCTCACTAAATCAGGGCAAAATCAAGAGGTTGAAAACCGGTTGAGAAGAATCCTCTCAGAATCGATCGGTTAAAGCCAAGAATCCAAGGCCGTTTCGTCACACTCCAGAACTCAAATTGAAAATCCAACAAAGGATAAAGTCAGAAGGAAACACCAGAACGACCCACCAATAGGGTGTGGCCATCTGGCCACACCCTGGTCACGGAAACGCGGCAAAAGCCGCGGATCCGCGGGTTTGTTGGGGAGTTAGGGGGAGCGTTTGCTCTCCCGATCTCCCCGGGATCCTGATGGTTAGGGTTTTGCCTATAAAAGGCCAGTATGTTCGCTGAATATGGGACGACCATGCAGAGATAGGATTTAGCTAAGTTTTCCATTTCTTAGTTTAGGTTTTTCTTTTCTTTTTATGTAACTTGTATGTAAGCTTAGGATAGATGATGATTCATGTAAGTAAGAGAGAGAGAGGAATATGTTGAGAGTGACACCGATGTACCTTCCTCCTTTCTTCCATCGTTTCAAGCAATAAAAGGTAACATTTTTATGTTCTTCTTTACTTTCATTTTCTATTGTTTTCGTCTTCCTCTTCTACTTTACCTCGTTTGTTTTTGTTGAGTTTACAAGTGAATTCCAAAGCACAAGTATAACGATGTTATGTGAGTGCCAACGATAGTTCATGAAGACGTTCTCCTCCTCAAGACGTATCACTTCATGCTTGTGCGAGACTTGATGATATAATGCGAACGGGGACTGAGCTCGGGCTTATGATCTATGCGTTGAACGCCTCCTAAACAAAGGTAGAACATGCAAAGGTTTTCAGGTAAGTCATCAATCAATCTAGGTAAGTATTTCTTTCTCTTCTTTCTTTTCTTTTAATTCTGTAAATTAAATCACCAACACCACTCCTTTTCACTTCCTTGTAAATAATCATTTGTACATAGTCGCTTTCGCCGTTTTCTGATTTTTTTCACCTTCTTCATCTCTCATTTTCTTCTAACGTTAACATAATTCTTTTCCATTTTTTTAACTTAAAAACAGAGAAGAACTCTCGTTTGGTTTTCATAAAGATTTCAATACAAAAATGTAAACGCATCTATCGCAAAACCCTCCTTGTGGATCACGACCCGCATAGCCACTTGCTATAGCGGTACGAATTGAGCACTTGCACATCTTCATTCTAAATTTGAAATTCTTTATTTTTATGTGCAGGTTTAGCTTCAATCAAATTTTGGCACCGTTGCCGGGGAGGGTAACGTTGTTTTTATTGAAATCTGATTTTTCTTGAAAATTTTTTAGAACTAAAACGAACTTTCTTCTCTGTTGCAGGTTAAAGGGCAAGCAAAGCAGGAAATTAAAGTTGCAGTAACATATTAGTGGCCTTTGATCTCTGCTCTAGAAAGCAGAGACCAAGTGCCCTCTGCTTTGCCGCGGATCCGCGGCCAACGCCGCGAAAACGCGGCAAAAAGGAGTGGACTACTAACTGTCTTTTTGCAGGGCTGCTTGCTTTGCAAATTCTAGTTTTCTGCAACTTTACTTTTTTTATATTCCATCACATAAGCCTGCTAATAATCAACAGTAAAACGTTTGTTGAAAAGCTAAAAAAATTGATTAGACGTTTGCATTTTTAGGCACGTGTCTTTTAAATTCATTTATTTTTACTGTTGAAGAGTGCTGGAGCAAGGTACGTTCGTATTGCATCTAGAATAGGACTCATCTCTTGGTTGATTTTTATCGCTTTGAGTGAATCTTATTTACATATCTTGTACACTTGCACAAATTGATTTTAAGGGCACCAACCCATAACAAGATAAGGTGGGGATTTAATCACCCTTCCTTAGCCCAAAAATCAGATTCCAAGCACTCACTAACCCAAGCCTAACTAAAAATGAGTAGACGTTGGCCCTAGGGACATCTCGGACTCAATTAGGAGATTATCCTAAGGGGGAAAGGTGTTGGAACTTGACTCCTGCCAAATCAGTGTCTAGGAAAGGGATTGAGGGCCGAAAGCCCGAAGGTTGGTGGTTATTTAATTAAGGAACGTCTTTGATGGAAAACCTCCCACCAACCTTACCCTGACCTGGCTGATTAGCTTGTGGTCAAAGTCTGCATTAGACCTCCCGTGGACAGTCTAATCAGTTAGGAGTCGTCTAGGTCATAGGTCTACCCTAACTTAGTTTAGAATTTTTCCTTTTTGTTCCCTTATTTGTTTGTTTTTTCTTTCTTTTTGTTTGTATTCCATTGTGTGATATGGCTTATAATAATAATTTTTCAATTTCAATAATAATCCATATTACACACCGACTTCATTTTCGGATATTACCAACCCGGCATATCATAACTTTGACCAACCTAGTGTGCCGGATTGGTCTTATCCGAATCAATATAACCCATACCCCCAATCTAATGACTATATTTTCCACAATGATTTCAACTCTTCACAGAGTCAGTGGGGATTCACCTCCCCCGAGCATAATTTTCAACCAACTTGTCCTCCTCCACCTAGTCCACAATATTTTCAAGATTCATACTCAGATCCACCAGTCCAAAATAGAAAACCATCAATTTTGGAAATGAGTATGCGTGAGTCCAAACAAAAATCTCAAAATCTAATGGACTCACAATTTCACTACCACTTCCAAGACAATTCTTCATCTTTTCATCACAACAATGAACCTATCAACTATGAAAAGATGCTTGAAGCCATGACTCAGGCTCAAAACGCCCATAATCGTGACATAGATATGATGGTCCAATCTCTACGTTCCCACCGTTTGCCCATTTCTGATGTCACTAACCACTCTGTTAGAGCCGACGAGTCAGGTTATTTTGGAAATCAAGGTTCCATTTCAGAACAATCATTTGAACTTGCCCAAACTCCAAATTTTGACAGTTTGGCAAGTTATCATTTTCCTGAAATTGAACTTGAAAATGAATATGATCATGAACCTCAACTTAGTGATTCAGTTTTACTTCCTGATTCAATAATGACTCCGGTGTCCTCACCTGATTTCGATCTTCTTCCCGAGTCAACATTGGATCCTGTGCCAATTTATTATGAAATTGAATCACCCATTTTTGATGATCATATTGAACTTGACCAATTTTACACTCTTGAAAGTCCCATTGATAAATTGGCAAGTTCTCCATTTTTTGATATTGAACTCAATGAGATATGCGACCTAGATTCTCAAATCTGTGATTCAGTTCAACTTTCTGAATCAATATTGACTCCTGCTTTGTTACCAAACTTGAGTAATATTTTAGAGTCAGCTTTGATTCCTCCACCGATCATTCTTGAACTTGAATCACCCATATTAGGTCACATTCCATTGTTGAAAAATACATGTGGACTTGAGTTTCAACTTCTTGACTTGGACCCACTTCCTGAACCTATTTCGACTCCTGAATCTTTACTTGACTTAAGTCACCTTCCTGAGTCGGTGTTAGTTCCCGTACTTCCTGAGTCCAAGTCAAACATTCTATCATTTCACACTCATTTCTGGGACGAGGTGGTTGACAAATTTGACTCCGAAATTTGTTATGGAATTTGAAAATTAGATGGGGTTAAATACTTAATAAAGATCCTTCATGGATACACAACTCTAATGGGTTATATTAAGAAATTTCTGGTGGGTTCCTCCGAACCCAACAAAAAGTTGATTGGGCCGCATTTCGTGGACCAATCAGACCACCACCGGAACCACCACCTTAAGGTAACATTTTCCTTCCCTTTCTTCTTTTTCATGCATCTATGCATTAATTCATACATTGAGGACAATGCATGAGATAGGTGTGGGGGAGGGTTCTAACATAACTTCAGAAAAAAAAAAATTTTTTGATTGACATTTTTCTTTACTTTTAAAAACTTTTTGAAAATAGAAACAATATTTTGACATATTTTTTGTAAGAAATTAAGTCAATTTTAAGGAATAGGAAAATCCAATTTAGGATTTCTTATACTGGGTCAAAATAAGATTATTTGTTTGATTTTTAGGGTTAGGAAGATAATTTGTCAAAGTAATTTAGTCTTGATCTTTGCCTTGATGAAATATGCACACAAAATACACTTACACACTTAGGGTTTAAAAACAGAGACTCTTATGCCTTATAAAAAGAAATATAAAAAAAAAAGAAAAAAATAATAAGTCTAATTATTGATTAGCTAGATGCTTTGGCCTAAGCAAGCCTTAGTATTTATGCAAAAGATAATTAGATAAGTTTTAAAAAAAAAGATGTATCCTCTGATTAAGCTGGGTATTTATGCCTCATGAAGCATAAGTGTTCACGCCTAAAAGGGGTGCATCGTATAAAAAAAAAAGTATCCTCTGATTAAGCTGGGTATTTATGCCTCATGAGGCATAAGTATTCACGTCTAAAAGGGGTACATCGTATAAATAAAAAACCTTGGTTTCGTGGCCTTATCTGCTCTAGTGTTTAAGTCCTTACGGGTGTTTTCTCACCTTGTGCCCTAAAACAGTCCGGTTTGGGTGTCACCGACTGAATGCTCGCTACATGGGCAGATTAGAAAGCCTAATGAAATTGAGGAATAAATCTCACCAAAAATAAATAAATCTCACCAAAAATACATGGGCATGGGAGTTAATGTTGAAGAACCCTTAGTAAACTTCACAGTCATGATGGTGCATACGACTTAGGGTAAAGTAATAGACTATATGAAAAGTACAATTTGACTTCTTACCTTGATTGATAACAAATTTTTGAATAGAGACTAAGTTTAGGAATGAAAAATTCAGTTTTCCTATAACTTATGGATTGCTTAAATCTTACAATTATATTTTAAATATTTTTCTCTTTCAAAATGTTTTTCGAAAATACTAACTCTTTATTTCCCTTTCTTTATGGATTTTGTGGTGTAATCCGCTGAAAACCCTCACGAGACAAAACTCGTCCTCTAGGGGAAACCTAGAGGTTTAACGGCTTGTTGCACATGCTCAGTGCAATCGCGTGACCTACGAAAGTGGTCTAATAATCCTTAGTATAGTTTAGTTATTTTGCTCGAGGAGGAGCAAAAGATAGGTATGGGGGTGTGATTGGTCGCTAATGTTGAATATTTAGTATCATATTTCCATACTTATTTTAGAATAAAAGCCTGCATTGTCCTAATTAAATGCTAAATTTATTTGCAGGCCCAATCCTCAAGGAGATGAAGAGAAATGAGCCCAAAAGCCCACCAGAATTCTGAATTAAATTAGAATTAATTCGAGCTCACTAAATCGGGGCAAAATCAAGAGGTTGAAAACCGGTTGAGAAGAATCCTCTCAGAATCGATCGGTTAAAGCCAAGAATCCAAGGCCATTTCGTCACACTCCAGGACTCAAACTGAAAATCCAACAAAGGATAAAGTCAGAAGGAAACACCAGAACGACCCACCAACAGGGTGTGGCCATCTGGCCACACCCTGGCCGCGGAAACGCGGCAAAAGCCGCGGATCCGCGGCTTTGTTGGGGAGTTAGGGGGAGCATTTGCTCCCCCGATCTCCCCGGGATCCTGATGGTTAGGGTTTTGCCTATAAAAAGCCAGTATGTTCACTGAAAATGGGACGACCATGCAGAGATAGGATTTAGCCAAGTTTTCCATTTCTTAGTTTAGGTTTTTCTTTTCTTTTTATGTAACTTGTATGTAAGCTTAGGTTTAATGATGATTCATGTAAGTAAGAGAGAGAGGAATATATTGAGAGTGACACCGATGTACCCTCCTCCTTTCTTCCATCGTTTCAAGCAATAAAATGTAACATTTTTATGTTCTTCTTTACTTTCATTTTCTTTTGTTTTCGTCTTCCTCTTCTACTTTACCTTGTTTGTTTTTGTTGAGTTTACAAGTGAATTCCAAAGCACAAGTATAACGATGTTATGTGAGTGCCAACGATAGTTCATGAAGACGTTCTCCTCCTCAAGACGTATCACTTCATGATTGTGCGAGACTTGATGATATAATGCGAACGGGGACTGAGCTCGGGCTTATGATCTATGCGTTGAACACCTCCTAAACAAAGGTAGAACATGCAAAGGTTTTCAAGTCATCAATCAATCTAGGTAAGTATTTCTTCCTCTTCTTTCTTTTCTTTCATTTCTGTAAATTAAATCACCAACACCACTCCTTTTCACTTCCTTGTAAATAATCATTTGTACAGTCGCTTTCACCGTTTTCTGATTTTTTTTCACCTTCTTCATCTCTCATTTTCTTCTAACGTTAACATAATTCTTTTCCAGTTTTTTTAACTTAAAAACAGAGAAGAACTCTCGTTTGATTTTCATAAAGATTTTAATACAAAAACGTAAACGCTTCTATCGCAAAACCCTCCTTGTGGATCACGACCCGCATAGCCACTTGCTATGGCGGTACGAATTGAGCACTTGCACATCTTCATTCTAAATCTGAAATTCTTTATTTTTATGTGCAGGTTTAGCTTCAATCACTGGACTTAGGTGTAGACAATTATGACTCTGAGATGATATTCCAAGATTGGTCAAATAACAGAGATGATATTCATGTTGGGATTTTCCATGCTCCTAGTCATAACGGGGATAATAAAACTATAAATAAGAAAGAGGTCATCAAAGATGGGTTTCTTAAACTCCATGCTATTTAAACTGGGTAGCAATGTCTGGCCTGATAGACAGAGAAAAAAGAGAGTAAAAAGTAAAAGTTAAGGTTAAGAGATTTCTCTGTTTCCTCATAATTAATCCGCTATAGTAAGAACGAAACGGGATGATTCGTAGGAAGAGATCCGATGCAAGCTTTTCAATGCGTTCTCTCTGTGTAAAACTTGACAAAAAAGATGATGGTAATAAAAGAGTTGATTTAAATAGAAAGAGGGATCATAGCCCACTAATCATCTACCACAATCAAGCACTAGTCTATTAAGAATAAATATCATATTGAACCAATAATGATTAACCCTAGAGTCTTGCTTCAAACTTAAGGAAGAAAAGTAAGATAGAAAATAAACCCTAATTAAAGTACACTAAATAAAATTAAATATTAGTTTATCAAAATATCAAAGTATAGCATAAGAAAAGTTATTTTAGACTTAATATGAAGCTTTCAAAGTATCGAAGTAAACTAGGAATAACCATTAAATAGTATACTCTAAAGCTAGTTTAACTTTATTTATCACTAATCATCAAGAACTATTAACTGGTCCTAGGATTTCAAATAGGCATAGAGTTTAATCAATTTATCTTATAGAACTAGGTTTTAGTTGGTAGAGAGATTACCATATTCATGGTGGAATTAAGCATGGTATTTAAAAATTGCATAAAATAAATTAAACTATTGAAGAACACAAATAAAAATAGCAAAAAGAGATATGAAAGAAAATAAGAATCTTTATTGAATTTATCACCAATCCAGTACAAAAGCCTTTGATCGATCGCTAATATTGCACATTCATTTTCATATTCTCATACGTATTATAGAATAAACTTTGCTTTTTTCTAATTATTGTTTAATTTATTTGCAGGCCCATTACTAAAGGAGAGGGAAGAGAAACGAGACCAAAAGCCCATCAAATTCTGATCTAAATCAGAATTAATTCGAAGTTATTAAATAATGGTAGATCAGGTTGGTTCAGATCTGTTGAAAATTAGTTAAAAATATATCTCTTATATCTCTTCAAATCAATCGGTTAAAACCAACGATTAAAGGCCGTTTCATCAAATCCAGGAGCTGAAACGAGAATTCAGAACCGGATAAAATAATCTCTTGAAACCAGGGACCCCCACCATTTGCGTGTGGCCACCTGGCCACACCCAGGCTGCGAAAACGTGACCAAAGCCGCGTTTTCGTGGCTTTGTTGCAACAGTTGGGGGAGCGATTGCTCCCCCTTTCTTCGTACGCCCCTCACTATTGGGTTTTGCCTATAAATACTTGATTTTCAGAGCGTACAGGGGACGACCAAGCAGATAGTAGAATTTAGGCTAATTTGTAGTTTGTAACTTAGGTTTTTTATTTTTTTTCATGTAATTTTTATTTTTTTTATGTAACTGAGAGGAGAGGATACTTACATGGAGGAATGAGAGCAAGCTTATACTGAAGGTAACACCGGTGTAAGTGATCTTTTCTTTCATTGTTATTTGAATCGAATCTAAGTTTCTTTTTCTTCTTTACTCTTATTTTAATTTAGTTCCCTCTTCTGTGTTTGTGGATCCAAATGAAACTGATAGCCTCAAAGTTGCCTTGCCTTTGCAAGTACCGTTGATGGCTTATAGTGATGGATACCCATTTCTATGGTAGTGTAGCTTGCCTCTTCAATTCATAGTGTAATACGGGAATGGGAAAGATCCTATTTGTCATACTTCGCTCACCTTCAAGTAAAGGTACATCATCGATACGGGTCAAAGGTAAGCAGGCGCCGAAGAGGTAAGTAACTTTTTTAGGTTTTATTTTTCTTTTCTTTTAATTTTAGTATAAATTACCAACATCACAATCTTTCAAATCTCTTTCACTCTTTTTCAATTTCTTTGTACATATCCATTTCTAGTTTTCTATCTTCCCAATCTACCACATCTTCCTAACTTCATTGTAATTTATTTTCCTTTTCTTTTTTAAAGAACTAAAAGAAGAATTTTAACTATTAATTGTAGCATAAAAGAGAACTTGCTTAAAAAGCTTCCATCGCTAGTCTCTCTTTGTGGATCACGACCCACCTAGCCACTTGCTATCATGGTAGAATTGAGCACTTGCACAACTCTATTTTGTGTTTCTGAAATTCTATATTTTTGTGCAGGTGAAAACTTCAATCAAATTTTGGCATCACTACTGGGGAGGGACGGTAAGTTATTCTCTTTTTAAGTTTACACTTTTGGTTAATCTTTTTCTTTATTCTTGATGTACAGATTTAACAACAAGAAATTTTTGTTGCAATGGACATATAAGTGGCCCTGGACTCTGCTCAAGAAAGCAGAGCCCAAAAGCCCTCAGATTTGCTACATTCCTGTGGCAATCTGAGTGAACTACTAACCTGTATTTTCTACAGGTTGGCTGAATTGCATAGTTTAATATCTGCAATATTTATTTCCTTGTTTGACTCACTGTATATACATTTCTAATAAAACAGTAAAAAAATGATTGTAAATGTTAAAAATGATCTAGACTTTGTGTTCGGAAGGATTAATTGTATTGAGAAAGGGTTTAGAGTAAACCGTTGATGTCCGTGTACCGATGATCAAAAACTCCGAATATATATGTAGGTTTACTTTACTCCTTCCGAATCACTGTTCTAGCATAAGCTAGGACGGGTTGTATCCACAGGGAGGGTTAGCAATAGAAGCATTCAAGGTTTTTATTTTGAAATTTTTGTGAAGAAAAATGAAGGTTCTTCTTTGTTTAAGAAATGAAAACAAAGCGATGTAGAAAGTGAGTGGAAAATCTTTGTCGGTTTTGTAGAGGAAAGGAAGAAATGAAAATAAAGATGGAAGAAAAACGGAGATATTTGAAAAGAGAAAGTTTTTAGAAGAGGGTTTTTTAAGTATGATAGAAAGAAAAGCCATAACTAACTAACATTCTAATTTACTAACTTACTACTCTCATTGGGTGATGCGTGCCTCATATTAATTCATCAGCAATGGTATGTCTTGCTTTGCCAAGTCCTTATATTGTCCCATGTCGAGGATGTTTCTCATCTAAGCTAGGCTAGTTGCCTCCTTGAATCATTGGCTCCCTAAATAGATTTTCAATAATGGAACAAGGATAGTCACTCTCAAGGATGCTAAGAAAACATACAAGATTCATTAGTCCATCAAAGCTATAATCAAGCGAGCATGAAATAAGAAACTTGTAATATAGTCATTAGCATAGTGAAGTGCTCCATCTTCATGTTCCATCAAGGCACTTGTTCTAAAGACAAGGCTCTAAGTGAGGCTCACATGAATCATATGGAGGGGGAACATAGCATTTGTAAAGAATAAAAAGTAACTCATCTTCATTAGAGATAAGATAGACTTGTAATTTGCAAGACTAAAAAGAATAAAGCATCCAATGATTCATATAAGTTAGCAATCACCCAAGAGTTAGTAGTTAGTAAAATTAAAAGTTAGTTAGTCATGTTAATGAATTAGCTAGACATGGGAATAAAGAACAAGCAACAATTCATTGTAGAAATTAAATATAAGAAAGTAAAAGCTTAAAGAAAATAATGCACTAGAACAAGAAAAGATTGGAAGATTGAAAACTTGATCCTTGTATTGCGTTGTCACCTTCTCCAATTACAAAGATTGCTCACTCTCACTTTTCTGGATTCTAGAAGGAGAAAAGGAATATTACATAAGAGACTAAAGAAAACCTAGAGAAACCCTAACAATTTCTCTAAAAATAATGATTTTTCTCCTCCCTGATTTCAGAGGCCCTAGGGGTCTATTTATAGCCTTCAGGAGAATAGGCCATCCCACCTCAGCCTCCGGATCAAACGCTGAATTAACGGTCAGAGGATTGTCGCGGTTCCACGGCAAGTGCCGCGTTTTCGCGGCCGTATCTTGGCAACTGTGCTAGCGGATTTTTGTGCCTTTTTGTTCTATCTCGTATCCCCAGCTGGATCTTCTAGAAAGTGAGAATATACTTTGGATCTGTTCAGACCTGGGCTTTCTTCTTGTGGGCTTCTAAATAACTCTTTAATTCCTCAAAAATCATAATTGTTGGGCCTTCTTCTCCATTAAACATTGGACCTGAAAAAGGAGAGAAAAAAGCAATAAAAATTCAATATTTATTCAGATAAAGCATAGCATGGTGGTAGAAAATGATGCATAAATGAACTCCAATCACACCCTCATACCTAGCTTTTGCTCGTCCCTGAGCAAAATAAGCAAAGAGAAAAATCCTAACTAAATTATTATACCACTTTCGTAGGTAACACGATTGCACTGAGCACGTGCAACAAGCCGTTAAACCTTTAGGTTACACTAGAGGAGGAGTGTTGTCTCCTGAGGATTTTCAGTGGATTGCACCCACAAAATCCCAAAGAAAAAGAAAATGTTAGTGAAAAAGAAAAGAGAAATATTTTATTATGATCCATTTTCTTCAAGAATTTCGGTGATCTATCAGTTTCGGGTTACTTTAAACTTTTCCTTCCTTTTAGAAGTTTCCATTCGAAATCTTGTTTTCAACTTAGGTTAAGTTTTCAAGAATAGAGAGAAAACTGGACTTTGTATCAAGCCTAACATATATACATATGTATGAGGAGTTTTTCTTAGACTTTAGTTCATTTGTTCACATATATATAATAAATATTTTTTATATTATTTTTATTATATATATAAATATATATTTTCTTTATATATATATATATATTTACATTCTCTTAGCTTCATTAGGCTTTCTAATTTACCTATGTAGCGAGCCTTTTACCGATGACTCCCAGACTAGATGGTCTTAGGGCACCAGATGAAGATACATCCCTACGGTTCAAGGTCTCGAGTAAACTAGGACACGAATGCTAAGGACTCAACCACCTTTAGGCGTGACTGGTCATGCTTCTTAAGGCACAACCAACCAGCTTAATTAGTGATCAAGTTTTATTTATGAATTTTTTTTAAATTTTTTTATATATTTATGTAAACAAAGTCACTAAATCCTTGATTAATCCCTCAACATGCAAATGTATATAGTGCTTAGGAAAAAAATATTCAAAATCTAGCTATCTTTTCTATTCTTTTCTTTCTTAACCTAAAGATCCAACAAAACTTCTTATTTCGACTTATATTAAGAAATCTTAGCTTAGAATTTCCTTAATACCTAAGATCAAGTTAATTCTTTTAAAAAAATGGATCAAATTTTTTTCTTATTTTTTATATATATATAAGAAAAGAGAAACCTAGAAATCTAAAAGAAAAATCAAAATTTTTTTCTTTTTTTATATATGAGAAAAGAGAAACCTAGAAACCTAGAAGAAAAAGTCTAGAAAAATCGTATATTAGTATCTACCCCCCAAACCTATCCCATGCATTATCCTCAATGTCAAGAAAATATACGCATGAAATAGGCAAAGAAAAGGTGTCACCCCCGCCTCGGCTTGGACCAGCGGTGGTGCTAGGTCCGGCCGACTGTGATCGCCACAGACCCTGCTCAATGCGGTCTAAGCGAGATGTCTGCTCTTCAACCTGTTTACGTAGTCTAATCTGCCCCCGAAATATCTTCTTCATGTCTCGCCAAATGGTAGACATGAAGGCGCGTAAATCAGCTGGGGGTTCCTGTTGCCAAAAGGCCGGCTCATCCTCCTCCTCTAAAAGTTCCTCCGAAGAGGACTCCAAAGGGACATCTTCGGACTGGAAACTAGGAGTCCAGATCGCATGAAGACAACTATTGTAAGCGCTAGTCGCCCCCTCTTGCGCAACGAACACCCTATCATATGAGTCAAAAACTGTATCTGGTAAGAAAGTCCTACATAGACGAGTGATCAAAACTGGGTGCGAGTACTTTGCACCATGTGTGCGGGAGGAGTTGGTGATGATACTATGAAAGATGATCTTGTTAATAGAGATAGTGTGCTACCGATTCATCAGGTCATGTATAATCTGCAGCACCAGCCTGTTAAAGGAGGTCGTGTGGTCAAGCCCTAAAATGTTGCATTGAATCCAGCGACCAACGCAATGTACATTTCTAAATGTAGTACTGGCTTTGAACCCCCTGTCTTGTTCCGTACAGCGAGCCCTCATGACAGTCATGTAATCGATTAAAGGTAGGGGGTCGCAATGATGTGGGTCGCAAGGGATATGTGTGAGTTCCTCTAGCAGTGGAAGCGTGATAATAATATCCCTAGTGGGCATGTGCACCAAGATCTGGTAGGTGTCAAAATTGATAGATTTTGGATCTATAGAATTGTAGAAAAGTTTGACGAGCTCAGACAATAGTAAGACTCGTGATCTGAGTTATCATAAACTAATCTATACCAATCCCATGCACGAATACAATCTAAAAATATATGACCATAACCGTTAACATCGCTAAGAATTCTAGCAAAATCTTTTTCAGCAAAAATAGACACTGCCATGATGAATAATATGAAGCAACGGGAAGGGATACGCAAACCTCCCCCGGACTACGTGGGGGGAAAACTTAAACGAGATTGCAGAGAGCAATCAGTGATGGTAGCAGATGTGTAGATGGTAGATCGGGGGGCTTCAGACGGTCGCGTTTGCAGAGAAATTTGGCGGCGGCCCAGGTTCTTCCAGATGGCTGCGGAGGCACGACAGATGCCATGGAAACGCGACATTATAGAGGAGAGACGGGCTCAGAAAAATTTGGGTGGCGGCGTTGGCTGAGTGTGTTTCAGATCTGAGATTGAAACTAGGGTAATAAAGAGAACACGGGAAGGGGGATATTTATAAGGAGCTGAGAAGGACGGAATCCCCAAATTTCCCAAGTGGAAACTAGGAATTTACAACCCTAGATTATTTAAAAAGGAAAGGGAGTGTATGAAGAGATAAAAAACCTTGGTGCTATTTAGCACCTAAGTCCCCTTTTTTTATTTACAAAGAAGGTCCCAACATGATATACAGGAGACACCGGGAAAAGTGTAAAATTACGTGGTCACATATAGACTGGGTCACAAAGACCCAGTTCAATAATATTGTGTGACTCAGACTCAGTGGTGAAAAATGGCTTTAGGCGTTGACCATTGACTTTGAAAGTGTTGCCATCTTTGGGATCTAAAATTTCAATGGCACCATGAGGAGAGACGTTCTGGACGACGTATGGGCCTGACCACCTGGGTTTTAGTTTACCAGGAAAAAGGTGGAGTCTACTGTTGTACAATAGAACTTTTTGTCATGAGATAAAATTTTTCTATGAATTGATTTATCATGTTAAAGCTTAGCTCTGTGTTTAGATATCCGAGCGTTATCGTATGCATCATTTCGTAGCTCTTCTAACTCGGATATCTGCAGCTTTCTCAAATCACTGGCTTTGTCTAAGTCCAAATTCAGCTATTTTAGTGCCCACATAGCACGATGCTCTAACTCCACAGGCAAATGGCAGGGTTTTCCAAATACAACTCGATATGGAGACATACCGAGGACAGTCTTGCAGGCGGTCCGATATGCCCATAGGGCATCATGAGTTTGATGGACCAATCCTTACGATTTTATCCTACAGTTTTCTCTAATATCAGTTTAATTTGTCTGTTGGTGACCTCCACTTGCCCGTTCGTCTTAGGATGATAGGCCGTGGATAATTTATGAGAGATAAAGTACTTCCACATTAGGGCTTCAAAAGCCCAGTTGCAGAAATGACTCCCGTTGTCACTAATTATTGCACGGGGGGCTCCAAAGCGAGAAATGATGTTTTCACGTAAAAACTTGATGACAACTTGGTTGTCATTAGTCCTAGTCGGAATAGCTTTAGCCCACTTAGAAACGTAGTCTACGGCCACCAAAATGTATTGGTTGCCATAAGACAGACGGAAGGGTCCCATGAAATCGATGCCCCACAAATAAAAAATTTCTACCTCAAGGATCGGTGTAAGGGGCATCATGTCTCTATGTGTGATTCGACCCGTCATTTGACATCTGGCACAGAGCTTGCAGAAAGTATAAGCGTCCTTAAAGAGAGTGGGCCAATAGAACCCACTCTGAAGGACTTTCTCAGCAGTCTTTCGTGGACCAAAGTGTCCACCACAAGCTAGCTCGTGACAAAATGTTAATAAGCTATGATGTTCATCCTCAGAAAGACACCTTCTAATTATCTGGTCAGGACAATATTTGAATAAATACGGTTTATCCAAAAAGAAAAACCGTACTTGTTTCATAAAGCGATGCTTGTCCTGACTTGACCAATTTGAAGGTGTTTGCCCGGTTGTAAGGTAGTTTGCTATATCAGCATACCAGGGCTCTTTACACATCGTAAATATGTGTTCGTCAGGAAAATTTTCATTGATAGGTATAGTCTCAATTGGTGCATTTGGAATTCTCGAAAGGTGATCTGCCACCACATTTTCAACGCCCTTTTGGTCTTTAATTTCCAAATCAAACTCTTGCAAAAGAAGTATCCATCGAATCAGTCTGGCGTTTGCATCCTCCTTTTGCATTAAGTATCTCAGGGCGGAGTGATCAGTGAAAATCGTTGTCTTAGATCCTAGTAGGTATTGGAGAAATTTTTCCAACGCAAACACAACTGCTAAAAATCCCTTTTCAGTTGTTGTGTAATTTAGTTGGGCCTCGTTAAGCGTCCTACTAGTATAGTAAATCACGTGTTACCTGTTATCAGTACGTTGTCCGAGAACAGCGCCTATGGCATAATCAGAGGCATCACACATGATTTCAAAAGGTCTAGTCCAATCAGGTACTGAGATTATTGGCGCCGAGACAAGTCTGTGTTTAAGCTCCTCCCAAGCTTGTAGACACTCTTTATCAAAATTGAAGGGCACATCTTTTTCTAAGAGATTTGTTAAAGGTCTAGCAATTTTGCTAAACCCCTGAATAAATCTTCTATAGAAGCCAGCGTGCCCTAAAAATGATCTAATGTCTTTTAAGCATTTTGGATCAGGGAGTTTTGTTATAATTTCCACTTTCGATCTATCAACCTCAATTCCTTTGTTTAAAACTTCATGCCCTAGGACAATTCCTTGCTTGACCATAAAGTGACACTTCTCCCAATTGAGTGTCAAGTTTTTCTCCATGCATCAATGTAAAACTAACTTAAGATGGTGCAAGCATTGTTCAAAGGAATTACCATAAATAGAAAAATCATCCATGAAAATGTACAAAAAATTTTTCACCATGTCGTAAAAAAGACTAAGCATGCAACGTTGAAACATTGCAGGAGCATTTCATAGGCCGAAGGGCATTCTTCGATATGCAAATGTTCCAAAGGGATAGGTGAAGGTAATCTTGTCTTGATCCTCGGGAGCGATAGGGATTTGATTTTATCCTGAATATCCATCCAGGGTAGTATTCATGTCCAGCTAGTCTCTCGAGCATTTGATCTATGAACGGAAGGGGAGTGGTCTTTACACGTGGCAGCGTTTAATTTTTGGTAATCAATACAGACTCGAATCTTCGTTGGAAGATGAGTTTGTACTAATTTTTCTTATCGTTTTCTACCACGGTAAACCCAGCTTTCTTTGGCACAGCGTGGACTGGATTAACCCACTGGCTATCGGATATAGGATAGATGATCCTATTGTCTAATAGCTTCAAAATTTCAACTCTAACAGCCTCTTGCATGATCGGGTTTAGTCTACGTTGTGGGTCACATTTAGGTTTTGCATCTTCCGTCAAATGAATCCAGTGTTGCACAATGGATGGACTGATTCCCTTTATATCAGCCATGGTCCAACCAATGGCTTCTCGATTTTCCCTTAATACTACAAGAAGATCCTCTTCCTGTTATTCCGTAAGATGGGACGCAATTATCACGGGAAATGCTTCCTTCTCACCCAAGTACTGATACTTGAGATGACTAGGAAGAACCTTAAGCTCGGAAGAGGGCACTTGATCTATCAATGGTTGTTCCTTGTGTAAGGGAAGGATAGGGCGACATCTGTTGCCCACTCCACTGTAGATTCAATTATTTGATCAAGGTTGAGGTCATCAGACTCCAATTCAAATTCTCTATCAGACTCATATTCAATCTCTATTTCATATTCACTTGCTAATCCCTCGATTAAGTTCACTTCAAAAGACTCATTATCCAAATCTCGAGGTTGTTTTTCCAGGTGGAAAATATTTACCTCTTTTGTCATATCTCTAAAAGTTAGACGCATTGATCCATTCCTACAGTTGATGATTGCGTTTGCAGTGGCTAGGAAGGGTCGTCCTAGAATGACAGGTGTCTGAGCTTTGGGATTATGTACGGGTTGCGTCTCTAGAACAATGAAATCCACGGGGTAAATGAATTCCCCGACCCGAACGAGAACATCTGTAATCTCCCCCTTTGGAATCTTTACAGATCGATCAGCCAGTTGTAAAGTAACTCTGGTTGGACGGAGGTCGCCTAACCCGAGTTGCTGATGCACAGAGAAAGGAAGAAGATTGATGCTGGCTCCTAAATCAAGTAACGCCCTATTTATCGTGGTTTGTCCTATAATATAAGAAATGGTTGGACTCCCTGGGTATTTATATTTCACAGGAATTGGCCCAGTTAGCAACTTACTTATATTAGAAGTAAGGAAGACCTTCTTTGGGACATTTGTTTTCCTTTTCTTAGTGCGCATATCTTTTAAGAACTTGGCATATGAGGGGACTTGTTGTATGGCATCAAGAAGGGGTACATTGATCTGGACCTGATTAAATATTTCTCTAATTTTCTCCATTTGAGCATTAGTCTTTTGGTTTGCTAGCCTATTAGGGAATTGTACAATAGGCTTGTATGGTTGCTCATCTACTTTGTCTTTATTATTTGATTTGGAGGTTGAAGGTTGTGAACTTGAAGACGGATCATTTTTAGTTGGTGGTACTAGAACAGGAGATGTTGACACTGATTTAATCGGAACAGGATGACTAGAAACCTGATTGTCTATCTGCTTTCCAAATCTCAAAATATGAACAGTAATACACTGACTTGGACCTATGTCTTTAGCTTCATGAATAGGGAAGGGGTTCTTAGGATTGGGCACTGGCTGGCTTGGCAATGTTCCCTTTTGTCTTTCATTTAATGAGCTAGCCAGTTGACCTATCTGAACCTCTAACCTATTGATAGCCTGATTGTGGGTGTTCATCATTGAGGCCTGGGTTTTAGATAACGTTTCAATCATTCTTTCCAAATCTGACAATTTTTTATCAGGATGATTTTGTGTTTGTTGTTTCTGATATGTGGGCTGAAAGTTATGTTGGAAGCTTGTTTGGAAATTTGGTGAACTCTGGTGGAAACTGGGTTGATGAGACTGAGCAGGATATTGGTGTGGAAATGATGGTCTTGGTTGCTCATGACCAGACTGACTCCAAGAGAGATTTGGATGGTTCCTCCATCCTGGGTTGTATGTTTTAGAGTATGGATTGTAGTTAGGTCTGGTGTATGCTACATTCATATTCTCAGGGTACATTTGAGCTTGGTAGACGGGACACTCCTCAAACAGGTGGTTAAGAGCATGGCAGTAAGTACAACCCGGGTTGATCACAGGTGGTGGGTTGACCTGATTCACAGAATTTGATTCCCTAGCCTCGAGCAGTTCTAGCCTTTTCATCAATTGAGTTATCTTTGCCTCGGCAGCTATAGAGGATTCAATCGAATGCATACCATCTCTGGAAGTTGTGGGATTGGTTTTCTCAGGGCAAGACTCTCACTGAATGGTTTTTTCTGCTAAAGCTTCAAAGAGATCCCAACCCTGGTCCTCATCTTTCTTTAAAAATTTCTCTTGACACATAGCCTCGAGGAGTGTCTTAGTTTGGTAATCCAGTTCGTCATAGAGAATTTGGCACTGTTGCCACTTCTCTATGCCGTGATGAGGACATTGGGCTAGTAAATCTTTAAACCGTTCAAAATACTTTCAAAATGGTTCACTTGATTCCTGCTTAAACTGCATTATGTTTTTTTCTGATGAGGGCCGTTTTATGAATGGGATAGAATTTCTTAAGAAAGACTTTGACAAATTCATCCCATGTCGAGATAGAACTGGCAGGCAGATTGTATAGCCACTTCTTGGCTATATTCTTAAGCACGAAGGGAATGAACCTTAATCTAACAGCGTCTTCCCCCAGTTGGGGAATCCTCATCATCAAGCACACTTCTTCAAACTCACGAATGAAGAAATATGCGTCCTCAGATTCTAGGTCATGAAATCTAGAGAGTGTATTTATGAATTGTGGTTTAAGCTCGAAATTGTTTCCATTTGCTTCGGGTAAAAGAATGCATGAAGGAGTGAAGTGCGAATGGGGTAGAACTTGTCTTGGAGAGAAGTATTATTAGCCATGATTGGAATTGTGTCAGGAAGTGGTGTTTGTGCAAGTGTAGAAGTCGTAATAAGTCTTGCTGAAATTGGGTCCCGATACCACTCTTGCATGCACAATCACAGACAACGTTCACCAAGAAATCAAGCAAAAAAGGAAAATTACAAACAAGAAAAAGGAAAAATAATCACAAGCTATCTAGGATATCTAGACCTAGACGACTCCTAACTGTTCGATGAACCGAAGAAGGTTATTGCTCGAGTCAGACCACAGCTAATCAGCTAGGTGGGGGCAAGATTGGTGGGAGGTATCCGCGCAGAAGCGACGGGCCTAATTAAGCCAAACCACCAGCCTTCAGGGTTTCACCCCTCAATCCCCAATCTTAGACACTGATTTGACTGGAGTGTGAATCAAAAACAATTTTCAACCTTAGCTGATCTCTTAACGAGTCTGGATGTCCCTAGGGGCCAACGTCTATCAACTTTTATTAAAAAGCTTGGGATTGTGAGTGCTTGAAATCTGATTTTTGGGCCAAGGAAGGGTGATTAAATCCCCACCTTATCTTGTTATTGGGTGGTGCCCTTAAGATCAATTTGTGCAAGTATACAAGATATGCAAACAAGATTCACTCAAAGCGATGTATATCAACCAAGAGATGAGTCCTATTCTAAATGCAATGCGAACGTACCTTGCTCCAGCATTCTTCAACAGTAAAGTAAATTAATTGAAAAGACACGTGCCTAAAATGCAAACGTCTAATCAATTTTTGAACTTTTTCAACAAATGTTTTACTGTTGGTTTATTAGCAGGCTCCTTGTGATGGCATATAAGAAATAAAGTTTGCAGAAAACTATAATTTTGCAAAGCAAGCAGCCCTGCACAAAACCAGTCAGTAGTAAACTCCTTTTTTGCCGCGGATCCGCGACCAGAACCGAGGAAACGTGACAATTCAGAGGGTACTTAGTCTCTGCTTTCTAGAACAGAGGCCCAAGACCACTTATATGTTACTGCAATCTTTTTTTCTTGTTTTCCCTGACCTGTAACCTGCAACAGAGAAGAAAAAATTCATTTTAGTTCCAAAAATTCAATAAAAACCGTTACCTTCTCTGGCAACGGCGCCAAAAATTTGTTCGGAAGGATTAATTGTATTGAGAAAGGGTTTAGAGTAAACCATTGATGTCCGTGTACCGATGATCAAAAATTCCGAATATATATGTAGGTTTACTTTACTCCTTCCGAATCACCATTCTAGCATAAGCTAGGACGGGTCGTATCCCAGGGAGGGTTAGCAATAGAAGAATTCAAGGTTTTTATATTGAAATTTTGGTGAAGTAAAATGAAGGTTCTTCTTTGTTTAAGAAATAAAAAAAACGATGTAGAAAGTGAGTGGAAAATCTTTGTCGGTTTTGTAGAGGAAAGGAAGAAATGAAAATAAAGTTGGAAGAAAAACGGAGATATTTGAAAAGAGAAAGTTTTCAGAAGAGGGTTTTTTAAGTATGATGAAAGAAAAGCCATGACTAACTAACATTCTAATTTACTAACTTACTACTCTCATTGGGTGATGCATGCCTCATATTGATTCATCGGCAATGTTAAGTCTTGATTTGCTGATCGTACATATATTTTGTATTCTTTTCATTACACTCCTACATTTATCGTGTAACAAATCTGCTAATTTTCTTGTCTTAAATATCTATTTTGCAGATGATAATAATGAAGAGAAAGAGGATTAAACTAAATAAATACCAGTTAAAACTAGATTTAACTGGATCTATTTGATTAGCTGAGGATGATCCCAGATCTAGTTAGAACAAATCAAGGATTGGGACAAATGTTTAGCTGAAGATCAGAGCAAATCAGAAAGATAACACCAAATGGAAACGGATAAAATTCAAATTTTTATAAATCCATTTTGGTTAGCTAAAGATCAAACAAGGATAATATCAAATGCAGAGAGACAAATGGATAGAGAGAAGATCAACAGATGAGATGAAGCAAGTTTGACTCAGATTCTGACTGGATACATTTTAGTATTTGAAATATAATGTTCGCTACTGAATCTCAAATCTGATGATTCAAGAGTATCCAGAAAGCAGACTTATGGGGCTACAACTCTTATGTTGATCACTATTTCTAATTCTGTCATTTGATAAGTGATATTCAGCAATCAACACGCTAACAAACTGCAGATCAGAACTGAATATCTACATCAAATCAAGTTTGAAGATAAGGGGAGGATTCAAATTCAGAAATAGCCAGCTTTTCCTATCTTCATACTCCTCTAACCTCTACATTTCTTCTATAAATACCCGCAATCTTAAAGGCAAAGGACGACCATGCAGAGATAGGATTTAGTCCAGTTTTTCATTCTTTGTAGTGTAGGTTTTTGTTTTCTTTTGATGTAATTTTAATTTCTTTGTAAGCTTAGGTTAGATTGAGATTCATATAAGTAGGAGAGAGAGGCTTATGTTGAGAGTGACACCGATGTGCCTCCTCCTTTCTTCCATCGTTTCTGCAAGCAATAAAAGGTAACTTTTTTTTATGTTCGTCTTTACTTTTGTTTCCTTCTTCTTCTTTCTACTTTTTTTCTTTTTGTTATGATGAGCATTCAAGTGAATCTAGTAGCATCAGTATAACAATGTTTGTATGAGTGCCAACGATATTTCATGATGATGTTCTCCTCCTCAAGACTCCGTATCATTTCATTCTTTTTCGTCTTGATGATGTAATGTGAATGGGGACTGAGCTCGATCTTATGGCTTATGCGTTGAACGCCTCCAAAGTAAGGTAGAACATGCAAGGGTTCCTGGTAAGTCATCAACCAAAGGAGATAAGTATTTCTTTAATCTTTTCTTTCTTTTCTTTTATTTCTTTAGTTTAGATCACCAACACCAACAACACCCACTTTTTTTATCACTCCTTTTCCATTTCTTTGTACATATCCAATTTTGGTTTCTCCATCTTTCCAATCTCTCACTTTCTACCTAACTTCATTGTAATTTATTTTTTATTTTCTTTTTAAGAAACTAAAGAAGAACTTTAACCATTAATGGTAGCATAAAAGAGAACTTGCTAAACAAGCTTCCATCGCTAGTCCCTCCTTATGGATCACGACCCGCATAGCCACTTGCTATTGCGGTGGAATTGAGCACTTGCACTCTTTAATCTTAAAAGCTGAAATATTGTATTTTGTGTGATGGTTCTATCTTAATCAAATTTTGGCACCGTTGCCGGGTAGGGACGGTAAGTTATTCTCTTTTTAGATTTACATTTTGGTTAACTTTCTTTTTTGTTTTTGGTGTACAAGCTTGACAACAAGGAATTTTTGCTGCAGTGGACATATAAGTGGCCTTGGACTCTGCTCAAGAAAGCAGAGCCAAGAAGCCCTCAGATTTACTACATTCATGTGACAATCTGAGTGAACTACTAACCTGTATTTTTTGCAGGTTGGCTGTAGTGCAAAGTTTAATATCTATAACTATCTATTTCCTTGTTTGTCTCACTGTACTTCCTTTCTAACCTCAACAGTAAAATGATGTTTGTTAAATGCTAAAAAGGGTTTAGACTTGCATTTAGGCACATGTCTAATTCGTTTACATTTTCCATTACTGTTGAAGACTGCTGGAGCAAAGGTACGTGTGCATAGCCTCTAGTATAAGAACACTTTTGGATTGTTTACATTGCTTAAGTGTTGCTTTTCTTATACACTGTACTAAATCAATCTTAAGGGCTTGTCCTATGAACAATATAAGGTGGGGGAAGTCATTACCCTCCCTTAGCCCACAAACAATCTCCTCACTCACTAACCCAAGCCTAACTAAAAATAAGTAGATGTTGGCCCTAGGGACATCTCGAACTCACTAGGAGATTATCCTAAGGGGGAAGGTATTGGAATTTGACTCCTGCCAAATCGGTGCCTAGGAAAGGGATTAAGGGCCGAAAGCCCGAAGGTTGGTGGTTACTTAATTAAGGAACGTCTTTGACGGATAACCTCCCACCAATCTTGCCCTGACCTGGCTGTCAAAGTCTGCATTATACCTCCTATGGACAGTCTAACCATTTAGGAGTCGTCTAGGTCAAAGGTCTACCCTAACTTAGGTTAGAAATTTTTTTCTTTTTTGTTTGCTTATTTGTTTGTTTTTTTCTTTGTTTGTGTTTTATTGTGTGATATAGCTTATAACAATAATTTTTCTAATTTTAATGGTAATCCATATTACACACTGACCTCTTTTTCGGATATTACCAACCCGGCATATCATAACTTTAACCAACCTAGTGTGCCAGATTGGTCTTATCCGAATCAATATAACCCATGCCCCCAATCTTATAACCATAATTTCCAGAATAATTTCAACTCTTCACAGAGTCAGTGGGGATTCACCTCCCCCGAGTCCAATTTTCAACCAACTTGTCCTCCTTATCCACCTTGTCCACAATATTTCCAAGATTCATACTCAGTTCCACCAGTCCAAAATAGAAAACCATCAATTTTAGAAATGAGTATGCGTGAGTCCAAACAACAATCACAAAATCTGATGGACTCATAATTTTACCACCAATTTCAAAACAACACTTCATCTTTTCAAGACCAATCGCAACAAAACGATGAACCTATCAACTATGAAAAGATGCTTGAAACCATGACTCAGGCTCAAAACGCTCGTAATTATGACATAGATATGATGGTCCAAACTCTACGTTCTCACCGTTTGACCAGTTCTTATGTCATTAATCATTCTTTTAGAGCCGAAGAGTCATGTTGTTTTGAAAAACAAGGTTCAATTTCAGCACAATCATTTGAACTTGCCCAAACTCCAAATTTTGAAAGTGACATTGACAGTTTGGCAAGTTATCCCTTTCCTTAAATTGAACTTGAGAATGATTATGATCCTGAACCTCAACTTAGTGATTCAATTCTATTTCCTGATTCAATAATGACTCCGGTGTCTTCACCTGATTTCAATCTTTTTCCCGAGTCAACATTGGATCCTGTGCCAATTCATTATGAAATTGAATCACCCATCTTTGATGATCATCATATTGAACTTGACCAATTTCACACTTTTGAAAGTCCTATTGACAAATTGGCAAGTTCTCATTTTTATGAAATTGAACTCAATGAGAAATGTGACCTAGATTCTGAAATTTGTGATCCAGTTCAAATTTCCGAATCAATATTGACTTGTGTTATATTACCCGACTTGAGTAATATTTTAGAGTCAGTTTTCATTCTCACATCTATCATTCTTGAACTTGAATCACCAATATTAAGTCACATTCTATTGTGGGAAACTGAATGTGGACTTGAGTTTCAACTTCTTTATTTGGACCCACTTCCTGAGCCAATCTTTACTCCTAAACCTTTACTTGACTTAAGTTACTTTTCTGAGTCGGTATTAGTTCTAGTACTTCCTGAGTCTAAGTCAATCATTCTATCTTTTCGCACTCCATTTTGGGACAAGGTGGTTGACAAAATTGACTCCGAAATTAATTATGAAATTTAGAAATTAGATGGGGTTAAATTTTTAAAAAAAACGTTCATATATACATCATTTTAGTTTGTTATATAAAAGAGATTTCTGGTGGATTCCTCCGAACTCCATGAAAATTCGATTGGGCCGCATTTCGTGGACCAATCAGAGCACCACCGAAACCACCACCTTAAGGTAACATTTTCCTTCCCTTTCTTCTTTTTTATGCATCTATACATTAATTCATACATTGAGGACAATGCATGAGATCGGTGTGGGGGACGGTTCTAACATAACTTAGGTTTTTCTTTTTATTAAAAAAATTTTTTTTTAACATTTTCTTTACTTTTAAAAAACTTTTTGAAAATAGAAACAATATTTTGACATATTTTTGTAAGAAATTAATTCAATTTTAAGGAATAGGAAATCAAAATTAGGATTTCTTATACTTGGTCAAAATAAGATTATTTGTTTGATTTTTAGGGGTAGGAAGATAATTTGTCAAAATAATTTAGTCTTGATCTTTACCTTGATGAAATATGCACACTTCATACAGTTACACACTTAGGGTTCAAAACAAAGATTTTTATGCCTTAAAAAAAATTAAAAAAAGAAAAAAATATAAAAGATAAACAAATCTAATTATTGATTAGCTAGGTGCTTTGGCCTAAGCAAGCCTTAGTATTTATGAAAAAGATGATTAGATAAGTTTGAGAAGAAAAATATATAAAAATTCTCTGATTAAGCTTGGTATTTGTGCCTAATAAAGCAAAAGTATTCACGCCTAAAAGTGGTTCATATAATAAAATCCTTAGTTTTGTGGCCTTGTTTGCTCGAGCTTAAGTCCTTGGGGTGTTTTCTCACCCGGTGCCCTAAGACCGTTTTGTTTGGGAGTCATCGATTAAAGGCTCGTTACATGGGCAGATTAGAAAGCCTAATAGAACTAAGGAATAATACCACCAAATATATATATATATCTATATATATATATATAAGGCATAAGAGTTAGAGTTAAAGAACCCTTAGTCAAAATTTTCACGGTCACATGGTGCATATGACTTAGGCTAAAGTAATAGACTAGATGAGAAGTACAATTTGACTCCTTACTTTGATTGATAACAAATTTTTGAATAGAGACTAAGTTTATGAATGAAAAATTCGGTTTTCCTATAACTTATAGATTACTTAAATCTTACAATAATATTTCAAATTTTCTTCTTTCAAAATGTGTTTTCAAAATATTAACATTTTTCTTTTCTTTTTTTTTATGGATTTTGTGGGTGCAATCCACTGAAACCCTCACGAGACAAAACTCGTCTAGAGGGGTAACCTAGGGTTTAATGGCTTGTTACACAAGCTCAGTGCAATCGCGTGACCTACGAAAGTGATCTAATAATCTTTAGTTTAGTTTTGTAATTTTGCTCGAGGACGAGCAAAAGATAGGTGTGGGGGTGTGATCGTACATATATTTTGTATTTTTTCATTACACTCCTACATTTATCGTGTAATAAAAATCTGCTAATTTTCTTGTCTTAAATATCTATTTTGCAGAAGATAATAATGAAGAGAAAGATGATTAAACTAAATAAATACCAGTTAAAACAAGATTTAACTGGATCTATTTGGTTAGCTGAGGATGATCCCAGATCTAGTTAGAACAAATCAAGGATTGGGGCAAATGTTCAGCTGAAGATCAGAACAAATAAGAAAGATAACACCAAATGGAAACCGATAAAAAGTCAGATTTTTATAAATCTATTTTGGTTAGCTAAAGATCAACCAAGGATAATATCAGATGCAGTGAGACAAATGGATAGAGAGAAGATCAACGGATGAGATGAAGCAAGTTTGACTCAGATTCTGACTGGATATATTTTAGTATTTGAATCATACCTTTCGTTACTAAATCTCAAATCTGATGATTCAAGATGATCCAGAAAGCAGACTTATAGGGCTACAACTCTTATGTTGATCACTATTTCTAATGCTATCATTTGATAAGTCATATTCAGCAATTAATACACCAACATACTGCAAATTAGAACTGAATATCTACATCAAATCAAGTTTGGAGATAAGGTGAGGATTCAAATTCAGAAATAGCTAGCTTTTCCTCTCTTCATACTCCTCTAACCTCTGTATTTCTTCTATAAATACCTACAATCTCAAAGGCAAAGGACGATCATGCAGAGATATGATTTAGTCCAGTTTTTCATTCTTTGTAGTGTAGGTTTTTGTTTTCTTTTGATGTAATTTTAATTTCTTTATAAGCTTAGGTTAGATTGAGATTCATGTAAGTAAGAGAGAGAGGCTTATGTTGAGAGTGACACCGATGTACCTCCTCCTTTCTTCCATCATTTCTGCAAGCAATAAAAGGTAACTTTTTTTATGTTCGTCTTTACTTTTGTTTCCTTCTTCTTCTTTCTACTTTTTCTCTTTTTGGTTATGATGAGCATTCAAGTGAATCTAGTAGCATCAGTATAACAATGTTTGTGTGAGTGCCAACGATATTTCATGATGATGTTCTCCTCCTCAGGACTCCGTATCATTTCATTCTTGTTCGTCTTGATGATGTAATGCGAATGGGGACTGAGCTCGATCTTATGGCTTATGCGTTGAACGCCTCCAAAGTAAGGTAGAACATGCAAGGGTTCAAGGTAAGTCATCAACCAACGGAGGTAAGTATTTCTTTAATCTTTTCTTTCTTTTCTTTTATTTCTTTAGTTTAGATCACCAACGCCGACAACACCCACTTCTTTTATCATTCCTTTTCCATTTCTTTGTACATATCCAATTCTGGTTTCTCCTTCTTCCCAATCTCTCAGTTTCTGCCTAACTTCATTGTAATTTATTTTTTATTTTCTTTTTAAAAAACTAAAGAAGAACTTTAACCATTAATGGTAGCATAAAAGAGAACTTGCTAAACAAGCTTCCATCGCTAGTCCCTCCTTGTGGATCACGACCCGCATAGCCACTTGCTATTACTGTAGAATTGAGCACTTGCACTCTTTAATCTTAAATCTGAAATACTGTATTTTGTGTGCATTTGCCAAGTTCTTGTATTGTCCCATGTCGAGGATGTTTCTCTTCTAGGCTAGGCTAGTTGCCTCCTTGAATCATTAGCTCCCTAAATAGATTTTCAACAATGGAATAAGGATAGTCACTCTCAAGGATGCTAAGAAAACATGCAAGATTCATTAGTCCATCAAAGCTATAATCAAGCAAGTATGAAATAAGAAACTTGTAATATAGTCATTAGCATAGTGAAGTGCTCTATCTTCATGTTCCATCAAGGCACTTGTTCTAAAGACATGGCTCTAAGTGAGGCTCACATGAATCATATGGAGGGGGAACATAGCATATGCAAAGAATAGAAAGTAACTCATCTTCATTGGGAATAAGATAGACTTGTAATTTGCAAGATTAAAAAGAATAAAGCATCCATGATTCATATAAGTTAGCAATCACCCAAGAGTTAGTAGTTAGTAAATTAAAAGTTAGTTAGTCACGTTAATGAATTAGCTAGACATGGGAATAAAGAACAAACAACAATTCATTGTAGAAATTAAATATAAGAAAGTAAAAGCTTAAAGAAAATAGTGCACTAGAACAAGAAAAGATTAGAAGATTGAAAGCTTGATCCTTGTATTGCGTTGTCACCTTCTCCAATTACAATGATTGCTTACTCTCACTCTCTCTTTTCTGGATTCTAGAAGGAGAAAGGAAAATTACATAAGAGACTAAAGAAAACCTAGAGAAACCCTAACAATTTTCCTAAAAATAATGCTTTTTCTCCTCCCTGATTACAGAGGCCCTAGGGGTCTATTTATAGCCTTCAGGAGAATAGGCCATCCCACCTCAGCCTCCGGACCAAGCGCTGAATTAACGGCCAGAGGATTGTCGCGGTTCCGCGCAAGTGCCGCGTTCCGCGGCCGTATCTTGGCCGCTGCGCTAGCGGATTTTTGTGCCTTTCTGTTGTATCTCGTATCCCCAGCTGGATCTTCTAGAAAGTGAGAATACACTTTGGATCTGTTCAGACCTGGGCTTTCTTCTTGTGGGCTTCTAAATTACTCTTTAATTCCTCAAAAATCATAATTGTTGAGTCTTCTTCTCCATTAAATATTGGACTTGAAAAAGGGGAGAAAAAGTAATAAAAAATCAATATTTATTCAGATAAAGCATAGCATGGTGGTAGAAAATGATGCATAAATGAACTCCAATCACTTTGCATTTAGGCACGTGTCTATTTCATTACATTTTCTATTTACTGTTGAAAAGTGTTGGAGCCAAGGTATGTGCGCATAGCATTTAGTATAAGGTTCATTATTGTATGAAATATTGCATAAGTGTTATTTTTTTATATATACTTGTACACTGCACTAAATTGATTTCTGCACTAAATTGATTTAAGGGCTTGTCCTATAAACAAGATAAGGTGGGGAAGTCATTACCCTCCCTTAGCCCACAAATAATCTCCTCACGCACTAACTCAAGCTT
Source organism: Agave tequilana (assembly GCA_038442645.1). Classification (NCBI taxonomy): domain Eukaryota; kingdom Viridiplantae; phylum Streptophyta; class Magnoliopsida; order Asparagales; family Asparagaceae; genus Agave; species Agave tequilana. Next base: position 140,718 of record JAVJIF010007208.1, read on the forward strand.
AATTAAAACTGAGTAGACGTTGGCCCTAGGGACATCTCAGACTCAAATAGGAGACTGACCTAAGGGGGAAGTTGATTTGAATCTAAATCATACCAAATCGGTGACTAATGTTGGGGATTGAGAGGCGAAACCCCGAAGGCTGGTGGTTTGGCTTAATTTGGCTCGTCGCTTTTGCTCGGATACCTCCCACCAATCTTGTCCTTACCTGACCGATTAACTTGTGGTCAGATTCAGCAACATACCCCCCCGTGGACAGTCTAACCAGTTAGGAGTCATCTAGGTCTAAGGTTTACCCTAACTTAGGTTAGATTTTTTTTTCTTTTTATTTGTTTGCTTTTTTGTTTGTTTTTGTTTGTTTTTTTTTTGACATTTCCTGTGTGATATGGCTTATAACAATAATTTTTCCAATTTTAATGGTAATCCATATTACACCCTGACCTCTTTTTCAGATATTACCAACCAGGCATATCATAACTTTAACCAACCTAGTATGCCGGATTGGTCTTATCCAAATCAATAGAACTGATTGAGTTTTTCCTGCACACAAAATACAGAATATTAGATTTAGAAATAGAGATGTGCAAGGTGCTCAATTCTATCCGCTGTAGCATTGGCTATGTTGGTGGTGATTGATTGAGACTTTTTCCTGCACACAAAATAAAGTATTTTAGATTTAGAACAAAATGTGCAAGTGCTCAATTCGAATCCGCGGTAGCAGTGGCTATGCGGGTTGTGATCCTCAGGGAGGGACTAGCGATGGAAGCTTTGTCAATAAGTTATCTCTAATGTTTTTATTAATTTAAAGTTAAGTTAGAAAGAAAGAAGATGGAGAAAAAGAAGTGATATTTACAATGAAAGTGAGGAAAAGAATTTGGAAAGATGGAGATGGTGATCTAAACTAAAGAAATAAAAGAAAGAAAACTAAAAACTATACATACCTACCTCTTCAGTCTGCTTACCTTTGATCCGTGCGATGACTTACCTTATCTTGGAAGGTGTACAAGTATGGCGTATAGGATCGTCCACCTTCTTAATCTACACTACGAAAATAAAAGACAAACTACGAAGGTTTGTTCATCTCCATAGGCCATCAAGGGCTCTTCTTCGGCTAGGCAGTCTCAACGCAATTGGGTCTCATGGTTCATAAGACATTAGAGAGAAAATAGAAGAAAACAAGAATAAAAGAACACAAGAATAAACAAGAAATAAAGAACACAAACAAACCTCAAGTGGATTTCATTAACAATGGAAGAAAAGTAGGCTTACACCGCTGTCACTTCAGTACAAGCATGGACTCCTTCCTCCATAAAAGCTTCCTCCACTCTCAGTTACAAATTTTACAAAAGAAAAACGAAAATAAAATCTAACCTAAAATACAAGTTAGCCTAAGAAACCCTAGAATTTGCTCTCTATTTTCTGTACTTTTTTTCTGTTGCTCTGCAGGGGTATTTATAGGAGCTGGAAGATGTAGAGTCCCGGTACGACTCTCCCAAAAAATCTTATCTCCAGACTTGTGGCACTTATCCATAGAAGTTCAAATCTGTCCTGCAACTTATTATCATGTTGATCGCCAAAATTGGCTTATCTACTGAATGAATTGGAAAGTTTGATCAACATAGGAGTTATAGGTCTTCATGTCTTCTTTCTGGAGCATCTTGAATCATCGGATTTGAATATCTGTAGCAAAAGTTATGATCTGAATACTAAAATGTGTACAGTCTGAATCCGAATTTTTTTTGAATTTTTATCTTTGCACTCTTCTCCTTTTATCTTCATCCTGCAAGTATTTAGGGTTGAATAGAAGTCTATCCTTCCCTCTTCTTTTGGTATTTGCAACAATTGCCCTTAGTAATTGCAATTTTGACATTTGATAGTTGCAACTTTTGCATTGGGCTTGAATATGGGCTTTTGGGCTTCTTTTGAGGCTTTATTCCTTTATTTTTATTTCTCAAGGCCTGCACACAATAAATAATAAAATATTAGTTAATTGTGCATGATTATATGAATAAATATGAAAATGTGATGGTAAATGTAATGATAAAAATGCACTTTTCACTACCAATCACACCCCCACACTTATCTTTTTGCTTGTCCTCGAGTAAAAATCAAAAAGAAAAAGAAAAACTAAACTAGCTAACTCACTTTCATAGGAATCACGATTGCACTTATCATGTGCAACAAGCCGTTAAACCCCTAGGTTACCCTAGAGGACGAGTGTTGTCTCGTGAGGGTTTTCAGCGGATTACACCCACAAAATCCATTAAAAAGGAAAAAATTTGAAATACTTTTGAAAAGACTAAGTAATCTATAAGTTTTTAGGATCCTCATTTTTATTCATTCTTAAACTTAGTCTTTATAAAGTAAATTGTTTTCATTTTTAAGTAAGGATCAAAATTGAATTTTGTGTATAGTCTTTTTCGTTACCAAAAATCATATGCATCCTTATGAATTTTTACTAGGAATTCCTTAACTTGGACTTTCATGCCTCTTTATTTTATTATTTTTTTTCTCTTTTTTTTTAATATATATAACTCATCTAATTTTCTTTCGTGTAAGCATCAAGGCTTCTTGAGGCCCTCATACCTAACTAATTGACTATTAGATGTGTTAATACATATATATTATTTCTCAGTTTTCTTTAGCTTTCTAATCCACCCATGTAGCGAACTGAAAGTCGGTAACTCCCAAACCGGTCGGCTTTAGGGCACCAGGTGAGAAAACACCCCGCGGACTTAAATTCGAGTGAACTAGGCCACAAAACTAAGGGCTTTATTTTATTTATTACTCACCTTTAGGCGTGAATACTTATGCTTCTTGAGGCACATGTATCAAGCTTAATTAGTGATTTTCTTTTTTTTTTTTATTGAGGCACAAAGGTCTTCGTCTTAGAATCCTAGATATGCATTAGGTATGCACATTTCATTAAGGTAAAAATTAAGACTAACTACTTATTCAATTTCTCCTCCTATACCTAAAAATTCAACAATTTATTTATTTTGACCAAGTTTTTAGAAATCCTAATCATGATTTTCCTAATTCTTAAGACTAACTTAGATTTCTTTCAAAAGATAAGTCAAAATATTGTCCTTTTTATAATTTTTTTTTAGATTTTTTTTTTAGCAAATTTTTGTTAGTTTCTAACTATGTTAGTATGTTAGTAAAGCCTACCCCCATACTTATCTCATGCATTGTCCTCAATGTATGAATGAATGCATATATGCATGAAAAAGAAGAAGGGAAGGCAGAAGTTACCTCAAGGTGGTGGTTCCGGTGGTGGTCTAATTGGTCCACGAAATGCGGCCCAAACAAGATAACGTGGTAGTTCACGGGACCTACCTTTATTGACCTCTTTTTTATTTACATATTTACAGTCCCCAGAATAAATAGGATCATGGAAGATCCTCTCTTGAAACTTACTCCCTTTACATGACCAATCCTGGAAAATCATCACAGAGTCATGGTCTATACCTATGTCAAACAAAAGAATGTGACTTGGTAGAATGGTTGACTTGGACTCAAGAATGAGAGGTTCAGGAACGAATACCGACTCAGGAAAGAAACTTAAATCAAGTAAGGGTTCAGGAGTCGAGCTTGTTTCAAGAAGTGTGTCCAAGTAAAGAAGTTGAAACTCAAGTTCACAATCATCTTCCCACAATGGTATGTGACTCAATATTGGTGATTCAAGTTCAGGAATGATAGGTGTGGGAATCAAAACTGACTCTAAAATATTCCCTAAGTCGGGTAACAAAACAGGAGTCAATAATGATTCGGGAATTTGAACTTGATCATAGATTTGGGATCTAGGTCACATATCTCATTAGTTTCAATCTCATAAAAATTAGAACTTGCCAATTTGTCAAGGGGACTTTCAAAAGTATGAAATTGGTCAAGTTCACTATGATGATCTTCAAAAATGGGTGATTCAATTTTATGATCTATGGGCACAGAAATAAATGTTGGCTCAGAAAGCTGGTCCAAATTGGGTAAGGATACTGGAGTCAACATAGATTCGAAGATGGAAACTGAATCGCAAAGTTGGGGATCGGGTTCACATTCACAATCTAATTTAATCTCATTGAAATTAAAACTAGCCAATTTGTCCAAGGATTGAGATTAGTCCAGTTCATATTGATGTGATGAAATTGAATTTTGATCAAGGTCTTCTAGATAGGATGATTCTTGGTTCCTATCAACTTGGTTGGTAAGTTCAAGAATGTTTGAAAGTCTAGAAATTTGATCATTCATTATCTCTTGCAACCGATCCACTTTTTCTTCTAACCCATTGAATGGATTATTGGAGGATTGAAACATTGGTGATATGGGAAAAGATGTGTACGAAGATAATGGTTGAACAGGTGGTTGACCATATGGCTCAGGGGTGTTGAATCTCCATTGACTCTGTGAAGAGTAGTGATGATTATTTTAATCTTGTTCATAGTATTGGGGCTGGGGCATGTAATGATTCGGATAAGACCAATCTGGCACACTAGGTTGGTTAGAGTTATGATATGCCGGGTTGGTAATATCCGAAAAAGAGGTTGGTGTATAATATGGATCCTCATTAAAATTGAAAAAATTATTGTTATAGGCCATATCACACAAAACAAACAAAAAAAAGAAAACAAACAAATAAACAAACAAAAAAGAAAAATTTCTACTCCTAACTGGTTAGACTGTCCACGGGAGGTAGGGTGCAGACTTTGACCACAAGTTAATCAGCTAGGTCAGGGCAAGAGTGGTGGGAGGTTTTCCGTCAAAGACGTTTCTTAATTAAATAACCACCAATCTTCGGGCTTTCGGCCCTCAATCCCCTTCCTAGACACTGATTTGGCAAGAGTCAACTTCCAGCACCGTTCCCCCTTAGGATAATCTCCTAATTGAGTCCGAGATGTCCCTAGGGCCAACGTCTACTAATTTAGTTAGGCTTGGGTTAGTGAGTGCTTGGGATATGATTTTTGGGCTAAGGAAGGGTGATGAAATCCCCACCTTATCTTGTTAATGGGTTATGCCCTTAGAATAAATTTGTGCAAGTGTACAAAATATGTAAATAAGATTCACTCAAAGCATCAACCAACAGATGAGTCCTATTCTACATGCAATGCGAACGTACCTTGCTCCAGCACTCTTCAACAGTAAAAATAAAGGAATTGAAAAGACACGTGCCTAATATGCAAACGTCTAATCAATTTTTATCTTTAACAACAAGTATTTTACTGTTGATTAATTAGCAGTAAGCAGGGTTATCACAGAACAAAGTTTAACAGAGCAGTAGACAGATATTGCAATTTGAAGCAACCTGCAAAAAGATGGACCAGTAGGGAACTACTCAGGCCGCGGTTTCGCGGCAATTGCCGCGTTTCCGCGGCTCTGAAGTAGGCTCTTGTGCTTTGCCTTCGAGGGCAGAGGTACAGAGTTGCTATATGTCCACTTCTGCTGTCAGTTTCCCTGTTCTCCAAACCTGCAAACAGAAAGAATAAAAGAATTAGTTAAAAAAAATTTATTTTTAGAGAAAAACTTACCGTCCCTCCCCGGCAACGGCGCCAAAATTTTGATTGAGATTTTTTCCTGCACACAAAATAAAGTATTTTAGATTTAGAACAAAATGTGCAAGTGCTCAATTCGAATCCGCGGTAGCAGTGGCTATGTGGGTTGTGATCCTCAGGGAGGAACTAGCGATGGAAGCTTTGTCAATAAGTTATCTCTAATGTTTTTATTAATTTAAAGTTAAGTTAGAAAGAAAGAAGATGGAGAAAAAGAAGTGATATTTACAATGAAAGTGAGGAAAAGAATTTGGAAAGATGGAGATGGTGATCTAAACTAAAGAAATAAAAGAAAGAAAACTAAAAACTATACATACCTACCTCTTCAGTCTGCTTACCTTTGATCCGTGCGATGACTTACCTTATCTTGGAAGGTGTACAAGTATGGCGTATAGGATCGTCCACCTTCTTAATCTACACTACGAAAATAAAAGACAAACTACGAAGGTTTGTTCATCTCCATAGGCCATCAAGGGCTCTTCTTCGGCTAGGCAGTCTCAACGCAATTGGGTCTCATGGTTCACAAGACATTAGAGAGAAAATAGAAGAAAACAAGAATAAAAGAACACAAGAATAAACAAGAAATAAAGAACACAAACAAACCCAAGTGAATTTCATTAACAATGGAAGAAAAGTAGGCTTACACCGCTGTCACCTCAGTACAAGCATAGACTCCTTCCTCCATGAAAGCTTCCTCCACTCTCAGTTACAAAATTTACAAAAGAAAAATGAAAATAAAATCTAACCTAAACTACAAGTTAGCCTAAGAAACCCTAGAATTTGCTCTCTATTTTCTGTACTTTTTTCTGTTGCTCTGCAGGGGTATTTATAGGAGCTGGAAGATGTAGAGTCCCGGTACGACTCTCCCAAAAAATCTTATCTCCAGACTTGTGGCACTTATCCATAGAAGTTCAAATCTGTCTTGCAACTTATTATCATGTTGATCGCCGAAATTGGCTTATCTACTGACTGAATTGGAAAGTTTGATCAACCTAAGAGTTGTCAAGTTTTCTTTCTGGAGCATCTTGAATCATCGGATTTGAATATCTGTAGCAAAAGTTATGATCTGAATACTAAAACGTGTACAGTCTGAATCCAATTTTTTTTGAATTTTTATCTTTGCACTCTTCTCCTTTTAACTTCATCCTGCAAGTATTTAGGGTTGAATAGAAGTCTATCCTTCCCTCTTCTTTTGGTATTTGCAACAATTGCCCTTAGTAATTGCAATTTTGACATTTGATAATTTTAACTTTTGCATTGGGCTTGAATATGGGCTTTTGGGCTTCTTTTGAGGCTTTATTCCTTTCTTTTTATTTCTCAAGGCCTTCACACAATAAATAATAAAATATTAGTTAATTGTGCATGATTATATGAATAAATATGAAAATGTGATGGTAAATGTAATGATAAAAATGCACTTTTCACTACCAATCAGTGATCCTCAGGGAGGGACTAGCGATGGAAGCTTGTTTAGTAAGTTATCTCTTTTTTATTTATTTTGTTATTTACAATGGTATTTAAAATGAAGAAGTGTGAAAGAGATTAGAAAGATGTTGTGTTGGTTATCTAAACTAAAGAAATAAAAGAAAGAAAACTATAAACTAGATAAAACACATACCTACCTCTTCTGCCCTGTTTCCCTTTGATCCATTACAACGACTTACCTTGTCTTTGAAGGCATTCAAGCATAGCGTATAGGATCTTCCCCCTTCTCGATCTACACTACGAAAAGAAAAGACAAACTATACTAGCAAGAGAAGGCTTGTTCATCACCATAGGACATCAAGGACACTTCTTCGGCTAAGCAGTCTCGAAGCGATCAGATCTCATGGTTTGCAAGACATCAGAGAGAAAAAAATAAAATAAAACAAGAATAGAAGAACAAAAATAAAACAAGAATAGAAGAACAAAAACAAACCTTGAGTTGATTCTATTAACAATGGAAGAAAAGTTTGACTTACACCGATGTCACCTCAGTACAAGCTTGATCTCCTTCCTCCATGAAAGTATCCTCTCCTCTCAGTTGCATAAAAAAAATTACAAAAAAGAAAATAAAACCTAAATTACAATCTACAAGTTAGCCTAAGAAAAACCCTAGATTTGGCTCTGTACTGCGCTGGACTTTTGAGATCTGCCCTTCCTCTATTGCTATGCAGGGGTATTTATAGGAGAAAACCAGAGGATAAGAAGCGTATGAAGATAAGAGGAGCAAAATATCTCTGAATTTGAATTCTTCTTTTATCTCCAAACTTGTTTTGACTTATCCATAGAAGTTCAAATCTGTCCTGAATATGGCTTATCTACCTACTGAATTGGAAAGTTTGATCAACAAAAGAGTTGTAGGCCTTCAAATCGTCTTTCTGGAGCATCTTGAATCATCGGATTTGTATATCTATAGCAAAAGTTATGATCTGAATACTAAAACGTGTACAGTCTGAATCCGAATTTTTTGAATTTTTTATCTTTGCACTCTTCTCCTTTTAACTTTATCCTCATCCTGCAAGCATTTAGGGTTGAATAGAAGTCTATCCCTTCCCTCTTCTTTTAGTAATTGCAACTTTTACACTTGCGAATTTGCAACTTTTGTACTTGGGCTTGGACATGGGCTTTTTGGGCTTCTTTTGGGCTTTTATTTCTTTATTTTTTTTATTACTCAAGACCTGCACACAATAAATAATAAAACATTAGTAATAGTGCAAAATTATAGGAATAAATATGAAAATGTGATAGTAAATGTAGTGATAAATATGCACTTTTTACTACCTATCACACCCCCACACTTATCTTTTTGCTCGTCCTCGAGTAAAAATAAGAAAGAAAAGAAAAATTAATCTATCCTAGCTCACTTTCGTAGGAATCACGATTGCACTTAGCACATGTAACAAGCCGTTAAACCCCTAGGTTACCCTAGAGGACGAGTATTGTCTCGTGAGGGTTTTCAGCGGATTACACCAACAAAATCCATAAAAAGGACAATATTTGAAATACGTTTGAAGAGACTAAGTAATCTATAAGTTTTTTAGGATTATCATTTTTATTCATTCTTAAACTTAGTCTTTATATAGTAAATTGTTATCCATTTTAGGTAAGGATCAAAATTGAATTTTTGTATAGTCTTTTTCGTTACCAAAAGTCATATGCATCCTTGTGAACCTTTACTAGGAATTCCTTAACTTGGACTCTCATGCCACTTTATTATTATTATTTTTTCTTTTTTTTTAATGTGTATAACTCATCTAATTTTCTTTCGTGTAAGCATGAAGGCTTCTTGAGGCCCTCGTACCTAACTAATTGACTATTAGATGTGTTAGTACATATATAAGTAATATTTCTTAGTTTTCTTAGGCTTTCTAATCCACCCATGTAGCGAACTTAAAGTCGGTGGCCCCCAAACCGGTCGGCTTTAGGGCACCGGGTGAGAAAACACCCCGCGGACTTAAGGATTCGAGCGAACTAGGCCACAAAACTAAGGGCTTTATTTCATAAAATCACCTTTATGCGTGAATACTTATGCTTCTTGAGGCACATGTATCCAGCTTAATCAGTGAATTTCCTCTTCTTCTTTTTTTTTCAATGTTTTTTATTTTTTATAGGGCACAAGAGTCTTTGTCTTAGAATCCTAGATATGTAAATGTATTAGGTATGCACATTTCATTAAGGTAAAAATTAAGACTAATTACTTATTCAATTTCTCCTCCTATACCTAAAAATTCAACAATTTATTTATTTTGATCAAGTTTTTAGAAATCCTAATCATAATTTTCCTAATTCTTAAGACTAACTTAGATTTCTTTCAAAATATAAGTCAAAATATTGTCCCTTTTTTTTTCTACCTATGTTAGTATGTTAGTAAAACCTCCCCCACACTTATCTCATGCATTGTCCTCAATGTATGAATCTATTCATGTATGCATGAAAAAGAAGAAAGGGAAGGCATATGTTAACTCAAGGTGGTGGTTCCGGTGGTGGTCTAATTGGTCCACGAAATGTGGCCCAATCTACTTTTCGTGGAATTCGGAGGAACCCACCAGAAATTTTTCTTGTATAACCCACTAAAATGATGTCTGTATGAACATTTTTTAAAAATTCCACCCCATCAAATTTTCAAATTTCATAATTATTTTCAGAGTCAATTGTGTCAACCGTCTTGTCCCAAAATGGAGTGTGAAAAGATGGAATGATTGATTTGGACGTCAGAAGTACAGGAACGAATACCGACTCACGAAAGTAACTTAAATCAAGTAAGGGTTCAGGAGTCGAGCTTGGTTCAAGAAGTGGGTCCAAATCAAGAAGTTGAAACTCAAGTCCACAATCATTTTCCCACAATAGAATGTGACTTAATATTGGTGATTCAAGTTCAGGAATGATAGGTGTGGGAATCAAAACTGACTCTAAAACATTACCTAAGTCGGGTAACAAAACAGGATTTAGGGAGTTTACAAGTGAATCCAGAAGTATAAGTATACAAAAGCCTTTGTGAGTGCCAACGATACTTCATGAAGACGTTCTCCTCCTCAAGATCCGTATCACTTCATTCTTGCAAGGCTTGATGATATAATGCGAACAGGGACTAAGCTCGATCTTATGACCTATGCGTTGAACGCCTCCAAAGCAAGGTAGAACATGCAAAGGTTTCCAAGTAAGTCATCAATCAAAGTAGGTAAGTATTTCTTCAACCTTCTTTCTTTTCTTTTATTTCTTTAGTATAGATCACCACATCTCCCAAATCTTTCATCATTTATTTTCCAACTCATTTGTACATAGTCGCTTTCTGATTCTCCACCTTCTTCATCTATCGTTTTCTTTCTAACTTTAACATAACTTCTTTTTCCTTTTTTATTTCTTAAAAACAAAGTAGAACTTTTGTTTTGTCTTCATTAAGATTTCAATAAAGAACCGTGAACGCTTCTATCGCAAAACCCTCCTTGTGGATCCCGACCCGCATAGCCACTTGCTATAGTGGTAAGAATTGAGCACTTGCACATTTTTATTAAAAGTTCTGAAATTTCGTATTTTTGTGTGCAGGTTTAGCTTCAATCAGGCTTCATGGATGAGATACCTTTGTTACTCATATCTAGGAAATCTCTTTTGTAGAATATTCTTCTCATGTTCTTTACTAGGAGGAGAGCTCTTTATCATCATCTTCCTTATGACCAACATCTTCATTTTTATTAGATGAACACTTGAAAGCTATGCTTTTCATCTCTGCTAAGGCATTTTCTTCTCTAACTTGTCTCTCCATCTAATGGGTCGTCAAATTTCTGATTAGCTGCATGAAGTCCACTTCTTCCTTTTCGTTCCACTTCTTTCTTTTCGTTCAATTCCTTTAGGGTGGTAGATTTGATTTCCCAAGATTGATAAAGTGCTTGAATAACCTTTCTCACATTTTGACCGTTGTTGATGGAGTCACCTAGAGAAGAAAAACCGTTAGTAATTTTCATAAATCTCATAATAATATCATGAATACTCTCATTTTCATGCATATTAAAAATTTCATACTATAAAACAGAGATCAATTTTGGCTCTCTTGACTTGTGACGTTCCTTTGTGTGTAACAACCAAGTGTGACCAAATCTTATAGGTGGACTTGTAATGAATTACCTTAGAAATGTCATCATTATTTAAGGCTTGAAGTAAGGCATAGTATGCATTAGCATTAGTGATTTGTCACATACATTGCATTTATGTTGTCACTTTACCACACTTGTTAGCTAATAAATTCTATTAATAAGTTGTCTTTTTCTTTGCTAAATGTAGGCCCAAGTGCTTAAAGGAAGAAAGGAGGAACAAGCCCAAAATCCTACTTTATTCTGAATTAATTCAGAATAAACTCGAAGTGAAGAAATTTGGGCTATCAAGGAGTTGAGAAAATCCCTTCTTGAATCGAGGAATCGAAGCTAGAAAATCAAATGCTGATTCAGTCAGTGGTTGAAGAAGCAACAAGAAAATCAGCTGGATATGCGAGAAGTCCTTCACCCAAGATAGCCCCCCCTCTTGGTGTGGCCACCTGGCCACACCATTGCCGCAAAATCGCGGCAATAGCCACGTTTTTGCGGCAATCTTAGGGAGTTAGGGGGAGCGTTTGCTCCCCCGACCTCCCCGGGATCGTGGTTGTTGGGTTTTTTGCTATAAATACCTCTTTCAGCAAGGCAAAAAGCAGCGAAGACTAGGATTAAGTTTTGCATTTCTTTTATTAGGATTTAGGCTCTTGTTAGCTAGAAGCAAAATTGTAATCTTTCTTTTTAAGTTGTAGTCCAGTTTCAAGAACTTGTGAGAGAGAGAACTGAGAGCTTGTACTTTAAGGTTGAAGTGACAGCAATACAAAGTTGAGCCGATTTCTCTTCTACTTGCAGTACGGTATGGCTTATATTATGTCGTCGTTTTCTTTTTCTTTCTCCATGGGTAACTAAACTTCTTTCTGGGCTTGCTATCGAACTCTCCCTTGCTTTTTCTTTTCTCTTGTTTTTAAAAGGAAAAAGACCCTATGACTCATATGAATGCCTCTCTTTAAAGCCTTTCTTTTTGAAAGTGTTCTTGAAGGCACATGAGGATGGGCTTAGATAGTTGAATCCACAACTCTTTCTTGAACATCGCTCGAATCGTTTTTAATTAATGCTTGCTCTTCGCGCTTGATTTTTTAACATCCGATTCTCTGATTTCTTAAAAGAAAAAGACTCAACATCTTCTAACATCTTATGTGCTTTACTTAAAGCCTTCTAAAAAAGATTCAACTTGAAGTTTGGCAAATGAGCATTTGAGGGACTTAATATTTTAAGAAAAAAAAATAAACAATTGAGTAGTAAGATAGTAAGCCCAGACTTGATTTCATATTATTACAACAACACAACTCGCAAGCTTTTTAAAATCATCTTCTCCAAATCGTTTTCTGAAAGTTGAAATTTCTCTTTTTCATCTCTTTTCCTTCCATTCTCTTTTTCTAAAAAAAACTGACACACTTCTTTGTTTCTATTTACTTCACCGAAACGCTTCTATCGCATCCCTCCTCGTGGACTCGACCCGTTAGCCACAAGCTACACGGTACATTCTTAACTTCATTGGTTGTTTCATTTGTTTTAGCAATCAATTTTTGGCGCCGTTGCCGGGGAGGGAACGGTGTAGTTGTTTTAACAACTCTTGTGTGTTTGTTTCAGGGACATTGAAGATCAAGATCTAGCAATTCAAGCTTTGCCAAGAAGACTTGAAAATTCTGTGCCCCTACTCTCGAAAGTAGGAAACAGAATTTCAAGAAATTGCTTTGCAAATCTGAAATTTTTTGGGACTACTAAAAACTTTGTTTTGCAGGACATATTGCTTGCAAAAATTTCTAGCTTTTATGTCATATTTGTGCTAGTTTGTTATCACCATCCCTGTTTTAATCCAACAGTAATTTGAATGATTGTGAATTGTTTAAAAAACGTTTAGACTTGCATTCTAGGCATTTGTCTAATTACGTTTTCTTTACAATTACTGTTGAAGAGAGCTGGAGACAAGGTATGTATGCATAGCATATAGTTTAGGAAACATTCTTGGGTGTTATTGCTTTTGAATGCTACTTTCCTATATCTTGCACACTTGCACTAATCAATTCTAAGGGCAAAACCCTAATCAAGATAAGGTGGGGAAGTCATTACCCTTCCTTAGCCCACAAACCATCTCCAAGCACGCACAACCTAAGCCTAATTAAAATTTGATAGACGTTGGCCTTAGGGACATCTCGAACTCAATAGGAGATTATCCTAAAGAGGGAAAGTGTTGGAAATTGACTCCTGTAAAATCAGTGTCAAGGAAAGGGATTGAGGGCCGAAAGCCCGAAGTGCGGTGGTTATTTAATTAAGGAACGTCTTTTGACGGAAAACCTCCCACCAAACTTGCCCTGACCTGGCTGATTCGCTTGTAGTCAAGGTCTACATTCTACCTCTTGTGGACAATCAACCAGTTAGGAGTTGTCTAGGTCAAGGATACCTTAGACTAGGCTTGGTTGATTTCTATTGTTGACTGTTGTTTGAACTTGTTGTGATTGTGATTGTGTATGCAAGTGTGGTCGAGAGACCCTAATTCATCTAGGTTGACTAGACACACATCACCACCTAAGTTTGAACCAAGACCAGATCCGATAATGGCTCAATCCACATCACTGCAGGATAGGTTCTACCCCATTAGGACCTCACTTCCATCATGCATCTCACTTCCATCGGTTGGTGAATACAATTTTGAGCTCAAGCCTCAATTCATCAACACACTCCCCAAATTTCATGGTCTAGAGTCCGAAGATGCCTACTTCTTCATAAGAGAATTTGAGAAAGTATGTCTTATGATGAAAATCCCACACCTTGTAGACGATGCTATTAGGTTGAGATTTATCCCGTTTGCACTTAAGGACCTAGTAAAAAAGTGGCTCTACAGCTTAGCAGCCGGTTCCATCACATCTTGGGATGGTTTCATCAAGGTCTTCTTGAAGAAATTCTATCCTATCCATAAAACCGCTCTCATTAGGAAGACGATCATGCAATTTAAGCAAGAGCCTAGTGAACCGTTCTGGAGGTACTTTGAACGCTTTAAGGACCTCCTTGTCCAATGTCCACATCATGGAATAGAGAAATGGCGACAATGCCAAATTCTCTATGACGGTTTAGACTATTCCACCAAAACCCTCCTAGAAAGTATGTGCCAAGGGGGTTTCTTGCAGAAAGATGAAGATGAGGGATGGGATTTGTATGAAAATTTAGCTGAGAAAACCATCCAATGGGAATCTGCGAGTGAGACCCCTAAGAATCCTAACTCCATCTCTTCGAAAGGAGGTCTCCATTTCATAGAATCGTCCATCGCTAATGAGGCTAAGTTAGCTAATTTAGCTAGAAGACTGGAAGCTCTAGAGACAAAAGAACCAAGTCCAGTCAATCAAGTCAGCCCGAACCAATTTCCACCCCCGGGCTGCACTTATTGTCAAGCCATGAACCATGTGTTTGAGGAATGCCCAGTGTTTCAAGCTCAGCAATCCTACCACGAACCGATGAATGCGGCCTTTTCAAGGCCGAACAATAACCCTTACGCCCCAACGTACAATCCCGGCTGGAGAAATCACCCAAATTTCTCATGGAGCCAGAACAACAATGACCATTCACGATCCAATCATGCTAACCACTTCCATCAAGGTAACAATTCTTCCAATCATCAACCCAACTTCTCCAATTTCCATCATAATTCTCCCAACCATCCACCAAGCTTTCCAAATTATCAACAGAACTTTCCTAACCAATCTCCACAATCCTCCTTCCAGAATCCTCAATTTGAAAGGAGAATGACTGACTTTGAAAGGAACATGGAGAGATATATGAAAAATCAAGACACTCTCATGCAAACCATTCAGAGGTTAGAGGTTCAAATGAGCCAACTAGCCAACCACAGAATGAGAGACAAAAGGGTACCCTGCCTAGTCAGCCAGTCACCAATCCGAGGAATTCCCAACATGCTCATTTGGCTGAGGATCCTTCATTCAATCAATGTAATGCTGTGCATACATTGAGGTCAGGAAAGAAAGTTGATAACCAAGTGTCAACACCTACCAATCCTATTCAGCACAACCACAATCAAGCTTCCACCTCATCCAATCCAAGCTCTTCCAAATCTGACGAGTCTGAAAAAGACAAGTCAGCCAGCCAGGTGCACCAGCCTATAGTACCATTTCCGAATAGGCTGAAAAACAATAAGCAAAATCCGCACATGGACAAGATAATAGAGATGTTTAATCAAGTGAAAATAAATGTGCCACTTCTTGATGCCATCCAACAAGTTTCTTCCTATGCTAAGTTTCTTAAGGACATGTGCACCAAGAAGAGAAAGACTAATGTTCCTAAGAAAGTCTTCCTAGCCACTAATATTAGTGAGCTATTTTCGGGTCCTATCCCTGTCAAGTACAAAGATCCAGGTAGCCCTACCATTGCCTGCACAATAGGACAAGCCGAGATTAGTCGTGCACTTCTTGACTTGGGAGCAAGTATCAACTTGCTTCCATTCTCTGTTTATCAACAACTCGGGTTGGGTGACCTTAGTCCAACTCGAGTCACCATCCAACTGGCTGACCGTTCTGTTAAAATTCCAAAAGGGGAAATTAACGATGTCCTGATTCGGGTAGGGGAGTTCATATACCCTGTCGATTTCATAGTTTTGGAGACACAACCTGTGTCCAACTCCAATCGTAGGGCTCAAACTCCGGTCATCCTAGGTCGACCATTCCTTGCCACTGCTAATGCCATCATCAATTGCAGGAATGGGTCTATGAGGTTAACCTTTGGAGACATGACTAGAGAAGTCAATGTCTTCCATCTAGGAAAACAACCCCGTGACATCGAGGACCAAACTTTTGAAGTAAACCAAATTGAGAACTTGACAAGTGAACACGGGAAAGAATTGGAATCAGAAATGGAGATTGACTTCGAGTTAGAGTCTGATGACTTTAATCTCGATCAGGTGGTAGATTCTGCCGTGAATTGGGCTTCAAACCCGATTTCACCAACTATGGAGCCAACAGATTTGACTAGTCCTTCTAGTGAGCCTTCCTCTTCCTTAGAATTGAAAGCCCTTCCTGCGCATCTCAAGTACGCCTATCTAGGCGAACAAGAGACCTTTCCCGTCATCATTGCCTCCCATTTAAATGACGGGGAAGAAAAAGATTTGAAAGATATTCTAAGAAAACATAAGGAAGCCATCGGGTGGACTATGACTGATATCAAGGGATTAAGTCCAACCATCGTTCAACACCGCATCCATCTCAATGAAGATGCCACACCCAAGAGAGACCCGCAGCGTAGGTTAAACCCTATAATGCAAGAGGCTGTTCATGCTGAAATCATAAAACTCTTAGACAATGGGATAATTTATCCCATTTCGGATAGCCAATGGGTCAGTCCTGTCCACGCGGTCCCAAAGAAATCTGGTTTCACCGTAGTGGAAAACGAGAACAAAGAGTTGGTTCAAACTCGACTTCCCACGAAGATTCGAGTTTGCATTGACTATAGGAAACTGAATGCTGCAACTCGTAAGGACCACTTTCCACTTCCCTTCATTGATCAGATGCTTGAACGTTTAGCGGGTCACGAGTACTACTGCTTCTTGGACGGTTACTCGGGCTATAACCAGATCCCTATCGCTCCTGAGGACCAAGAAAAGACCACGTTTACCTGTCCATTTGGGACATTTGCTTATCGTCGAATGCCATTCGGCTTATGCAATGCCCCAGCAACGTTTCAACGTTGCATGTTGAGTCTTTTCTCTGACATGGTAGAGCGCTTCTTAGAAATCTTCATGGATGATTTCTCCATCTACGGAGATTCATTCACTCAATGTCTCCACCATCTTGAACTCGTCCTCCAACGTTGTGCTGAAAAATATTTGACTCTAAACTGGGAGAAATGCCACTTCATGGTGAAACATGAAATTGTCTTGGGTCATGAAATATCCAAGAAAGGAATAGAAGTGGATAGAGCCAAAATCGAGGTTATTGCTAAGCTCCCCATACCCAAATGCGTTAAGGACATTAGATCCTTCTTAGGACACGCTGGATTTTACCGAAGATTTATTAAGGATTTTAGCAAAATTGCTAGGCCCTTGACTAATCTGTTAGCTAAGGATGTGTCCTTCACTTTCGATGCTGACTGCATCACTTCTTGGGAGAAGCTTAAGAGAGAGCTAATTTCTGCACCAATCATATCTGCCCCGGATTGGTCTAAGCCATTTGAGATTATGTGCGACGCTTCTGATTTTGCCATAGGCGCTGTCCTAGGACAACGTACTGATAGCAAGCAGCATGTGATCTACTACTCTAGTAGGACTCTCAATGACGCTCAACTGAACTACACTACGACCGAAAAGAAATTCTTGGCAGTAGTGTTTGCCTTAGAGAAGTTTCGTCCCTACCTACTAGGGTCCAAAACTACCATCTTCACCGATCATTCTGCACTTAGGTATCTCATGATGAAGAAGGATGCCAAGGCCCGACTCACTCGTTGGATCCTCCTTCTGCAAGAATTTGATCTCGAAATTCGAGACAAGAAAGGTGTAGAAAATGTCGTTGCTGACCATCTCTCACGGATTCCCAATTCTCCATGCAACGAATTACCCATCAATGAGGATTTTCCTGATGAACATCTCTTAGCTATCTCTAGGGAACCTTGGTTTGCTGATATAGTGAATTACTTAGTCACAAACCAAACTCCGTCTCATTGGTCCAAAAATGAAGTTTACCGGTTCTTATCCCAAGTCCGGTATTTCTTTTGGGAGGAACCGTATCTTTTCAAGTACTGTTCCGACCAAATTATTAGGAGATGCATTCCCGATGAGGAGGTTAGGAGTGTTCTGTCCTTCTGTCACGAACTTGCATGCGGTGGACACTTTGGTCCCCGCAAGACTGCTGAAAAGGTGCTACAAAGCGGGTTTTATTGGCCCACTCTGTTCAAGGATGCCTATGATTATTGCAAGACGTGCCCTAGATGCCAAATGGTAGGTAGGATCTCACATCGAAATATGATGCCCCTCAACCCAATTCTAGAAATAGAACTCTTTGATGTTTGGGGCATCGACTTTATGGGTCCATTTCCTAACTCATTTGGGAACCAATACATATTGGTTGCTGTGGACTACGTGTCCAAGTGGGTAGAAGACATTCCATGCAAAACTAATGATAACAAAGTTGTCATAAAGTTTTTGAGAGAGAACATTTTTTCCCGCTTCGGAACCCCTCGTGCTATCATCAGTGATAATGGCACCCACTTTTGCAATAGATCTTTTGAAGCCCTTATGCGAAAGTATGCCATAACTCACAAGTTGTCCACACCGTATCATCCTCAAACCAGTGGGCAAGTTGAGGTTTCAAATAGACAAGTCAAACTTATATTGGAGAAAACTGTGAACCAAAACCGGAAAGATTGGTCCTTAAAACTTGTAGATGCTCTATGGGCCTACAGGACCGCTTTCAAGACGATTTTAGGAATGTCTCCCTATAGGTTAGTCTATGACAAACCTTGTCACTTGCCCGTTGAGTTAGAGCACCGAGCCTTATGGGCAATCAACCAGTTGAATTTCGATTTGACTAAGGCCGGTGACCTTCGGAAATTACAAATTTCCGAATTGAAGGAATTGAGAAATGAGGCCTATGAAAATGCTAGGATCACTAAAGATAGAGTGAAGATTTTTCATGACAAGCACATCATAAGAAAAATCTTTGTCCCTGGTCAAAAAGTCTTACTCTACAATTCTAGGCTTCATCTTTTTCCAGGAAAATTGAAATCACGATGGACTGGGCCATTCGTTGTAAAGACCGTGTTTCCACAGGGTGCAGTTGAGATCAGTGACCCCAAGAATGGAAATGACTTTAAGGTAAATGGTCAACGCCTTAAACCTTTCTTGGAATCGGTGCCGGTAGATGAGACGGTAATGGGTCTTTTTGACCCAGTGTATCTGTAACTTTCCTCCTTTCCATTGTATTTCATGCACTTATATATTTCTTTCATACATTGGGGACAATGCATGAGATAAGTGTGGGGGAGGGTTCTAACATAACTGAAAAAAAAAAGGATATATATAAAAATAAAAAAAAAAGAAAAGAAAAGGGTAGACAATATTTTGATATATTTTTTGTAAGAATTTAAGTCAATTTTAAGGAATAGGAGAATCATAATTAGGATTTCTTTCACTTGGTCAAAATAAGATAACTTGTTTGATTTTTAAGGTTAGGAAGAAAATCTGGGAAAGTAATTTAGTCTTGATATTTACCTTGATGACATATGCACACAAAATACACTTACACACTTAGGGTTCGAAAACAGAGACTCTTATGCCTTATAAAAAAAAAGTCTAATTATTGAGTAGCTAGGTGCTTTGGCCTAAGCAAGCCTTAGTATTTATGCAAAAGATAATTAGACAAGCTTGAAAAAAAAAAAAAAAGTATTCTCTGATTAAGCTGGGTACTTATGCCTCATGAAGCATAAGTATTCACGCCTAAAAGGGGTACCTCGTATAAATAATGTGTATACTCTGATTAAGCTGGGTATTTATGCCTCAGGAAGCATAAGTATTCACGCCTAAAAGGGTTACATAGTATAAATAAAAACCTTGATTTCGTGGCCTTATCTGCTCGGGTGTTTAGGTCCTTAGGGGTGTTTTCTCACCTGGTGCCCTAAAACCGTCCGGTTTGGGTGTCACCGACTGAAAGCTCGTTACATGGGCAGATTAGAAAGCCTAATGAAATCAAGGGATAAAATTTCACAAAAAAAAAATAATAATAAATAAATAAATATGAGGCATAGGAGTTAATGTTGAAAAACCCTTAGTAAACTTCACAGTCACGATGGTGCATACAACTCAGGGTAAATTAATAGACTAGATGAGAAGTACAGTTTGACCCCTTACTTTAAATTGACAACATGTTTTTGAATGGAGACTAAGTTTAGGAATGAAAAATTTGATATTCCTATAACTTATAGATTACTTAAACTCTCACAAATATACTTCAAATATTTTCGTCTTCTAAAAAAAAAAAAAAAAATGCTTTTCGAAAATACTAAACTTTTCTCTTCCTTTTTGGATTTTGTGGGTGTAATCCGCTGAAAACCCTCACGAGACAAAACTCGTCCTCTAGGGGTGACCTAGAGGTTTAACGGCTTGTTGCACATGCTCAGTGCAATCGAGTGACCTGCGAAAGTGGTCTAATAATTGATTCAAGTTAGTCTAATGTTTTTGCTCGAGGGCGAGCAAAAGATAAGTGTGGGGGTGTGATTTGTCACATACATTGCATTTATGTTGTCACTTTACCACACTTGTTAGCTAATAAATTCTATTAATAAGTTGTCTATTTCTTTGCTAAATGTAGGCCCAAGTGCTTAAAGGAAGAAAGGAGGAACAAGCCCAAAAGCCCACTTTATTCTGAATTAATTCAGAATAAACTCGAAGTAAAGAAATTTGGGCTATCAAGGAGTTGAGAAAATCCCTCCTTGAATCGAGGAATCGAAGCTAGAAAATCAAATGCTGATTCAGTCAGTGGTTGAAGAAGCAACAAGAAAATCAGCTGGATATGCGAGAAGTCCTTCACCCAAGATAGCCCCCCCCTCTTGGTGTGGCCACCTGGCCACACCATTGCCGCAAAATCGCGGCAATAGCCGCGTTTTTGCGGCAATCTTGGGGAGTTAGGGGGAGCGTTTGCTCCCCCGACCTCCCCGGTATCGTGGTTGTTGGGTTTTTGGCTATAAATACCTCTTTCAGCAAGGCAAAAAGTAGCGAAGACTAGGATTAAGTTTTGCATTTCTTTTATTAGGATTTAGGCTCTTGTTAGCTAGAAGCAAAATTGTAATCTTTCTTTTTAAGTTGTAGTCCAGTTTCAAGAACTTGTGAGAGAGAGAACTGAGAGCTTGTACTTTAAGGTTGAAGTGACAGCAATACAAAGTTGTGCCGATTTCTCTTCTACTTGCAGTACGGTATGGCTTATATTATGTCGTCGTTTTCTTTTTCTTTCTCCATGGGTAACTAAACTTCTTTCTGGGCTTGCTATCGAACTCTCCCTTGCTTTTTCTTTTCTCTTGTTTTTAAAAGGAAAAAGACCCTATGACTCATATGAATGCCTCTCTTTAAAGCCTTTCTTTTTGAAAGTGTTCTTGAAGGCACATGAGGATGGGCTTAGATAGTTGAATCCACAACTCTTTCTTGAACATCGCTCGAATCGTTTTTAATTAATGCTTGCTCTTCGCGCTTGATTTTTTAACACCCGATTCTCTGATTTCTTAAAAGAAAAAGACTCAACATCTTCTAACATCTTATGTGCTTTACTTAAAGCCTTCTAAAAAAAGATTCAACTTGAAGTTTGGCAAATGAGCATTTGAGGGACTTAATATTTTAAGAAAAAAAAATAAACAATTGAGTAGTAAGATAGTAAGCCCAGACTTGATTTCATATTATTAAACAACAACACAACTCGCAAGCTTTTTAAAATCATCTTCTCCAAATCGTTTTCTGAAAGTTGAAATTTCTCTTTTTCATCTCTTTTCCTTCCATTCTCTTTTTCTAAAAAAAACTGACACACTTCTTTGTTTCTATTTACTTCACCGAAACGCTTCTATCGCATCCCTCCTCGTGGACTCGACCCGTTAGCCACAAGCTACACGGTACATTCTTAACTTCATTGGTTGTTTCATTTGTTTTAGCAATCAATTAGCATTAAACTCCTTGGTTGAAATCTCGGACCAAATGTCCACATCACCATCAGTTACACTAAAGGGTTTGATCGCCGCCTTTGCAACCCGGCTTCCTAAAGATTGCAAGAACATGATCATCTTAACTTTCCATATATGAAAAAGTTAAGGCCATCAAACTTGGGTGGGTACTTGATGCTATTACCAATGGAATTCATATGTGTGAAAGAAATATTAGATAGGTCAGGATAGGATCACTCTGGTGAAACCTATGAATAAGGGCACTAACTCTGATACCAATTGAAATCACCTAGAGGGCAGGTGAATAGGTGATATGCTAATGAATTGTGAAAATTTAAAAACTTAAACACAATAAAGATACACAAAAGTATAACAACACACAACCTAATCCAAAACTCACAATCAAGAAATGAAGCCGGGCACCCAATGAAGGGCTCTGAACTTCTCCTCGTGATTCCTCTTAGATAATAGTTGAGAGGCGTAATTGCTTTCTTGATATGATGAGAGTAGACGGACAATAATAAAAGAATAATAAACAAGATAATACAAAAGAATAAAGAGTATAGAGAAAGAAAACACAAGCCAATCACAAACACAAAGAATTATTCTCGAGGTTCGATCCACTGCTCTTGGATCCGCAAGTCTCTCACTTGTTCTCACAAGAACAATACACACGCGAACTCGCAAGCTCACCAAGGCCGTAACCTCAATCACTTCACAAAGAATACAGTAGCAGTGACCTTATTCAGATCACAAACAACTCACACTACAAAGTCCTACAGCTTAGAATAGAGAGATATATAGCTCAAGGATTCAGTGAGTGAGAAAACTAATAGAGAGTATAAATAGAGGCCCAAAACTTTTGTATAGAAGTAGGATGCTTTTAGCTCTAAAAAACTACTGTAAACCATTAGAAAACACTCTTACATATAGGTTTATTAAAAATATCCATTTAGAAAATCTAAACAAGGTAATTTATCATTTAAAATATGTTAAAATTAGGTCAAAACTATAAATGAAATCCAGAGCTATCGACAGTCGAAGATGACTGTCGACAGTGCTAGGCACACTGCTTCACAATATAGCTGTTAAACAGCTACTGCTGTTGACAGTTCAATAGGATTGTTGATAGTCAATGCTGATATATATAGAATCTACTGTTGATAGTTCAGTTTAGCTGTCCGCAGTGACCTATATATATTGAAAACAATGAGTCTCTGTAAAGCACTATTGATGGTCCTATGACAAGAAGCTATCGATAGTACTATTAACCTGTCAACAGTCTCTTTAATAGAGCTGTCAATAGCCCTTATAGAGTGTTTGAAACGTAAAACAAATAACATAGATTTTTCAAAAAATTTGTGTAAAATGTGTATGTGTGAATCCATTGAGCTTCTCTCCATATACTAAACTTTAACAAACTACAACATACAATGAAAAGACATTCTAGTGTAAGTATAAACCATAAAACATATCTTTAATCTTTGAACTTGAGCGTTTGAATCAATAGCTTTAGACTGAACTTTAAGTCTTTTGTTGAAACTAAACACCAATCTATGATTTTGAATAAACCTGAAATTTATATATCATAAGATCATTAGTAACTATAACTACATGAGTTAATCATCATCAAAACTAGAGTGATAGGCCTTTAGGCCAACAAAATTAACTCCAAGTGATGAACCCGAGTGCAATTAAAAAATACTTGAAGAGATATAAAGTGAGATGAAAGAATTCGAGAGAGGAAGACAATGGGTTAGGAAGAAATGTCGACAAAGAAGAGGGGAAAATGAAGAGAAGTGAATCTAGGGTATTGAAAAACTATCTTTAAAAGCAATAAAACTGACTGTCAGTCGACCGACTCCAGTGTTCTACTATTCAGTAGTTCATTGCGATCAACCAGATGGTTCACCGACAAAACCCGAGACCTCGTACCCTCAGTTGGTTGACCTTGTGGTCGACTGGGACAAGAGCACAAGCCGCTCTCAGTTTTCAGTCGACCGTACGGTCGACTGGGACTGCCTCAAAATTAGAAATTTTTGAAAATTTTGAAATTGAAAACCAGATTTTTAATAAAAACCAATTGAAACAAACTAGTAAAATCCTACTTGGATAAATTTCTTTTGAAAGATTATTTAATCCAGAAAAAATTCAAGAAATATTTGTATTAATAATTTGCTCCAAAAAGATTTAAGAACACATAAAAATCATACTTATATTTAAATCATAAATTGAGTCATTTAAAATTAAGAAATGAAGTCGCATACCCTTCATGGGCTTTGAACTTCTCCTCATCATTCTTCTAGATTAAGAGTTGAGGTGCACAATCACTTTCTTATTTTTATGCTTAATGAATGATGTAAATATTATCATAGATAATTCTTTCAAAAATGCATATGTGTGTGTGTGTGTTTATATTAAAAATACGAGCATCTATGATAACTAATACACTCATAAGAATAAAGCATGGGACAGACAAATAGAGCCTATATTATTATCGTGTATGCATTTTATATAAACATCATGGCAACATATCAATTAAAATTGAAAGATACTATTATATGAATCAACAATTTAAATCATCAAAATTGTATGAATTCAAACTAATAAACATTGATGAAAGAAGTCAAATAAGTTTCTAAGCATGGATAACATTTATAGAGTCTAGACTAACTAACATGAACATGCAATAATTTAAGCTTAAAACTAGTGGAGATGTTACTGATACTATTTAAGCAAGCAATCTCCATTTTCAAAAGGTGGTGTTCTTCCACCTTTTTTTTCCTAATAGTAATGCATCAAATTGGTATATCCTTTAAGCTCCAAAGCAATCACCACCAAGGCACCACTTTCCCCTAAATCTTGGAAAAGGAGACACCTAAATCAATTAAATTCGGTGTGTTCTTGGGTACCCATATCTTATTGGGTGCTTGAGGGTTAATATTTTCTCGAACCCAAATATTATTATTTTTCAAATTCGATCTTAAATAACAAAATTGTGCAAGATGGCCTTTGCGGTCACAATGTGTTCTAGTGTACACCTTGTCATACAAATGAGCGTGTGTGTGTTGTACCGTGTATACATGCTTGGTGAGTGATTGTGGATCGTGTTTCCTTTGGGTTTTTCCCTTTGAAAACAAGGATTCAATTTTCTTTATATCAAAGCACATTTCTTTAAAGTAACATTCAAAACATCAATTCCATTTCTCAAAGTCTCAAACTCATTTTGGTTAAAAGCTATTTTAGAGTCTTTGCCCTTGCAAATATGTTTATGAGAGTCAAATTTATTTTTAGTCTTTTCAAAACAAATCGATAAGTCTTCTTTTTCTTTGATTACAATATTTAGCTTGTTTTTCAAAAACTAATTCTCTTTTCTCAATTTCTTGTTTTGAATTTTTGAAAGCTCATATATTTCTTGCAAATCTTCAAAAAATCTACCAAGCTCATAAGTTCATCATCATCAAGGGAAGTTTCTTGAGATACCTTGGCGGAGTTATCCCCATTGGCCACGAAGCAAACATTAGTGATATCAACTTCCTCATCGTATTCGGTCTACGAGTCATCCCAAGTGGCCACCATGGCCTTCTTCTTGTGCGCTCTTTTAGATGTGGTCTCCGTGAGAGAGGGACAATTAGCTATCAAATGTCTCATCTTCCTGCAATGGAACACAACCCATCTCTTCTTTCTTTCATTCTTCATTTGCGGTCTTCTCCTCTAGAAGTTGCTCATCCTTTCTTATAAAATATCTTGCCAAATTTTCTTATAAGCATTGAAAAGTATTCTCCTCACCTTCATCCATAGATTCTTCTTCCTCCGCAATGGATGGAGTTACCTTGAAAGCAATGAACTTTTTTTTTGGAGGTTCTCTTCCTTTACAAACCTTTATCAAAATCTCATGTGTTTGAGATTCCCAGTGAATCCAGAAAAGTCCATCTCCTCATGAACGTTGAGCTCTTTGAGAGTCATTGCCCTGAGCTCCTAATCTTTGAGAAGAGATCAAATTACTTTTCTCAATTTTTGGTTGTTGTCGATCTCATCACCTTAGGAAGACAATCCATTAGTGATTTTAGCAAAGCGAGTAAGCATTTCTGAATTGTTTCATAGTCAAGCATACAAAAGTTCTCATATTGAGAATGAAGCGAATCTATTTTAGACCTCCTAATTTGTGAGATACCCTCATGAGTTATGAACAAGTCATTCCATACCTCAAATGTGAATTTACAATTTATAACATGAGAAAGATCATCACCATTCAATGCTTGTGTTAGTGCATATTTTGCATTAGCATTACCCTCACAGTCCTTAGCGATGGCTTCGGACCATGTATCCTCAGCACTATGAGGTTATACAAACTCCTTAGTGACGGCCTTTGTAACCCTAAATCCTAAAGATTTTAGAAATAAGGTCATCTTCACTTTCTTAATGGGAAAGTTTAAACCATCAAATTTGGGTAGAGACGTGATACTAGAGAAGTTGTGTGATGCCATGAATGTAAGCAAATATATAGAATATATAACAAATATTTTAGCTGGGATCACTCTAAGGTGGTTAAATCAAAAACCTAGAGTACTTGGGTCTGATACCAACTGAAATCACCCAGAGGGGGGGGTGAATAGGTGATGGCTAAAAAACCATGGCAAATAATACGGATTAAAACAACTAATGCTATATGGCAATACAGTGAGCAAAGAAGCAATCCACATAATCAAAATAATAAATCATAAGATATATCTAGCATATGATGATTAAGAAAATATAGAAGGAGGCAAATTATTAAAAGAGTGAGTTGAGTGGAGAATTAGAGAGAAGGCAATCGCAAACACAAGAATATGTTTCGAGATTTGAGCCATTGCTTTATGTCTCTGCCTTCATCGCAATGAAGGATTTTCACTATTTTTTAATCCTGCAAGAGCACCAACTCTACACGTTCCCGTAAGAATAACTGAACCCGCAAGTCCTCTCACTCGATGCCGCAACACCTAAAATCACGAACTCGTAAGCTCATTTTAGGCCACAACCTCTAAAACTCTTGAATACATGAAGGGGAGTGATCTTTCCTAGATTACCAAAAAACTCACAATGCAATCCTATAACCAATATAGGAGATTTGAAGCTCAGAGATTGTGTATGCAAGTAAAGCTTTGAAGTATTTGAATTGAAGACACAAAGCTTGAAAACTTGTATTAGAAATTTTGGCACAAAGTTGATTTCTTTTGAAAATCTTCACTAAAACTCTTGAAAATCTTAAAAAAAATACTTAATTAAATGTTGCTAGGATTTTTCTACAGTACTCCTATTTATAGAGGGTCAAATAAAAGAGAGAAACTCAAAACAGCCATTATAGATTAACCCCGAAAAAACAGATTAAAAATATAGCCATTTGGGGTTAATTAGGCTTAATCAGCCAGTCGGACGACCGACCGGTCCACTGCCAATGGTCATATTTCTGACAGTTGCGGATAGTGGTCGACCGGGCGGTCGACAAAATCCAATAGAGAACTCTGATGTCTTAGTCGGTCGACCGATCAGTCAGCCGATGATGACAAACAGTGAGCACTGCCCTTACACGCAGTTGACCAGGCGGTCGACTGAAGTATACAAGTTTCACTTATGCAAGTCCGTGCAAATTTGATCAATTGCTTGATCGACCGATGGAGCAATCATCTTTGCATCTCAATCGACCGGATGGTCGACCGGGAAAGGGTCAAAACTGATATACGAAAATGTTTTAAAATACACTTTGATTTTTCACTAAAATTTTTGAAATCACTTTTCAAAATAAAGTTCATGTATATTTTTGAAGCTCAAAAAGTGTGATCCTAGATCAACACAAAGAAGATAGTTTTGAACCAATTTTTGTGTATATTGAATTTTTTTCAGATATTCTTTTCAAAAACCATAAATCAAAATACTATTTTGAAAATGATTTAAACTATCAAAATCCTTTTCAAGAATTTAAAAAAAAACACAATAAATCTTTTGTGTGTGTGTGAATCGCTTGATCAATCCAAACCTTTAAACTTTGTTTTGAAAAATATAAATCTTACATTGTATTGATAAAGAAAAATAATTCTTCTCGATTGCTTCAATCTTGTAACTCTCTTGATCTCTTGAGCTTGACTCCAACCTTGGGTACTATGTCCGTTTTTGATGCTTGAGCTCTTGAATCACTATGTTGTTAGCTTCAAAACTTGTGAGTCTTTTGGAGATGCTAAACATAACTATCAATTTTTTATAAACCTGTAACTTATAAACAAATAAAAATCATTAGTACTAATAACTTCATAAGATTATTATCATCAAAACTAAGGTGAAGGGATTTTGGGCTAACATATATGGCTTGCATACTTTGAGTAACAATCTCATTATTTCTTCATAAGGTACAACATAAACATCTTAGCACAAATACACACAAAATAAATCATCAAAACATTAATTAAATCATGACTAATCCATGTTTCAATCTCCCCCTTTTTGATGATGACACCTAGAGGGGGGGTGAATAGGTGATGGCTATATGAAATATGGCAATTTTGCGGAATTAAAACTTTCACACACAAATAGCACAAATAAAGACTTGCAATAAATACAACAATTAAGGTGCAAGAATTGAAAGGAGTAAAGTTAGAGAAAATTGATCAAACGCAAACGCAAGGATGTGTTTCCGAGGTTCGAGCCACGCTCTACGTCCCCGCCTTCACACTTGAAGGATTTGCACTACTATCGTTGATCCCACCGGATCGCCAATACAAGGACACACTTGTCCCTTACACTTGTGATGCCGCAACACCACCCGAAGCTCACTAGCTCCCTTGAGGCCGATGCCTCTACAACTTCACTCCAAGAAGAAATGAGTGATCACACTTGATCACTTTACAAAAGCTCACTTGCACAATCCTAGAACCAAATATGTAGATGTAAAGCTTTGGGATTGTGGTGTGCAAAATCTAGAGAGAAGCTAGAGGAATAGGCTACAAGTTGGGTGTTGGGAATTTAGGCTTTGGAAAATCTTTTATGAAGGAAAGCTTTGAAAATCTTTGTAAAACTCTTATGAGATATTTTGCAATGGTTGTCTAATCAAAATGAGGTGACCCTCTATTTATAGGGGTCAAAAACATCCTCAAAAACTCGTTGGAGACAAATCCCAAAAGAAAAACAGTCAGAAAAACTAGCTGTTGGATCTGTCAGAACTTTTGACAGAGTCCGGTCGACCGGGTCGGTCGACCGCCAACGGTCAAAAATATGACCGTTGGGGCTCATCGGTCGACCGGGTCGGTCGACCGAAAACTCCTGTGAAGGCAAGTGAACATCGGTCGACCGGGTCGGTCGACTGATATAGACGTGCACAGTATTGTGCACATCGGTCGACCGGGCCGGTCGACCGGTCACTGTGAGTTCTGAAAAACAGAACTTCCAGAACCAAAAAACTTGGATTTTGGTTTTGGGTTTTGGGTAAGATTTTGGAACTTGTAAAAAAACATGAAGTATAAGCATGTGTCATACTTCAATCATGTTAAAAATAGTTTGATAAAAATCCTTTTGATAGAACCATGTTTTTCCATAATTGTTTTTCCAAAACTATTGTTTTTCTGAAAATCATATTTCCAAAATATGTTCTCTTTTAAAAACTAAGTTAGAAATGGAATTGAAAAATCTTTTTGAAGCCATGAACCTAACTAAGAGGTGTGTGTGTGATAATCCCATAGCTCTACTTCTAATATCTAGCTTTGACAAAATATCTAAAATAAAAATAAAAATACAAAGCTTGTTTTCTTCAATGTCTTGATCTTGTCTTGATCTTGTCTTGATCTTCATATCAACATCTTGATCCCAAAGCATCCTAGTTGTGCATAGCTTGGGAATCTTCATTTTTGCGGTGAACTCCAAATGTGTGAGTCTTTTAGCGGAGCCGTCAAAAACAACCTGTTAAATAACCTGAAAAATTCTGAAAACACAAATGTTAAATACATAACTAAATATGTTTTGCTATCATCAAAATAACCGGGATAATGGCCTTTGGGCCAACAATCTCCCCCTTTTTGATGATGGCAAAACATATGTAGTTATCACAAGATATTTTGGGTAGAGTCTTCAAATGAAGCTCCCCTCAACACAAGCATATATATAAAATCATACTCAGGCATATTATCACAAATCATAATCATAAACATTTATTTCCATGCCAACAAAAGATGCCAAAACTCATGTCATATCATAGATGAAGGAAATGAGTCTCATACATGACATAAATACATAAAACACATAACCATATCCATGTCCACAACACAAAATAAAAATACATGACAAAGCAAAAGATGTCCAACACAAAATATCCAAATACAAGTACAAGCCAAAATAACAAAGTGTCACAAAATATCTCTCTCAAAATAACTCTCCCCCTTT
Source organism: Agave tequilana (assembly GCA_038442645.1). Taxonomy (NCBI): domain Eukaryota; kingdom Viridiplantae; phylum Streptophyta; class Magnoliopsida; order Asparagales; family Asparagaceae; genus Agave; species Agave tequilana. The sequence continues at coordinate 170,857 of JAVJIF010007208.1, forward strand.
TTGACATCATCAAAAGGGGAGGTCACTCCTCAGCACCATCATCACCATCATCGCCGTCTCCGTAATCATCACCACCTTCCTCTGAAGAAGCAACCTCCTCTGGATCCATGCCATCGACTCTGGTGCGCGGTGGAGGAACAGAAGAGCGAGCTCTGGGAGGAAATGGAGGACCGGTGGCAGGGAGTCGACAAGCAGTCGGAGTCCGATCAGGAACGAGCATGTCAAATTTTGAGAAAAGGGCCTGAAACTGAACATCCACGAATCTCATGGAATCAGCGAAATAAGACATGTCGTTTCGGACCTCCTCTCGAAAAGCAGCGTCCTGAAGAGCACGAGCATCTAACTCTGCACGAATGGCTGCGTCGCGCTGCTCGGCCAAGGCCTGATGTGCCTCGAGCTGAGAGCGGACCTCCGAAGAGACAAGAGCAAGAAACTCAGGAGGAAATGCAGGTGCTGCAGAAGAAGAAGATCCTGGTGCTGAAGATGAGCCAGGACCAGCAGGAGGAAGAGGTGGTTGCACAGGAGCGTGTCTACGCAGCTGTGCTTCCATCATCTTCAGGATAACTCCATTGATGTTGGTCAGGGGATTTGATGGAGTTTCAGCAGAAAGATCAAAGTCAAGACCCCTAAGAAGATGGGTAATAAGCATGTCGTAGGGCAAGCTCCTACCCGCAGTACGGATCTGATCAGAGGCCATATGAGAGGCAATGACTCTAGGAAAGTTTACCTTAATCCCTTTAAGCAGACAAAAGATAATCAAAGGGACACAACCCCTAGCATGGCTATACTCACCATGTTTGGGGACAATGTTGTAAAAGATAATCTTGGCAAGGACTTGAGATTGAAGAGTGTATCGACTCACTACCTCATTTCTAACCAAGCCGGGGTTGTCATCCCCGTGAATCAGAGTAGAGGCGGTGAGTGAAGACTCACCCTCAGGAAATTCGAAATCATGTAAATCATGAGAATACACATCTGCTCCGCCAGTGGAGAGATGCAGAATCCTAGCAAACCGACCGATAGAGAGGTCGATTTCCCTACCTAGAACTCTAGATGTGATGCGGTTACCATCAAATTCATAGTTGGCATAAAAATAAGGAACAAGGGAAGTGTATACTTGCTCCTTGATGGACAAGAACTCAACTAGGTTGTTGTTTTGCAAGATTTGAGGGATACCTAGATGTTCAAAATCCTGAATGGTAACAAATCTCCCTGAATTAATATTTCTAGTGGAGAGATGGGAGTATCTATCAGCAGCTAGATCATTGATAAAGGGCCGTACAGGTCTAGGAACCTGAGATGAGGGTTGAGCAACACCCTTCCCCTTCTCAGTTCGAGATCTCTTAGGCATGATTAATAAAAATGAAATTTTTAGATTAAAACAGGTTATGGCACGATCTAGAAGCTAAGCAACCTAAAATAGTGACAAAGGAAGAAAGATTTCTAAGCTAGAATTGAAGATTAGAGTCAAAAATTTGATTTTTACCTTAATTGAGAAAGTCCAAACCCTAGACAGAAAAGCCTGAAATTCTCCGAATCCGGTGGATGGAAGTTGCTGAAATCGAAGATCCGGAAGTAGGATGAAGGATTTGAGATGGGTTTTAAAAAGATTTGGATTTGGTTGAAGGATTTGAGAGAACGAAAATTTTGGGGAAAAATGGGGGTGTCCGGTCGCTGAGTGAAATGAGAGAGAGAGAGAGAAAAATGAAAATATATAGCAGATTTGGACAAAAACACGACGATCGGTCGACCGGTCCGGTCGGCCGAATCCAACCGAGAGCTCTGTAAATAAGATCGGTCGACCGGGTCAGTCGACCGAAATATCCCGAGACCACAGCAGGTCAGCATCGGTCGACCGGAATTCTGGTCGGTCGACCGGTAGCACACAAAAAAAATAAAAATTTTCTCTCAGGCAGAGTCGGTCGACCGGAGATTTAAGGGTCGGTCGACCGGCTTTGCCTGAAAAAAACAGTTAACAGCAATTTTGCCCAAAAAAAATTTTAAGTAATTTTGTAGTCCAAAATAGGTATGATATATTAATCATATAGGAATACCAACAGGTTTTAAATCTTTATTAAGTCTTAGCAAACATCAAAATACATGCAATCCAATTTTAATTTTATTTTCATATTTAAACAAAGATTTTAAAGATGTTGAAGCCGAATACCCAGTGACGGGTTCTGAACTTCATCCTCTTGATTCCTCTTGAATGAGTTGAGGTGCGCAATTACCATCTTTAAGGTATTTGCTTAAATAGAAAATTTTACAAATGTTTTATTTTTATTTATGAAAATAATGTGTATATGTATACAAGTATATATTCACAAATAATAAACTATACATGTGGACATACTATAAAACAAGGCATGAAACTAAAGATATCAAAAACTAAACATGGCATATACAATCATGATGGAGTTGCAAGTTTATACTAATCATGTATCAATGAGGCATAAAACTAAACTAGCAATCCTATAACAATTGTATATACAAAATTAAACTCTTAAATGGAGATGTTACCAATTTACGGGCAATCTCCAAAATTAGGTGCCTCCACGATAGCGATGCATGCATGATTTGTTCTTTAAGCTCCGATGCATCAACCACCCGGGCACCACCTCCTCCTAAGTCTTGGAGGGTGTAGATCCACCTATACCTGTATCATTTAAATTTGGTGGCTCTTTTGGTACCCAAATCTTAGTGGGTCCTTTGGGGTTAGATCCGGGGCGAACCCAAACAAATTTATTCTTTATATTGTTCTTAGCATAGCAAAATTTTTCTAAATGGCCTTTGCGGCCACAATGTGTGCAAATATAAATTCTACCATTATTATTATTACCATACATGTATGCATGCTTGTGTGGGTGTACATGTTTTCGTGCATGTGTATGGTGTGCATGTTTCCCTTGGGTTACTCCCTTAGGAAATTTAGATGCAATCTTTTTCAAATCAAATGCATAACTTTTTAAAGTAGAATCCAAAACTTCAACACGTTTTTGAATCTCTACAAAATCATTTTTACTATATGATGCAATGGGGGTTTTCCCTTTACAAGCTAGTTTATAATTTGCAAAATCACTTTTTATTTTCTCAAAAGAATTAGACAAGTTATTTTTCTCCTTTTCAATAATATTAAGTTTATCTTTCAAGGACTCATTTTCCCTTTTTAACCTTTTATTATGAGATTGCGAAATCTCATATCTATGTTGTAATTCCTCAAAGAAACGTGCTAGTTCATCCATAGTGAGATCATCATCATCAAGAGAGTTTTCAATTGTTACCTTAGGAGTGTCCTCTCCTTGTGCCATGAAACACATGTTGGCGGCGTCGTGCTCCTCTTCGGATTCCGACTCCGAATCATCCCATGTTGCGGCCAAGGCTTTCTTCTTTCTTTGCCCATTCTTGGATGTGGTTGCTTGTAGAGCGGGGCAATCGGCAATTAGGTGACCGATCTTCTTGCAATGAAAGCAAGGACCGGGTTCATCTCTTTTCTTCTCGTACCTTCCTTGAGGCTTCCCTCTTCGGAAGTTACTTTGCCGTCCCTTCTTGTAGAACATCTTGCCCACCTTCCGGATGAGCATGGCGAAGTCCTCATCGCAATCTTCGGATGAGTCATCTTCCTCAATGGTAGTAGGAGTGGCTTTGAAGGCAATCGTCTTCTTCTTTGGTGCCTCCCTCTCTTCTCTAACTTTCATCTCCATCTCATGCGTCTTGAGATTTCCGATGAAGCCGGAGAAGTCCATCTCCTCTTTGTCGTTTAGCTCCTTGAGAGTGGTCGCCTTGACTTCCCAAGCTTTGGGAAGAGCTCTAATCACCTTCCTTATCTTTTGATCATTATCAATCTTGTCGCCTAAGGAAGAAAGAGCATTAGTTATTTTTGTAAAACGAGTGAGCATATCATCAATGCTCTCATTATCAAACATATAGAAATTCTCATATTGAGAACGTAGCAAGTCAACTTTGGCTCTCTTGACTTGAGACGTTCCCTCATGAGTCACAATGAGTATGTTCCAAACCTCAAATGCGGATTTACAATTTATTATGCGTGCAAGGTCATCTTCATTCAATGCTTGGGTCAATGCATATTGTGCCCTAGCATTAGCCTCATAGTCTTTGGAAGTATCCTCGGACCATGTGCTCTCATCACTAGTGGGTTCAATAAAATCTTTGGTAATGGCCCTAGCTACCCTAACTCTTAGGGATTTAAGGAAGAGATTCATTTTCACCTTCCAAATGGGGAAGTTTAAACCATCAAACTTGGGTGGGGATTTAATGCTAGAAAAGTCCATGGATGCCATGAATGCACAAGCAAATGTAAATGCAACACAAATGTATATAGCCAAATATGGATCTCCCTAAGGTTGTTAGACCTAAGTTGTAGGGTTAGGCTCTGATACCAATTGAAATCACCTAGAGGGGGGGTGAATAGGTGATGGCTATATGAAATATGGCAATTTTGCGGAATTAAAACTTTCACACACAAATAGCACAAATAAAGACTTGCAATAAATACAACAATTAAGGTGCAAGAATTGAAAGGAGTAGAGTTAGAGAAAATTGATCAAACGCAAACGCAAGGATGTGTTTCCGAGGTTCGAGCCACGCTCTACGTCCCCGCCTTCACACTTGAAGGATTTGCACTACTATCGTTGATCCCACCGGATCGCCAATACAAGGACACACTTGTCCCTTACACTTGTGATGCCGCAACACCACCCGAAGCTCACTAGCTCCCTTGAGGCCGATGCCTCTACAACTTCACTCCAAGAAGAAATGAGTGATCACACTTGATCACTTTACAAAAGCTCACTTGCACAATCCTAGAACCAAATATGTAGATGTAAAGCTTTGGGATTGTGGTGTGCAAAATCTAGAGAGAAGCTAGAGGAATAGGCTACAAGTTGGGTGTTGGGAATTTAGGCTTTGGAAAATCTTTTATGAAGGAAAGCTTTGAAAATCTTTGTAAAACTTTTATGAGATATTTTGCAATGGTTGTCTAATCAAAATGAGGTGACCCTCTATTTATAGGGGTCAAAAACATCCTCAAAAACTCGTTGGAGACAAATCCCAAAAAGAAAAACAGTCAGAAAAACTAGCTGTTGGATCTGTCAGAACTTTTGACAGAGTCCGGTCGACCGGGTCGGTCGACCGCCAACGGTCAAAAATATGACCATTGGGGCTCATCGGTCGACCGGGTCGGTCGACCGGAAACTCCTGTGAAGGCAAGTGAACATCGGTCGACCGGGTCGGTCGACTGATATAGACGTGCACAGTATTGTGCACATCGGTCGACCGGGCCGGTCGACCGGTCACTGTGAGTTCTGAAAAACAGAACTTCCAGAACCAGAAAACTTGGATTTTTGTTTTGGGTTTTGGGTAAGATTTTGGAACTTGTAAAAAACATGAAGTATAAGCATGTGTCATACTTCAATCATGTTAAAAATAGTTTGATAAAAATCCTTTTGATAGAACCATGTTTTTCCATAATTGTTTTTCCAAAACTATTGTTTTTCTGAAAATCATATTTCCAAAATATGTTCTCTTTTAAAAACTAAGTTAGAAATGGAATTGAAAAATCTTTTTGAAGCCATGAACCTAACTAAGAGGTGTGTGTGTGATAATCCCATAGCTCTACTTCTAATATCTAGCTTTGACAAAATATCTAAAATAAAAATAAAAATACAAAGCTTGTTTTCTTCAATGTCTTGATCTTGTCTTGATCTTGTCTTGATCTTCATATCAACATCTTGATCCTAAAGCATCCTAGTTGTGCATAGCTTGGGAATCTTCATTTTTGCGGCGAACTCCAAATGTGTGAGTCTTTTAGCGGAGCCGTCAAAAACAACCTGTTAAATAACCTGAAAAATTCTGAAAACACAAATGTTAAATACATAATTAAATATGTTTTGCTATCATCAAAATAACCGGGATAATGGCCTTTGGGCCAACACAAACAAATTTTGTCAAAGTAGTACTAAATGAGATTTTTATGCTTCTCCTACATCAAAGCATTATTTGTTACAATAAATATATTTGGTATCAGAGCATAGAAATTTGTCAATTGGAAGTACAAGTTTGATTTTACGGTTTTCAAAATCATGAATAGTGGGAAATCTCAAGCAGAATTGGCATGGAGACTGGATGTAGGTTAGATGGACTGAACCAGGATAAATTTTTGTGCTTGCGATTTACTAGGTTTGTTTTTTACTATGTTATACTTATTTTCTTTTCAAGTTATTTACATTTCTTGTTGATATTTTTTAATACACTATTTACCCCTTCTAGTGTAAATTTTGTCACATTCAGTATCCTGCAGGGGAAATTAAAATCATCAAACCTAAGTGAAGATCTAACATTGAAACCGTCTCAGAGAGAAACCATGTGTGTAGTGACACATAAGTAATTAGCAATAAGGATCAACTCTTAAATGGTTAAACTTTAATAAGAGTACTAGCTCTATTACGAATTAAAAATCACCTAGAGGGGAAGTGAATAGGTGATGTTGATCAAATATTTTGAAATTAAAATCTAATTGTAACAAACACACTAGATCTAAAATTTAAGTAATTAAAACAAATAGTTACAAACGAACTATATCACAATCAATATGCAATTATAAGCAACAAATATTAAGCAGAAATAAATTAAGATAGAGAGTATAAAAGAGTAAACTCCATAAACACAAGACATATATTCTCGAGGTTCGATCCACTTGATCTACGTCCCCGTCTCCAACTCTTGTGCAGATGTTAGCACTATCTATAACAGGTCACGAAACTGAAACACGCTTATAATCATGATCCTGTAAGATCACCTCTTGGAGTCGCAACTTCTACAGTAAGATCCCTTCCAGATCACTTCTTGGAGTCTCAACTCCTTACAACAATGTGATCTCGGAAGATCGACATTCTCACAACCTCCTTCACTTGAGGTTCACAACCAGTAAATAAAGAATAAATGTAATCACGCTTTAATTACAGAGAAACAAATCTCAATTATAATCCCTATAGCTATAATAGGAGATTTAGAGGCTCAAGCTTGTATAGGTGAAAGATTGAGATATTGGAAGAATAAAAGCTTTAAAAACTTTTGTAGATAAACTTAAGAAATTTGGATGTGGTAAAGCTCAAAAAAACTTGTTAAAATTCTGATAAACTGTTGTTTTTAAAACTTTGCAAAATGATCTTAATTTATGGTAAAAATCTAATTAGGAATAATTAAAACGTTTGCTAAAATCATGCATAAAAAGTCAATGAGCTGTCAAAAGCTAGTAGAGGGTTGTTGATAGTCAACAGTCATTAATGACTATATTTTTAAAATCAGAAATCCAAAATTGATTGTTTTTTATTCTAGTCGTCGAAAGCACTGTCGACAGTCAGTGGAGAGCTGCAAAAGTCAGAATTGACTGTAGAAAATCTGAGCCACTCTGAGGCAGACCAAACTTTCTATAAAATATTACTGAAAGCATTATAGTACTTTAAACTGTGCTATCAAAAGTTTTGTATAGCTATTGAAATCTGAGCCACTCAAAACTTTCTACAAAGTGTTGTCAAAAGAAAACACATGAGCTGTTGAAAGTTCTTAGCTCAAAATCATAAAACGTGCACACTGGAATATGTATTTGATAGTGCCTATAAGGGCTGTCAAAAGCAGTTTAGTGAGAACAGATTTTTCAACACATTTTATAAAATCAATTTTATCTTTATAATTACATAAAAATAAGTTTTTGAAATATAATTAAGATTTAATATGTATGGATTAACTCCACTGCATATTGCAAACATTAAAATCATTTTTGAAATTTTGTCAAGATTTAAAATTGATTATCATTCAAATCAAAATGCTTTGAAACTTATGTTTGATAAAATCACTATCTGTATTAACAATAATTTGAAAAACTCTATAGGCATGAAATTAAAAGCCACGGTTAGACGGAATGTTAGTATTTTGTGTGTGCAGGAAACTAAGTGGGTAGGTTAAAAAGCTTGAATTATAGAGCCTTGGGGTTATAAACTTTGGTATACTGGTAGAGATAGAAATCGTAATGGGGTTGTTGTGATCATAGATAAACAATTACTTGAGGATGTAGTGGAGGTAAGAAGAAAGGGTGATCGGATTTTATTAGTTAAACTTATTTTAAGTAGGGATATTTTTAATGTTATTAGTATCTATGCACCACAAGTAGGACTTGATGAGTCAAGTAAGCGTCAATTTTGGGAGGATTTAGATGAGATTGTATAAAGTTTACCCATTAGAGAAAAGCTTTTCATAGGTGGTGACCTCAACTCAATGGGCATATAGGAACTAGTCGTTATGGGTTTGATAGTAGACATGGAGGATTTAGTTTTAGGGAAAGAAATTAACCAGGTAAATCGATTCTAGATTTTACTTTGTCATATGATTTGAACTTAGTGAATACTTGGTTTAGGAAGAGAGAGTCTCACTTAATCACTTTTAGAAGTGGATCAAGTGAGAGCCAAATAGATTTCTTTTTAACTAAAAAAGTATATAGAGGTTGTTGTATAGATTGTAAGGTAGTACCGGGTCAGAGTGTAGTAACCCAACATAGACTCTTAATTTTAGATGTCCAGATTAGAAGGAGATTAGAAAGATTAAATGTAAGTTAAATCCTAAGATTAAGTGGGGGCGGCTAAAAGAAGGTAACCAAGGAGTTTTTGTAAATCGAGTAGTACATGAAGCAGATTAGACAGCCCAAGTTGATCCCAATACAACATGGAACAAAATTGCAAGCTGCATTAAAAAAGTAGCTAAAGATGTACTTGGTGAGTCACGGGTGGTGCTCCACCATGTAAGGACACATCATGGTGGAATGAAGAGGTAAAAGCTGCCATTAAGATCAAATGAGACTCTTATAGAGATTTGAAGAAAAATTGTGATGGAGTGAGTTTTGAGAGATATAAGCTAGCCAAGAAAGAGGCTAAGAAAGTTGTTCAGAATGCAAAGCTAAAGTGTACAAAAATGTGTATGAGAAGTGGGACACCAAAGAGGTTGAAAAGAATATATATAGAATTGCTCGAATAAGGGAGAGAAAGACTAGAGACCTATATACTGTGAGGTGGTGTCAAAGATGACGATCAAAAGGTTTTAGTTCGAGATAAAGAAATCAAAGAAAGATGGAGAGAGTATTTTGATAAATTGTTAAATGGTAGTTCTACTCAAGACTTAGATGACCTTACCATTCAGTGCTAGGATATGAACCATAATTATATGCACGGAATTAGTAAATCTGAAGTTAAAGAGGCCTTGAAGAGGATGAAGTCAAGGAAAGCTGTTGGACCGGATGGAATTCCTATTGAGGTATGGAAATGCTTAGGAGAGGTAGGCATGAGATGGCTGACTAACCTCTTTACCAAGATATGGCAAACTAAAAAGATGCCCAATGAGTGGAGGAAGAGTACCTTAGTACCTCTCTATAAGAACAAGGGTGATATCTAGAGTTGTTTAAACTGTCGTGAAATAAAACTCATGTGCCACACTATGAAGCTTTGAGAAAAGGTGATTAAACACCGGTTAAGGCAGAATGTTACAATATCAGAGAACCGTTCGGGTTCATGCCAGAGTGATCGACGACAAAGGCTATTCATTTGCTTCGTCAACTTATAGTGCGATTTCGAGAGAGGAAGAGAAATTTACATATGGTCTTTATTGATTAGAAAAAGCTTATGTTAAGGTGCCAAGAGAGGTATTATGGAGGACATTGATGAAAAAGAGAGTCCCATCAAATATATTAACATAATCAAGGATATGTACGATGGAGTAGTGGCAAATGTCAGAACTTGTGGAGGCATAACAAGTGATTTTTCTATCATAATTGGATTGCATCAAAGATCTGCATTGAGTCCAATCTTATTTGCTATAGTGATGGATGAGCTTACTAGAGCTATTCAGGATGAGATACCATGGTGTATGCTATTTACTGATGATATTATCCTAGTCGATGAGACGAGAGCTAGGGTAAATGCCAAATTGGAGTTATGGAGGGAAACTCTAGAATCTCAAAGTTTTAGATTAAGTAGGGCCAAAATAGAATATATGGAGTGTAAATTCAGTAAACAGGGAATCCGAGATTATAGTATTGTGAGACTAGATGGACAAAAAATACCGATGAGCAGTCATTTTAAGTACTTGGGTTCTATTATCCAAAAGGATGGGGAGATCGATAGTGATGTCAAATATAGGATCCAAGCTGGCTGGTTGAAATGGGAGAGCGCAGCAGGAGTTTTATGTGATCATAACATTCTGTTATGGCTGAAGGAAAAGTTTTATCGGACGGCTATTAGGCCAGCTTTGTTATATGGCACAGAATGTTGGGCTATAAATAGACATCATGCCCAAAAGATCAGTGTAGCAGAGATGTGCATACTTCGTTGGATGTGTGGTAACACGCGAAAAGATAAGGTGAGAAATGAGGATATTCGTACTAAGATAGGTGTAGACTCTATAGAAGAGAAGATGAGAGAAAATCGCCTACGATGATTTGGTCATGTGCGACATAGACCTACAGATGCACCAGTCCGGCGAGTAGAGCGTATCAATTTAGGGCAAGTTAAAAGAGCGCATGGTAGACCGAAGAAAACATGGATGGAGGTAATACGACAAGATATAGAAGCTAAAGGTCTTAGTGAAGGCATATTGCTCGTTAGGAATGAGTGGAGAATGCTGATCCATGTGCCTCGATCCGGTGTAATTCTCTTTTGGTTCATGTAGCCTATCCCAAATACTTGGGACAAATGGCTTAGTTGTTGTTGTTGTTGTTGTTCATGTATATCAAGTTAGAACTACTAAATCTTCAAATTATTACTTTAACATAAATTCTAAACTTATAAACACAAAATCTTATTCTTGACACGTTGAAGTCTTTGGTGCGAGTCTTCAAGTGAATCTGACTTCTTTTAGCTTCAAACTTCAACATAAAATATTCCATATAGTATTTGTTGAGCTTGAGCTTCACAATATGATCTTGAATTGAATTATTTTATGAGAAATAACATGTATATACTTCAACACATCTTCAAGATTATTAATACAATGTGTATGAGTTGGAAATCATCAAAACACACAAAGTTGATTTTACCTTTGGGTCAGCAATCTCAACCTTTGGGTCAACAAAATAGATACCTGCAAATGGATCAATAAAATCAAAAATCATTTTGATGGTTTTGTTGAGCATTGTAAAGCTCACTAAGTTCGCGGGTTTTCACAAGAATATGGCATTTATTATGAAGATACATTGCTCCAGTGGCAATATGACTTCTATGCACACTCTTACTGATATTATTGTGGCTCGTAAATGGCCATTAATTCAGATAGATGTTGAGATTGCATTTCTTAATTGTAACCTCAATGATGTATTCTACATGTAGCCTCCTCCTGGGATTTCTGCTCCTCATGGTTATGTTTTTGTCACCTTCATCGTCTCATCTTTAGTCTCAAACAAGCACCTGGTGCTTGGTTTAAGTGGTTCCACCAGTTTCTCCTATCTGCAGGTTCCAAAGAGAGTTATGAGGATTATGCCATGTTCTGTCCTACATCACCTGGGGGCCATGTTCTTCTTCTAATCTATGTTGATGACATGATCATTACCGGGAATGATGTGATTCCTATTGCATCTCAAAAAAAGTATCTCCAAAGTCAGTTCGAGATGAAGGATCTTGGTCTTCTGCATTATTTCTTGAGAATAAAGATTTCCTCTCTTTCTAGGGTTATCTTCTCTCATAATAAAAGTAAGACATTCTTGAACATTGATTGAGAAAAATTTACGCACAGAAAATACAGAATTTAAAACTTAAGAATAGAATGTGCAAGTTCTTAATACTACCGTAATAGCAAGTGGTTATGCGGGTCGTGATCCACAAGAAGGGACTAACGATGAAAGCTTTTATTAAGTTTTTCCTTAGTTCACTAAATATGATTAAAATTCATCTTTGTTCTTTAGAAAGGAAAGAGGAAAAAGCTATGTTAAGTTAAGAAGAAAGTAGTAAATTGAGAAGATGCTGATTTCGAAAAATAGAAAACTAAGTTAAAGAAAGAAATAAAAAGAGTGAGAAAAAGAAAGTTGTGATTGGAGGTGATCTAAACTAATGGTTTAAAATAAAGGAAGAAAACCTAAAGGAAATACTTACCTCCTTTGGTTGATGACTTACCTTGGATTCGTTGCATGTTTACCTTGATCTGGAGGCGATCAGCGCATAACTCATAAGATTAAACTCAGTCTCAATTCACATTACATCATTTAGACTTCTTCGAGCAAGTATGAAATGAAACAAATATAGGGAGGAATCCATTGTCATGAGCTATCGATGGCACTCACTAAGGCAAGGCAATACCGATGCTATTCGACTCACTTGGATTATCATCAAAACCAAAGGAGGAAAAGTAGAAAGGAAAAGAAGAACACGAAAACAAAGAAGAACATAAAAATTTGTACCTTTTATTTACATAGAGAAACGATGAAAGAAAGGAGGAAGGTTATATCGGTGTCACTCTCAATATAAATCTCTCTCTTACTTACATAAATCTCTATCTAATCTATGTTTACAAAGAAATAAAAATTATATAAAAAAATGAAAACCTACACTAAAGTAAAATGAAAACTAACCTAAGAATCTTTCTCTACCTAATCGTTCCCAGGCGCTCAAAATTTGCAGGTATTTATAGCAAAAATGAAAATGGGGAGAACGTCTAAAGATAGGAGGACCAAACGCTCGCCCAGATATTAAAATATTGCGGCGAATTTGTGAAAGTTTTATGGCCAGATGGCCAGATCTGGGGGTAAGATGTGTTGGATTTTCTATTTGTATGTATTGTCCTCTTGCTTTCTTCGTTTGAGCTTTGAATTTGAAGATATCCTCGTTAATCTTTGAGCAAACCAAATGGATTCATAAAAATCTGAATTTAATTAGTTTTCATTTAGTGTTATCTCTTTGATTTGTTCTGATCTTTAGCTTGACATTTGCTTTAATTCTTGATTTTTATTTAATCTGTATTTTAGTGGGCTTTTGTATTCGTTTTCTCTTCTATCTCCTTCAGTAAAGGTCCTACAAATAATTAGAAAAAAAAGATAATTAAAGCAGAGTTTATTAAACAATAAATATGAGAATGTGATGATAGATATGCAATATCAGTGACCAATCATACTCCCACACCTATCTTTTTTTCGTTCTCGAGCAAAACAAATAAAAAGTAAAACAAAGCAAACCTAATCTAACTCACTTTCATAGGAATCACGGTTACACTTAGCATGCGCAACAAGTCGTTAAACCTCTAGGTTACCCCTAGAGGATGAGTTTTGTCTCGCGAGAGTTTTCGGTGAATTACACCTACAAAATCCATAAAGAAAGAGAAACAAAATGTTAGTATTTTTGAAAAGCATTCTGGATAGAGAGAAAATATTTGAAGTATTATTGTAAGAGTTCAAGTAATCTATAAGTTACAGAAAAATCGAATTTTTCATTTCTAAACTTAATCTATATTCAAAAACTTGTTATCAATCAAGATAAGGAGTCAAACTGTATTTCTCGTCTAGTCTATTGTTTGACCCTAAGTCATATGCATCTTTGTGACAATGAAATTTTGACTCGAGATTTTTTAACTCTAACTCTTATGTCTTATTTTTCATATTTTTGGTGGTATTATCCCTCAATGCTATTAGGCTTTCTAATCTGCCCATGTAATGAGCTTTTTAGCCGGTGATTCTCAAACCGGACGGTCTTAGGACACCGGGTGAGAAAACACTCCAAGGACACAAGGACTCGAGCAAATAAGGCCACAAAACTAAGGGTTTCTATTTATAAGATAGACTGCTTTTAGGCGTGAATACTTATACTTTATGAGGAACAAATATCTAGCTTAATTAAAAGATACTTTATATATTTTTTTTCTTTTTTCTTTTTTTTAGTAAGGCATAAGAATCTCTGTTTTTGAAGCCTAAGTGTGTAAGTGTATAAAGTATACATATTCATCAAAATAAAATTAGGACTAAATTACTTTTTTAAGTTTTCTTCCTAACCATAGAAATCAAACAAATAATCTTATTTTGACCAAGTATAATAAATCCTAATTATGATTCTCCTATTTCTTAAAATTAACTTAATTTCTGACAAAAAATAGGTCAAAATATTTTTTTTCTTTTCAAAAAGTTTTTAAAAGCAAAGAAAATATTATAATTTTTATCAATTAAAAGAAAGAAAACCTATGTTATGTTAGAACCCTCCCCACACCCATCTCATGCATTGTCCTCAATGTGTGAATGAATGCATAATTGCATGATAAAGAAGAAAGGGAAGAAAAATATTACCAAAAGGTGGTGGTTCCTCTGGTGGTCAGATTGGGCCAAACATTCCTACCCAATCAAGATAATATGGAGGTTCACGGAACCCACTTTTATTGACCTCTTTTCTATTTATATATTTACAATCCCTAATATGAATAGGATCATAAAAGATCCTATCATGAATATTATTTCCTTTAAATGACCACTCTTGGAAAATCATCACGGAGTTATCATAGTCTATACCTATGTCCAACAAAAGATTGTGACTTGGAGGAATAGTTGACTTGCGTTAAAGAGTGATAGATTCAGGAACCATTACTAACTCGAGAAAATCAACTTTGGGTTTGAGAGTCAGTTATGGTTCAAGAGTTGAGTCCAAATCAAAGAATTTAATTTCACATTCCTTTTCTATTAGTGAAATATTACTACCCAAAAGAGGTGATTCAATTTCAAAATCTATGGATACAAGAATCAATGTTAGCTTGAAAAATGGGTCCAACTTGGTTAAGAATACCGGAGTCAACATAGATTCAAAAATTGGAATTGAATCACAAAGTTGTGGGTCTCATGTTCAAGTTCAATTGAAATGAAAACTTACCAATTTGTCAATGGGCTGATATTAATCAAGTTCAAAGTTTTGTGATGAAATTGAATCTTGGTCAAAGTCTTTAAGATACCATGATTTTTGGTTTTTATTAATATTGCTAGAAGTGTTGGGAATGGTCAAATATTAGGCAGGGAGAATTTTCTCATTCCTACACATATTTTCTAATCGACTAAGTCTTGCTTCTATTATATCGAAAGGATCGCTTTGAAATTGAATCATGGATTTCGTACTCTTTTCTAAGTCGGTATGTTCTTCTTGTTATGGCACTAGGAAAATGGAGTAAGGATCTTGGATTTGAAAATTTTAATGGGATTTCAAGTCTTCTAGATTTTGAATTCATTGCCAAGCTCTTCTAAGGCTTTTATTCTCTTTTCCCAGTTAATTGGTCTTTTCCCAGTTAATTGGTTCTTCTATTGGTTGTCCGGGAAAAGGAGTATATGAAGCAGAATGTTGATAAGGTGGTTGACTATATGACTTGGGGGAGTTGTATCCCCATTGACTCTATAAAGAGTGGTGATGATTATTCTAGTCCTGTTTATAATATTGGGACTGGGCATATATTGATTCGGATAAGACCAATCTGGCATACTTGGTTGGTTAGAGTAATGAAATATAGGTTGGTAATATCCAAGTCAAAAGAGATCGGGGTGAAGTATGGATCACTATATGCATTGAAATAATTATTATTAAAATCCATCTTACCAAGATGTCAAAGGAAAAACAAAAACAAACAAACAAAGAAACATCTAGCCTAAGTTAGGGTAAACCTTAGACCTAGACGACTCCTAACTGGTTAGACTGTCCACGGAGGATATATTACAGAATCTAACCATAAATTAATCGGCCAGTCAGGGGGCAAGACCAGTGAGAGATATCTATGCCTGAGCAATGGCCCTAATTATGCCAAAATACTGTTCTTCTAGATTTCGCCTCTCAATTTCCCACCTTTGACACCGATTTGGCAAGAGTTAAATTCTAATCAACTTCCCCTTAGCTCAGTCTCCTATTAAGTCTGAGATGTCCCTAGGGCCAATATCTACCCAGTTTTAAGTTAGGCTTAGGTTAGTGAGTGAGAAGATTATTTTTGGGCTAAGAGTGGGTAATGACTTCCCCACCTTATCTTGTTTAAGGATGTGCCCTTAATTCAGTTTAGTGCAACATGTACATGCACATGAAAAGCAACACTTAATCAATGCAAACAATTCAAAAGTGTTCCAATATTACATGCTATGCACACGTACCTTTGCTCCAACACTCTTCAACAGTAAATAAAAAATGTAACGAAATAGACACGTGTTTAAATACAAAGCCAAAATCATTTTTAGCATTTACAAACACCAAGTTACTGTTAATTTTGACCGTATGTGTAGAATATATTAAATAAGAAATTAAATCATGCAGAAGCTGAATATTTGAAGTTCAGTCACCCTACAAAAAAACTAGGTGAGTAGTCCTCTCAGATTGCCACGTTTGCGCGACAGTACTGAGGTCTTCTGAGCTTTACCTTCTAGAGCAGAGTCCAGAGACACTTATATGTCCACTGCAACTTTTATTTTCTTGATATCAATCATTGCACACCAAGAACAGAGAAGAAAGTTAACTAATAAAGTAAATTAAGAAAGAGTAATGCACATTGAAAATACAGAATTTCAGAACTAAAGAATAGAATGTGTAAGTTCTCAATATTACCGCGATAGCAAGTGGCTATGTGGGTTGTGATTTACAAAAAGAGACTAGCGATTGAAGCTTTTAGTAAGCTCTTGTTCAGTTCACTAAAGATGATTAAAAGTCTTCTTTGTTCTTTTGAAAGAAAAGAGGAAAAAGCTATGTTAAGTTAAGAAGAAAGTGGTAGATTGAGAAGATAACAATTTTGACAAATAGAAAACTAAGTTAAAGAAAGAAATAAAAAGAGCGAAGAAAAGAAAGTCGTGATTGGAGGTGATCTAAACTAATGGATTAAAAGAAAAAAAAAACCTAAAAGAAATACTTACCTCATTAGTTGACGACTTACCTTGGATTCGTTGCATGTTTACCTTGATCTGGAGGCGATCGGCGCATAACTCATAGATTAAACTCAGTCATAATTCACATTACATCATCAAGGCTTCTTCAAGTAAGTATAAATGATACATACATATGGAGGAATCCATCGTCATGAGCTATTGATGGCACTCGCTAAGGCAAAGCAATACCGATGCTATTCTACTCACTTGGATTATCGTCAAAACCAAAAGAGGAAAAGTAAAAAGGAGAAGAAGAACACGTAAACCAAGAAAACATAAAAATTTGTACCTTTTCATTATGTCGAGAAACAATGAAAGAAAGGAGGTAGGTTAAATTGGTGTCACTCTCAACATAAATTTCTATCTTACATAAATCTTTGTCTAACCTATGTTTACAAAGAAATAAAAATTATATAAAAATGTAAACTTACACTAAACTAGAATGAAAACTAGCCTAAGAATCCTTCTCTGCCTACTAGTCCCCCGCGCTCAGAATTTGCAGGTATTTATAGCAAAAATGGAAACGGGGAGCAAACTCCAGATATTAAAATATTGTGGCGAATCCGGAAGAAATGAAGCGGATCCATGGCAGTTTTGTGGCCAGAAGGCTAGATCCGGGGGAAGGCTGCATGGGTTTTCTGTTTGTATGTATTATCCTCTTGCTTCTCTATTTGAGCTCTATTGACGATTTCCTCCTGAATCTTTGAGCTAACTAAATAGATTCATAAAAGTTTAAATTTAACAGATTTTCATTTGGTGTTATCTCTCTAATCTGCTCTGATCTTCAACTGGACATTTGCTGTAATCCTTGATTTTGATTTAATCTGTATTTTAGTGGTCTTTTGGGCTCAGTTTCTCTTCCATCTCCTATAGTAAAAGCCTAGCAAATAATTGACAAAAAGATAATTAAAGCAGAGTTTATTAAACAATATGGGAATATAATGATAAATATACAATATCAGTGACCGATCAAATATTCTACTCTCAGTGGCTCTCCTATTTCTAGCTCTCCTTCAATCTCTACTCCCGCTGAGCTAAATCTGAAGCTTACTCGGGTTAATGGTGATCCTCTACCGGAGCCCACACGCTACAATAAACTTGTTAGTTCTCTTATCTATCTTTTTGCTACTCACCGGTTATTTCTCATGTGATACATGTCTTGAGTTAGTTTATTAGCCCACCTACATCAATAAACTACGTAGCTCTTTTTTGTGTTGTTCGCTATCTTAGTGGCACCATGATTCATTCCCTGTTTTTCCTCTCAGATTATTCACTTACTTGAGCTTATTCAGAAGATGGTTTGGCTGTAGATACCCATCATTCCACCACTGGCTTTTACATTTTTCTGGGATCATCACTTAATTCTTGGTAAAGTTGTTGGCCAAGAATACAATCACTCATGTTTTGATGATTCATAACTTATGTGGTTAAATAACTAATGGTCTTAAAGTGTTTATAAACTTTACAGGTTATACAAGATCATATCTTAGAGCTCAATTTTAATAAATACCTATTGGAATATCAAAAGTTGATGATTGAAGCTCAATAAGTCGTATTCAAGTCAAGAACTCAACAAGAAGACCTTATACACCTTGAATTGATTTAGAATTTTGTTAAAGCTTTAGGTTATTGAATTTATAATTCAAGCTTGTTTATGAATGTATGCACGTTTCACTTTGTGGTTTGATGGATTTTTAGGAGAGTGTGTGTGTGTGTGTGTGTGTGAGTGAGTGAGTGCGCGCGCATGTGCCTTACAAAAATGAATTTAAAGTATTGTATCTAAAAAGATTATTTTAGCAAAAAGTTGATTTTAATGAATAGTAAATATCAAAAATAAGTTTTATCATTTGAAATATGTTTCGGATTTATTTCATACATATTAGTACTCAAAATATATTAAAGAAACTTATTTTTATTTGATTTATAAGTTAAAATTGATTAAAATAATGTTTTGAAAAGAATCGAAAAATTTGAATCATTTTTGAAAGTCGTGAATAGGCTTGGAAAATGATACAGATTTTCTGATTCTTTTCAAAATTTTATTTAAATCAATTTTAACTTATAAGTCACACAAAAGTAAGTTTCTTTGATATCTTTTGAGTATAATATGTATGGAATAAATCCAAAACATAGTTCAAATGATAAAACTTTTTTTGATATTATTCATTAAAATTAACTTTTGCTGAAAACAATCTTTTAAGAAACAGTACTTTAAATTCATTTTTGTAACACACACACACACACATAGAGATAGACTTGTGTCATTTCAGAAGGATTCGAGTCTGAATCTTTCTGACTTAAATACTACCCTACGACATCCGAATGTAAGATTCATTTCTTTGAAGTTGATCTACATTACTTCAAGTAATTAAAAATAAAAAATCATATATTTTGAATACTTTTTACCCATCCATCAAGTAGGCGCAAAATGAATGGACGAAAATAGCATGCTGCTTAGATCTACGTCTTTATACATATAAATCTCAATCCAACCATTTCATCATGATCTAAACACTTAAAAACTCTCACACACCAATTTTTGTTAGATTTTAAATATTCTACATCGTTAAACTAACCAACTCACTATTTCGGCTATCCATCTTGCGCCTACTTGATGGATAGGCAAAAAGTATTCAAAATACATGATTTTGATTTTTAGTTTCTTGAAATAATGTAGATCAACTTTAATGAAGTAGATCCTGCATTTGGATGTTATATGATAGTATTTGAGTGGGGAGGATTCAGCCACGAATCCTTCTTGAATGACACAAGTCTACTTCTATATACAAATACACACACACATATGTATACATATACATACACACACATGCATATATATACATATATACACACACACACACACACACACACACACACACACACACACACAGTGAGACATACACTTCTAAAAATCCATCAAACCACAAAGTGAAACGTGTGTGCGTTTTTATAACAAGCTTGAACTACCAATTCTATAATCTAAAGCTTCAACAAAATTCTAACATAAAAAATGAAATCAATTCAAGTTGTATAAGGTCTTCTTGTTGAGTTCTTGACTTAAATTCGACGTCTTGATCTCCAATCATCAACTTTATATATATTAATATGTATTTGTTGAAGCTGAGCTTTAAGATATGATCTTGAATAACCTGTAATTTTGTAAACACTTCAAAATCATTAATTCTTTAACTACATAAGGTATGAATCATCAAAACATGACTGAATGTACGCTTGGGCCAACAATCCCCCTTTTGCTGATGACAAAACTCATGGAGTTATATGGTATAGATTATAGAAATTTTTTATTAAACCCCCATGAATTTATGCATACAGTCTAGATACATATATATTCAATAAAACTCAATTTGTTATGTATTGATATAACAACAAATACTAATAACATCATATCAAAAACACATGCGTACACAAGATATCATTAATAACATATCAAAACATATGCAAAGACGTCCATCCAGATAAGAATAATTTTTTTTCAAACCAAATTCATCACACAACCAACTTCAAATAACTCAAATATTCATTACATAAATTAACCAAATTCAAGTTTTATAATGTAGTGGTTAGATTTTGATCTTCATTAGGATCGTGACACATGTCTCACTTCATCAGTATCATCCCGAGCAAGATAGTAAGCCTGAGTACGTTCCTGAGATCACTTCATCCAGGACCAAGGAGAAAGCCTAAGTGCCGCCCTAAGATCATTTCAGCCAAGTCATTCATCCAGATGAGAACTTTGGCGAAAGCACTTTGCGGGTCAGGAGTCCTGATTCCACAATGTAGGCTGATTAGTCTACAATTCTGTATTATTATATCGCATTCTCTACTGATTTATGAATAAAATATCATTTCTAATTGCGTTTTGGTCTACTTTGCAGATAAATCAAGAGTCCAATGGCCAAAGGGTAATAAGAGCTTAATTAAACCCATTTTGGGTAATTAAATCCTCAATTCTTGGAGGCCAAGCGAGGGATCTTCTAGATGATATATCGAACCTAGACCCTTATGCACGTCAGACGAATATACGGACGAAAATACCCGAAACGGAGTATACCAAGAAGGTCCTAGAAGCGATGGGAACCACTCGCCAAAAATCAGGGACCTAAGTCGCTGGTATTGCTGCGAAAACGTAGCAATAGCCATGTTTCCGCGGCAATATGGTGGAGCCATGCGTCGAAGAGCCGCGTTTCCGTGGGAATATGGTGGAGCCACGCGTCGATCTTCGACGCATGGCCCCGTCTCGTCTTCTAGAAGCCTCTTT